>JAJONR010000324.1:0-16960 GCA_029582245.1 Solanum etuberosum
GGCATTTTGAATCATTTACGTTATATTCGCCATTTTCGGACAGTTATGAAAGTAAGTAAAGTTTTTTATTTTATTCGTCACGATATTCTAAGGTCATTGGTGCAAGTTGAAATTTTTTTAAGGCGTTTTTTGTATTGTTCATTTATTTTTCTTGATTTTTCGGCCATTTTGGGGAATTCACGTAATATTTGGCCATTTTCGGACAGTTACGAAAAGAAGTAAAGTTTTGTTCTTTTATTCGTCACAATATTCTAAGGTCATTGGTGTAAAATTGAAATTTTTTTGAGGTATTTTTTTGTATTGTTTATGTATTTTTCGGCCATTTTGGGGCATTTACGTAATATTTATCCATTTTCAGACAGTTACGAAAAGAAGTAAAGTTTTGTTCTTTTATTCGTCACGATAAGGTCATTGGTGCAAGTCGAAATTTTTTTGAGGCGTTTTTTGTATTGTATTTTTATTTATCTTGATTTTTCCGCTATTTTTGGTCATTTACGTAATATTCGGCCATTTTCGGACAGTTACGAACAAAAGTAAAGTTTGGTTCTTTTATTCGTCACGATATTCTAAGGTCATTGGTGCAAGTCGAAATTTTTTTGAGGCATTTTTTGTATTGTGTATTTATTTTTCTTGATTTTTCGGCCATTTTGGGAATTTACGTAATATTCGGCCATTTTCGGATAGTTACGAAAAGAAGTAAAGTTTTGTTCTTTTATACGTCACGAAATTCTAAGGTCATTGGTGCAAGTCAAAAAAAAATTGTGGAGTTTTCCGTACTGTTTGTGTATTTTCCTTAATTTTTTATCCATTTTGGGGAATTTACGTAATGTTCTACCATTTTCGGACAGTTACAAAAAGAAGTAAAGTTTTGTTCTTTTATTCGTCACGATATTCTAAGGTCATTGGTGCAAGTCAAATTTTTTTTGACGCGTTTTTTGTATTGTTTAAGTATTTTTGTTGAGTTTTCGGCCATTTAGGGGGATTTACGTAATATTCGGCCATTTTCGGACGGTTACGAAAAAAAGTAAAGTTTTGTTCTTTTATTCGTCACGATATTCTAAGGTTATTGGTGCAGGTCGAAATTTTTTTGAGGCATTTTTTGTATTGTTTATGTATTTTTTTTTATTTTTCGGCCATTTTTGGGGATTTACGTAATAGTCGGCCATTTTCGAACGGTTACGAAAAGAAGTAAAATTTTGTTCTTTTATTCGCCACGATATTTTAAGGTCATTGGTGCAAGTAGAATTTTTTTGAGGCGTTTTTTGTATTGCTTATGTATCTTTCTTGATTTTCAGTCATTTTGGGCATTTACGTAATATTCGGCCATTTTCGGACAGTTACGAATAGAAGTAAAGTTTTGTTCTTTTATTCGTCACGATATTCTAAGGTCATTGGTGCAAGTCAAAAAAATTTTGAGGTGTTTTTTGTATTGTTTAAGTATTTTTCTTGATTTTTCGGCCATTTGGGGATTTACGTAATATTCGGCCATTTTCGGACGGTTATGAAAAGAAGTAAAGTTTTGTTCTTTTATTCGTCACAATATTCTAAGGTCATTGGTGCAAGTCGAAATTTTTTTGAGCCGTTTTTTGTATTGTTTATGTATTTTTCTTGATTTACGGCCATTTGGCTACTTACTTAATATTCAGCCATTTTCGGACAGTTACGAAAAGTAGTAAAGTTTTGTTCTTTTATTCGTCACGATATTCTAAGGTCATTGGTGCAAGTCGAAATTTTTTTGAGCCGTTTTTTGTATTGTTTATGTATTTTTCTTGATTTACGGCCATTTTGGCTACTTACGTAATATTCGGCCATATTCGGATAGTTATGAAAAAAAGTAAAGTTTTTTTATTTTATTCGTCACGATATTCTAAGGTCATTGGTGCAAGTAGAATTTTTTTGAGGCGTTTTTTGTATTGCTTATGTATTTTTCTTGAGTTTCATGCATTTTGGGCATTTACGTAATATTCGGCCATTTTCGGACAGTTACGAAAAGAAGTAAAGTTTTGTTCTTTTATTCGTCACGATATTCTTAGGTCATTGGTGCAAGTCAAAAAAATTTTGAGGCATTTTTTGTATTGTTTAAGTATTTTTCTTGATTTTTCGGCCATTTGAGGGATTTACGTAATATTCAGCCATTTTCGGACGGTTACGAAAAGAAGTAAAGTTTTGTTCTTTTATTCGTCACGATATTCTAAGGTCATTGGTGCAATTCAAAATTTTTTTGAGCCGTTTTTTGTATTGTTTATGTATTTTTTTTGATTTACGGCCATTTTGGCTACTTACTTAATATTCGGGCATTTTCGGACAGTTACGAAAAGTAGTAAAGTTTTGTTCTTTTATTCGTCACGTTATTCTAAGGTCATTGGTGCAAGTCAAATTTTTTTGAGGCGTTTTTTGTATTGTTTATGTATTTTTTTGATTTTTCAGCCATTTTGGAAGATTTACGTAATATTCGGCCATTTTCGGACAGTTACGAAAAGAAGTAAAGTTTTTTTCTTTTATTCATCACGATATTCTAAGGTCATTGGTGCAAGTAGAAATTTTTTTGAGGTGTTTTTTGTATTGTTTATGTATTTTTCTTGATTTTCAGCCATTTTGGCATTTACGTAATATTCGGCCATTTTCGGACAGTTACGAAAAGAAATAAAGTTTTGTTCTTTTATTCGTCACGATATTCTAAGGTCATTAGTGCAAGTCAAAAATTGTTTGAGGCATTTTTTGTATTTTTTATGTAATTTTCTTGATTTTTCGGCCATTTTGAGGCATTTACGTTATATTTGGCCATTTTCGGACAGTTATGAAAATAAGTAAAGTTTTTCATTTTATTCGTCACGATATTCTAAGGTCGTTGCTGCAAGTTGAAATTTTTTTGAGGCATTTTTTGTATTGTTCATGTATTTTTCTAGATTTTTCGGCCATTTTGGCGAATTCACGTAATATTCGGTTATTTTCGAACAGTTACAAAAAGAAGTAAAGTTTTGTTCTTTTATTCGTCACGATATTCTAAGGTCATTGGTGCAAATCAAATTTTTTTTGAGGTGTTTTTTGTATTGTGTATGTATTTTTCTTAATTTTCCGGCCATTTTGGGGTATTTACGTAATATTCGGCCATTTTCGGACAGTTACAAAAAGAAGTAAAGTTTTGTTCTTTTATTCGTCACGATATTAAGGTCATTGGTGCAAGTCGAATTTTTTTGAGGCGTTTTTTGTATTGCATTTTTATTTATCTTGATTTTCGGCTATTTTGGGGCATTTACGTAATATTCGGCCAATTTCAGACAGTTACGAACAAAAGTAAAGTTTGGTTCTTTTATTAATCATGATATTCTAAGGTCGTTGGTGCAAGTCAAAATTTTGTTTAGTCATTTTTTGTATTGTGTATGTATTTTTCTTGATTTTTCCGCCATTTTGGGACATTTACGTAATATTCGGCCATTTTTGGACAATTACGAAAAGAAGTAAAGTTTTGTTCTGTTATTCGTCAAGAAATTCTATGGTCATTGTTGCAAGTCAAAAAAATTTTGAGGAGTTTTTCGTATTGTTTGTGTATTTTTCTTAAATTTTCGACCATTTTGGGGCATTTACGTAATATTCGTCCATTTTCGGACATTTACGAAAAGAAGTAAAGTCTTGTTCTTTTATTCGTTACGATATTCTAACGTCATAGGTGCAAGTCAAAAAAAATTTGATCCGTTTTTGGTATTGTTTTTATATTTTTCTATATTTTTCGGCCATTTTAAGGCATTTACGTAATATTCAGCCATTTTCGGACAGTTACGAAAAGAAGTAATGTTTTGTTCTTTTATTTGTCACAATATTCTAAAGTCATTGGTGCAAGTCGAAATTTTTTTGAGGCGTTTTTTGTATTGTTTATGTATTTTTCTTGATTTTTCGGCATTTTGTGGAATTTACGTAATATTCGGCCATTTTAGGGAATTTACGTAATATTCGGCCATTTTCGGACAGTTACAAAATGAAGTAAAGTTTTGTTTTTTTATTCGTCACGAAATTCTAAGGTCATTGGTGCAAGTCAAAAAAAATTTGAGGAGTTTTTCGTATTGTTTTGTATTTTTCTTAATTTTTCACCCTTTTTGGGGAATTTACGTAATATTCGGCCATTTTCGGACAGTTACGAAAAGATGTAAAGTTTTTTTCTTTTATTCGTCACGATACTCTAAGGTCATTGGTGCAAGTCAAAAAAATTTTGAGTCGTTTTTTGTATTGTTTAAGTTTTTTTTTTGATTTTTCGGCCATTTTGGGAGATTTACGTAATATTCAGCATTTTCGGACGGTTACGAAAAGAATTAAAGTTTTGTTCTTTTATTCATCACGATATTCTAAGGTCATTGGTACAAGTCGAAATTTTTTTGAGGCGTTTTTTGTATTGTTTATGTATTTTTCTTGATTTTCGGCCATTTTGGCTATTTACGTAATATTCGGCCATTTTCGGACAGTTAATAAAAGTAGTAAAGTTTTGTTCTTTTATTGGTCACGATATTCTAAGGTCATTGGTGCAAGTCAAAAAATTTTTTGAGGCGTTTTTTGTATTGTTTATGTATATTTTTTATTTTTCAGCCATTTTGAGGGATTTACGTAATATTCGGCCATTTTCAGACGATTACGAAAAGAAGTAAAGTTTTGTTCTTTTATTCGTCACGATATTTTAAGGTCATTGGTTCAAGTCGAAATTTTTTTGAGGCGTTTTTTGTATTGTTTATGAATTTTTCTTGATTTTTAGCCATTTTGGGCATTTACGTAATATTCGGGCATTTTCGGACAGTTACGAAAAGAAGTAAAGTTTTGTTCTTTTATTCGTCACGAAATTCTAAGGTCATTGGTGCAAGTCGAAATTTTTTTGAGGCGTTTTTTGTATTGTTTAAGTATTTTTCTTGATTTTTCGGCCATTTTGGAGCATTTATGTAATATTCGGCCAATTTCGGACAGTTACGAAAAGAAATAAAGTTTTTTTTTTATTCGTCACGATATTCTAAGGTCATTAGTGCAAGTCAAAAATTGTTTGAGGCATTTTTTGTATTGTTTATGTAATTTTCTTGATTTTTCGGCCATTTTGAGGCATTTACGTTTTATTCAGCCATTTTTGGACAGTTATGAAAATAAGTAAAGTTTGTTATTTTATTCGTCACGATATTCTAAGGTCATTGGTGCAGGTTGAAATTTTTTGAGGTGTTTTTTGTATTGTTCATGTATTTTTCGGACATTTTGGCGAATTCACGTAATATTCGGTCATTTTCGGTCAGTTACGAAAAGAAGTAACGTTTTGTTCTTTTATTCGTCACGATATTCTAGGGTGATAGGTGCAAGTTGAAATTTTTTTGAGGCGTTTTTTGTATTGTTTATGTATTTTTCTTTTTTTTTTGCCATTTTGGGGAATTTACGTAATATTCGGTCATTTTCGGATAGTTATGAAAAGAATTAAAGTTTTTTTATTTTATTCGTCACGATATTCTAAGGTCATTGGTGCAAGTCGAAATATTTTTTGTGGCGTTTTTTGTATTGTTTATGTATTTTCTTGATTTTTTGGCCATTTTGGGCATTTGCGTAATATTCAGCCATTTTCGGACAGTTATGAAAAGAAGTACAATTTTGTTCTTAAATTCGTCACGATATTATAATATCTTTGGTGCAAGTCAAAAAATTTTTGAGGCATTTTTTGTGTTGTTTATGTATTTTTCATGATTTTTCGGTAATTTTCTGACAGTTACGAAAAGAAGTAAAGTTTTCTTCGTTTATTCGTCTCAATATTCTAAGGTCATTAGTTCATGTCGAAATTTTTTTGTGGCATTTTTTGTATTGTTTTTTTATTTTTCTTAATTTTCTGCCATTTTGGGCATTTACGTGATATTCGCCCATTTTCGAACAGTTACGAAAAGAAGTTAAGTTTTGTACTTTAATTCGTCACGAAATTCTAAGGTCATTGGTGCACGTCGAAATTTTTTTGAGGCGTTTTTTTTATTCTTTATGTATCTTTTTTATTTTTCGGTCATTTTGGGGGATTTACGTAATATTCGGCCATTTTCAAACGGTTACGAAAAGAAGTAAAGTTTTTTTCTTTTATTCGTCACGATATTCTAAGGTCATTGGTGCAAGTCAAAAAAAAATTGAGGCGTTTTTTGTATTGTTTATGTATTTTTTTTTATTTTCAGCCATTTTGGGCATTTACGTAATATTCGGCCATTTTCGGACAGTTACGAAAAGAAGTAAAGTTTTGTTCTTTTATTCGTCACGGTATTCTACGGTCATTGGTGCAAGTCGAAATTTTTTAGAGGAGTTTTTATATTGTTTATTTATTTTTCAGGATTTTTCGGCCATATTGGGGCATTTACGTAAAATTCGGCAATTTTCGAACAGTTACGAAAAGAAGTAAAGTTTTGTTGTTTTATTCGTCACGATATTCTAAGATCATTAGTGCAAGTCCAAATTTTTTTGAGGCGTTTTTTGTATTCTTTATGTATTTTTCTTGATTTTTCGATCATTTTAGGGCATTTACGTAATATTCGGCCATTTTCGGACAAATACGAAAATGAGTAAAGTTTTGTTATTTTATTCATCACGATATTCTAAGGTCATTGGTACAAGTTGAAATTTTTTTTGAGGCGTTTTTTTTATCTTTATATATTTTTCTTAATTTTTCGGTATTTACGTAATATTCGGCCATTTTAGGACAATTACGAAAAGATGTAAAGTTTTGTTCTTTTATTCGTCACCATATTCTACGGTAATTGGTGCAAGTCAGAAAAATTTTGAGGAGTTTTTTTATATTGTTTATTTATTTTTCTTGATTTTTCGGCCATTTGGAGCATTTACCTAATATTTGGTCATTTTCGGACAGTTACGAAAATACGTAAAGTTTTGTTCTTTTATTCGTCACGATATTCTAAGGTCATTAGTGCAAGTCGAATTTTTTTGAGGCGTTTTTTGTATTGTTTATATATTTTTGTTGATTTTTTAGCCATTTTAGGGCATTTATGTAATATTCGGCCATTTTCGGACAAATACGAAAAATGAGTAAAGTTTTGTTCTTTTATTCGTCACGATATTCTAAGGTCATTGGTACAAGTCAAAAATTTTTTTGAGGTGTTTTTTTATATTGTTTATGTATTTTTCTTGATTTTTCGATCCATTTTGGGGAATTTACGTAATATTCGGCCATTTTCGGACAGTTAGGAAATGAAGTAAAGTTTTGTTCTTTTATTCGTCACGATATTCTAAGGTCATTAGTGCAAGTCAAAAATTGTTTGAGGCGTTTTTCGTATTGTTTATGTAATTTTCTTGATTTTCAGCCATTTTGAGGCATTTACGTTATATTCGGCCATTTTCGGACAATTGTGAAAATAAGAAATGTTTTTTATTTTATTCGTCACGATATTCTAAGGTCATTGGTGCAAGTTGAAATTTTTTGAGGCGTTTTTTGTATTGTTCATGTATTTTTCTTGATTTTTCGATCAATTTGGGGAATTCACGTAATATTCGGCCATTTTCGGACAGTTACGAAAAGAAGTAAAGTTTTCTTCTTTTATTCGTCACGATATTCTAAGGTCATTGGTGCAAATCAAAATTTTTTTGATCTGTTTTTTGTATTGTTTATGTATTTTTCGGCCATTTTGGGGGATTTAGGTAATATTTTGCAATTTTCGGACAGTTACGAAAAGAAGTAAAGATTTGTTATTTTATTCTTCACGATATTAAGGTCATTGGTGCAAGTTGAAATTTTTTTGAGGCGTTTTTTGTATTGTATTTTTATTTATCTTGATTTTTCGGCTATTTTGGGGTATTTACGTAATATTCGGCCATTGTCGGACAGTTACGAACAAAAGTAAAGTTTGGTTCTTTTATTGTCACGATATTCTAAGGTCATTGGTGCAAGTCAAAATTTATTTGAGGCGTTTTTTGTTTTGTGTATGTATTTTTCTTAATTTTTCGGCCATTTTGGGGCATTTACTTAATATTCGGTCATTTTCGGACAGTTACGAAAAGAAGTAAAGTTTTGTTCTTTTATTCGTCACGAAATTCTAAGGTTATTGGTGCAAGTCAAAAAAAATTTGAGGAGTGTTTCGTATTGTTTGTGTATTTTTCTTAATTTTCCGCTATTTTTGGGCATTTACGTAATATTCGGCCATTTTCGGACAGTTACGAACAAAAGTAAAGTTTGGTTCTTTTATTCGTCACGATATTCTAAGGTCATTGGTGTAAGTCGAAATTTTTTTGAGGCGTTTTTTGTCTTGTTTAAGTATTTTTCTTGATTTTTCGGCCATTTTGGAGCATTTACGTAATATTCGGCCATTTTCGGACAGTTACTAAAATAAATAAAGTTTTGTTCTTTTATTCGTCACGATATTCTAAGGTCATTTGTGCAAGTCGATTTTTGTTGAGGCGTTTATTGTATTGTTTATGTATTTTTCTTGATTTTTCGGCCATTTGGGGGTATTTACGTAATATTCAGCCATTTTCAGACAGTTATGAAAAGAAATAAAGTTTTTTATTTTATTCGTCACGATATTCTAAGTTCATTGGTGCAAGTCGAACTTTTTTGAGGTGTTTTTTGTATTGTTTGTGTATTTTTCTTGTTTTTTTGGCCATCTTGGGGTATTTACGTAATATTCGGCCATTTTCGGACAGTTACGAAAAGAAGTAAAGTTTTGTTCTTTTATTCTCCACGATATTCTAAGGTCATTGGTGCAATCTGAATTTTTTTTAAGGTGTTTTTTGTATTGTTTATGTATTTTTCTTGATTTTTCAGCCATTTTGGGGAATTTAGGTAATATTCGGTCTCTAACACCTAGCCAATTGAAAGAGGTAGAATTAGAAAGAACCATTTTTGGAAAGTATGAAATCTGAAATTTGGCAAAATATGTTACGTATGAGTTTTGGGTCAACTTCAAACGACTATAACTCTCAGCACGGGATGAGTTAGGGGGTAAATAATATAACGAATGAAAGGTCTTGGAATTATCTTTCCAACGCTACCGAGTTTGCTAATTTTCGAGCTCGTATGAATGAGATATGCCCGTTTGAATTTGGGTTGGCTAGATAAGGACGGTTAACCAGATTTTAAAGGGGTATTTTGGTCTTTTCCATACCCAATTAATTTAATTCATTTTTAGTAATTAAATTGGGGTCTAAACTAAATTTGGTTCAGTTTACGCATTCAAAGATTTCACGCTAGGGTTTTTAGAGATTCTGGTTCAGATTCTGGATCGCCAAGTTCGCAAGTTGAGAACCAAGGAAGTAGCATCAGTCAACGTTCTGTGGAGAAATCAGTTTGTTAAGGAAGCTACATGGGAGGCTGAGGAGGACATGAAGAAGAGATACCCACATCTCTTTGAGTCCGGAGACATTCCAGATCAAGGTACTAATTCTCTTCTTAGTACTCTTAATTGATATGTTGAATGTGTAAGATTTGCTTGTTGGGTGTTGAGTTGAATGTTAGATGTTACACCCTTAGTATACTTAGAGTGATCTCATTCGAGGACGAATGTTTCCAAGGGGGAGATATTGTAACACCTAGCTAATTGAAAGAGCTAGAATTAGAAAGAACCATTTTTGGAAAGTATGAAAATCTGAAATTTGGCAAAGTTATGTTAAGTATGAGTTTTGGGTCAACTTCAAACGACCATAACTCTCAACACATGATGAGTTAGGGGGAAAATAAGATATCAAATGAAAGGTCTTAGAATTATCTTTCCAACGCCACCGAGTTTGCTAATTTTCGAGGTCGTATGAGGGAGATATGCCCGTTTGAGATTGGGTTGGCTAGATAAGGAAGGTTAACCAGACTTTAAAGAGGTATTTTGGTCTTTCCATACCCAATTAATTTAATTCGTTTTTAGTAATTAAATTGGGGTCTAAACTGAATTGGTTCAGTTTACGCATTCAAAGATTTCACGCTAGGGTTTTTAGAGAAAATAACTCAAGAGGAGAAAAGAAGAGAAAGGTCAAGATTCATCGATTTCTTGAGGAATTGATTGCGGATTTCGTCAAGTATTCGATCCGACGAGGTATGTGAGTTCACACAGCGTTGGGTTCGTTCACCCATGTGCCAAACATGTTTATTTCAGCGTGAATTTGTCCTAAAAAGTTGAAAGTTTGAATGTTCTTGATGCATGTTCTTGAATTGCTTTCGTTCTTGAATTTGGGATGAGATTGAGGAGTTTCTTGAGATTTTAGTGTCGATTGATAGAGTTGTTTGAGTTAGATTCATGTGTATATGTTTTGGGTATCTGAATCTAGGGAGAAATTGAGAAAAGGGATCGAAATTAATCGAATTAAGATCAGAAAATGAGTGGGAAAATTCGTCAGGTTTGACTGGGGGGGGGGGAGCTGGCGCGGCGTGCCCCTAATGTGCCAGGGAGGCTAGGGCGGCGCGCCAGCAGTACGCCGGAAAGTGGCCTCTGAAATTTGGGGTTGGCGCGGCGTGCCAGCAGTGCGCCAGGGTCGTCCGCCCCAACCCGTTTTTCGTCGTTTAGCCCGTTTGACTCCTTCTGAAGTGTACTAACACTTTCTATCGATTCTAACTACTCTAAATGACTTCTAAACATCTAGAAATCATCAAGAAACATGAATCATAACCTTGAATCCATAAATTCAAATTCAAGGAAAGTTCAGAGCCAAGTCTACAGAGTTCTTAGAGTCCTATCAAAAAGTCTTTTGCAAACGTTTTAATCTTATTTTAAGACTTGAGTTTTGAGTTAAGTAAGATTAAAAAATGAAGTTTATTTCTTCAAAAAGAGTATATGGGAACTAAGTATTCCCAAAGAATGTTTTCACATTTAAACATGAGAGGAAACACCGATTTCTAAGAGAGCCTTTGAGCTAGTTTGTGAGTAATTATCTCAAACCACAGAAAGAGTTTTTATTTTTAAACATATGAGCTGAGTATATTTTGGGAGTAGTATTGAGCACCGATATGGGGACGAGTACATAATAACTCAAGTCTCCATAAACCATGTAGCCAACGTGGGTAGAAAGGGTCATACTTTTTAGATGATTCCTTAATGCTTTTTAGCATAGGCTAGTGGATCCACTTAGTTGAAGCGTTCTATATCCCGGAAAGTTATAGAACAGTTCTGGCAGCGTGGGCGAGACGTTGTATCATCACATAGCTCATAGTGATGGTTGTCGGTTAGAGAATCTCCCAAACAGAGTTTATTTTTGTATTCTTATATACAACTGAGATATTATGGTATTTTCCAATACTTTGAGATGTTATCTACTGTTTTAAATGCTTTATATAAACTGCACCCTTACTGTTGTTTATTTCTGCATTGAGTTGAGTATACATGAGTTGAGTAAAGGTGAGGTAAGTGTTTCTTTCAGATTTCAGTTCAAGCTTATGTGTTGTTTTAGAATTCCCCTCGCATGCTCGTACAGTCAATGTACTAATGCCATTTAGCCTGCATCATTTTATAATGCAGATACAGTAACTAGGATTAACATCCGGCGCTTCGTTGATCCAGTTGAGTATTTCAAAATCATTTGGTGAGCCTCCTTGCTTTTCGGAGGATCCTTTTTTATTGCTTTATTAGTTCAGTTGTTAGGATAATCGGTGGTCTTGTCCCGACATCCCTTATAAGTATTAGAGGTTTCATAGGCAGTTAGACGTTAGTAGTTCTTTAGTCTTATTCATTTCATTTGTTTTGATTATAAGACTTGAGTTGCCTTTATGGCCAGTTGAATGTTTTCCTTTTACATTCTAAGTTTGATTGGTGAATTTATATCTTGAGTTATCTTAAAATGTTGAGTAAAGCCTTCCGCTGAGTAGTAAGCTAGTCCAAGGGTTCGCTTGGGGCGAGTAATAGTTCTTGAGTGCCAGTTCCGCCCAAGGTGTAGGTTCGGGGCGTGAGAAACTTGGTATCAGAGCATAGAGTTTAAGAGTCCTATGGAGTCTATGAAGCCGTATCTGTAGAGTCCTAGTTATCGGTGTGAAGCGCGCCACATCTATAATTAGGAGGCTGCAACATTTAGGAACTATCTCACTTCTTTCATACTCATTTCGTGCGATAGAGTTTATCTCTAAAAAGTTTCTTCTAATTCGTTATTGCGCGTGTCTTTCAGATCATGCCTCCACGAAGAGTTGTCAGAGGTCGTCCTGCTAGGAGGAATGTCGAGGAACAAAGAGTACTTAATGCACCTGAAGTGCAACCCCAAGGAGAGGTCACCAATGTTGAGTTCCGGGAAGCTATCAGGATGTTAAGCCAAGCTGTGACCAATCAAGTTGGACAGAGAGAGAACCGACAGGAAGTGACTGATACTTCAAGGATAAGGATGAATCCTCCAAGCTTCACTGGTTCAAGTGTCACTGAGTATCCGGAAAATTTTGTAGAGGAACTGCATAAAGTGTTTGAGGTTATGCACGTTGCCGATGCTGAGCGAGTGGAACTAGTTTCCTATCAACTGGAGAGTGTTTCTAGGACTTGGTTTGACCAGTGGAAGAAGGGTAGAGTTGCGGGTGCACCGATTTTGAGTTGGGCTATGTTTGAGGAGGCCTTCTTGGGGCGTTTCTTTCCCCGTGAACTGAGAGAAGCCAAGGTACGAGAATTCCTTACCCTTAAGCAGGAACCTATGAGTGTCCATGAGTACAGCTTGAAGTTCACCCAACTTTCCCGATATGCTCCGGAGATGGTTTCAGATATGAGGAGCGGGATAAGTCTATTTGTTGTTGGGTTGTCTCGTCTGTCAAGTAAGGAGGGCAAGGCAACTATACTAATAGGGGACATGGACATAGCGAGACTTATGATTCATGTGCAGCAGGTTCAGGAAGAGAACCTGAGGGATAGATAAGAATTTAGAAACAAGAAAGCCAAGACAAGAAATGAGTCTGGGCAGCAAAAGAGTAATGTGAACCGGTATTCTTTCCAACAGAAACATAAGGGACCTGCTCCATCATCTGCTAGTGCACCTGCACCAAGGAACAGAGGTGAGTTCAATAATCATAATTCACAGAATTCAGAGCTAAGCCTGCACAGTCTCAAGGTAGTGTGGCGCAAGGAGGCAATTAGGCTCCTACATGTGCTAAGTGTGGTAGGAACCATCCAGGAATGTGTCGCGATGTCTCCACTGGTTGTTTCAAGTGTGGTCAAGAGGGTCACGTCATGAAAGAGTGTCCTAAAAACAGGCAGGGCAATGGAAATAGGGGCAATAGAGCCCAATCTTCTTCAGTTGCTCCACCAGACATAGCTGCACCTAGAGGAGCTACTTTAGGGACTGGCGGAGGAGCAAACCGCCTTTATGCTATCACTAGTCACCAATACCAAGAGAATTCTCCAGATGTTGTCACTGGTATGATCAAAGTCTTTACTTTTGATGTTTATGCTTTGCTAGATCCAGGAGCGAGTTTATCCTTTGTGACTCCTTATGTTGCAGTAAATTTTGATGTTCTTCCTGAGAAACTTCTTGAACCCTTCAGTGTTTCTACACCTGTTGGTGAGTCTATTCTAGCTGAGAGAATCTATCGTGATTGTACTATTTCCGTCAATCATAAGAGCACCATGGCTGATTTAGTTGAGTTAGACATGGTAGATTTTGATGTCATTCTAGGTATGGACTGGCTTCATGCCTGTTATGCCTCAGTCGATTGTAGAACTTGAGTTGTTAAGTTCCAGTTTCCTAATGAGCCAGTCTTTGAGTGGAGGAGTCGTTCAGTAGTGCCTAAGGGTCGTTACATTTTGTACCTTAAGGCGAGGAAGTTAGTTTCCAAGGGTTGTGTCTATCACTTAGTCCGAGTTAATGACTCTAGTGTTGAGACACCTCATATTGATTCAGTTCTAGTCGTGATTGAGTTTCCAGAGGTCTTTCCAGATGATCTACCCGGAGTCCCTCCTGAGAGAGAAATAGACTTCGGTATAGATATTCTACCCGATACTCATCCAATATCTATTCCTCCATATAGAATGGCTCCAGCAGAGTTGAAAGAGTTAAAAGAGCAGTTGAAAGATCTCCTTGAGAAGGGTTTTATTCGACCAAGTGTCTCACCTTGGGGCGCTCCGGTCTTATTTGTGAGGAAGAAAGATGGTTCCCTTAGGATGTGTATAGATTACCGTCAGTTGAACAAGGTTACTATCAAGATTAAGTATCCACTTCCGAGAATTGATGATCTTTTCGATCAACTTCAGGGTGCCACTTGTTTTTCTAAGATAAACTTCAGATCAGGCTACCATCAGTTGAGAGTAAGGGAATGTGATATTCCAAAGACAACATTCAGGACCCGTTATGGTCATTGTGAGTTCCTAGTTATGTCCTTTGGTTTGACCAATGCTCCTGCAGGATTCATGGATCTTATGAATAAAGTATTCAAGCCTTATTTAGATATGTTTGTTATCATATTCATTGATGACATTCTAATCTATTTGAGGAATGAGGAAGATCATGCTAGCCATCTCAGAATAGTTCTCCAAACTCTAAAGGATAGAGAGTTGTATGCTAAATTCTCTAAGTGTGAGTTTTGGCTTGACTCTGTGGCATTATTAGGCCACATTGTTTCCGGTGATGGAATTAGAGTTGATACACAGAAAATTGAGGCAGTGCAGAATTGGCCTAGACCCACATCTCCAACTGATATTAGGAGTTTCTTAGGATTGGATGGATATTATAGAAGGTTTGTCTAGGGGTTCTTATCTATTTCGTCCCCTTTGACTAAGTTGACTCAGAAAATAGTAAAGTTTCAATGGTCTGAAGCTTGTGAGAAAAGCTTTCAGGAATTGAAAACTAGGTTGACTACTGCCCCAATATTGACCTTACCAGAAGGTACGCAAGGCTTTGTGGTATATTGTGATGCGTCCAGAGTTGGTTTGGGTTGTGTGTTAATGCAGAATGGTAAAATTATAGCTTATGCCTCCAGACAGCTTAAGGTTCACGAGAAGAATTACCCAACCCATGATCTAGAGTTGGCTGCCGTAGTATTTGCTTTGAAAATATGGTGTCACTATCTTTATGATGTTCATGTAGATGTGTTCACCGACCATAAGAGTCTTCAGAATGTGTTTAGTCAGAAAGAAATTAATCTCAGATAGAGAATATGGCTAGAGTTATTCAAAGATTATGACATGAGTATCCTCTATCACCCAGGCAAGGCTAATGTTGTTGTTGATGCTTTGAGTAGGTTGTCTATGGGTAGCACCGCCCATGTTGAAGAAGAAAAGAGAGAGTTAGCAAAAGAGGTGCACAGACTTGCACGATTAGGAGTCCGACTAATGGATTCCACAGAATGAGGAGTGATAGTGATTAATGGGGCTGAATCATCATTAGTGTCAGAAGTGAAAGAGAAACAAGACCAAGATCCTATTTTACTTGAATTGAAGGCAAATGTTCATAAGCAAAAATTAATGGCTTTTGAACAAGGGGGAGATGGTGTATTGAGGTATCAAGGTAGGTTGTGTGTACCAATGGTGGATGAATCTACGAGAGGATCATGGAGGAAGCTCATAGCTCCAGATATTCTATCCATTCGGGTTCCACAATGATGTATCGTGACTTGAGAGAGGTTTAATTATGGAGTAGTATGAAGAAAAGTATCGCAAAGTTCGTTGCTAAATGCCCGAATTGCCAACAAGTTAAAGTAGAGCACCAAAGGCCCGATGGTATGACTCAGAATATAGAGATTGCGGAATGGAAATGGAAGATGATCATTATGGACTTTATTACTGGTTTGCCACGGTCTCGCAGGCACCATGATTCTATTTGGGTGATTGTTGATCGAATGACTAAATCATCCCACTTTTTGCCAGTAAAGACTACCCATTCAGCAAAGGATTATGCCAAGTTGTATCTTCAAGAGGTAGTTAGACTTCATGGAGTCCCAGTTTCGATTATATCAAATAGAGGTGCACAATTTACTGCACAGTTTTGGAAATCTTTTCAGAAAGGCTTGGGTTCAAAGCTGAACTTGAGTACTTATTTTCATCCTCAGACAGATGGTCAAGTAGAGCGCACTATTCAGACTTTAGAAGATATGTTAAGGGCTTGTGTGATTGATTTCAAGGGTAATTGGGATGATCACCTATCTCTCATTGTGTTTTCTTACAACAATAGTTATCATTTTAGCATCCAGATGGCTCCTTATGAAGCACTTTATGGGAGAAGATGTAGATCTCCTATTGGATGGTTTGAAGTTGGTGAAGCTGGGTTGATAGGACAAGACTTAGTTCATCAAGCTATGGAGAAAGTGAAAGTTATCCAAGAAAGGTTGAAAACAACGCAGAGTCGTAAGAAATTCTACACTGATGTTAGGAGAAGAGACTTAGAGTTTGAAGTAGATGATTGGGTCTACTTGAAGGTTTCACCCATGAAGGGTGTTATGAGATTCGGTAAGAAGGGGAAACTTAGTCCCCGGTATATTGGTCCTTAAAAAATATCTAAAAAGATAGGTAATGTAGCTTATGAGTTGGAGCTACCACAAGAGTGAGCAACAGTTCATCCGGTATTTCACATTTATATGTTGAAAAAGTGTATGGGCGATCCTTCACTAATCATACCAACTGAAGATATTGGTATCAAGGATAGCTTGTCTTATGAAGAGATTCTGGTTCAGATTCTGGATCGCCAAGTTCGCAAGTTGAGAACCAAGGAAGTAGCATCAGTCAACGTTCTGTGGAGAAAGCAGTTTGTTGAGGAAGCTACATGGGAGGCTGAGGAGGACATGAAGAAGAGATACCCACATCTCTTTGAGTCCGGAGACATTCCAGATCAAGGTACTAATTCTCTTCTTAGTACTCTTTAATTGATATGTTGAATGTGTAAGATTTGCTTGTTGGGTGTTGAGTTGAATGTTAGATGTTACACCCTTAGTATACTTAGAGTGATCTCATTTGAGGACGAATGTTCCCAAGGGGGAGATATTGTAACACCTCGCTAATTGAAAGAGCTAGAATTAGAAAGAACCATTTTTGGAAAGTATGAAAATCTGAAATTTGGCAAAGTTATGTTAAGTATGAGTTTTGGGTCAACT
>JAJONR010000325.1:0-68379 GCA_029582245.1 Solanum etuberosum
TTGCAAATTCTTAAGGACCAACAATTCTTTGCAATGTTTAGCAAATGTGAATTTTTTTTAAGGTCTGTAGCTTTTTTTGTCATATAGTTTCAAGCAAGAGTATTGAGGTAGATCCTATTAATACGGATGTGGTCAAGAGTTGGGATGACATATTGATGTACTCAAGGATCGAGGATAAGCATATTGATCATTTGAGGATTGTGTTGCAAATTCTTAAGGACCAACAATTCTTTGCAATGTTTAGCAAATGTGAATTTTTTTTAAGGTCTGTAGCTTTTTTTGTCATATAGTTTCAAGCAAGAGTATTGAGGTAGATCCTATTAATACGGATGTGGTCAAGAGTTGGGATGACATATTGATGTACTCAAGGATCGAGGATAAGCATATTGATCATTTGAGGATTGTGTTGCAAATTCTTAAGGACCAACAATTCTTTGCAATGTTTAGCAAATGTGAATTTTTTTTAAGGTCTGTAGCTTTTTTTGTCATATAGTTTCAAGCAAGAGTATTGAGGTAGATCCTATTAATACGGATGTGGTCAAGAGTTGGGATGACATATTGATGTACTCAAGGATCGAGGATAAGCATATTGATCATTTGAGGATTGTGTTGCAAATTCTTAAGGACCAACAATTCTTTGCAATGTTTAGCAAATGTGAATTTTTTTTAAGGTCTGTAGCTTTTTTTGTCATATAGTTTCAAGCAAGGGTATTGAGGTAGATCCTATTAATACGGATGTGGTCAAGAGTTGGCCTAGACCTCTATCTCTTTCGGATATTAGACGCTTTTTTGGGTTTGGCCGGGTACTATAGAAGGTTTGTTGAGGGGTTTTCTTCTATTGCCTCTCCTTTGATGGCTTTGACTCAAAAGAAGGCTAAGTTCATATTTTCTGAAGCATGTGAGAAGAGTTTTCAAGAGTTGAAGAATGGACTTACTTCCGCTCCGTTGTTGACTTTACTGGAAGGTACATATGGTTTTGTGGTGTATTGTGATGCCTCTAGAATTGGGTTGGGATGTGTGCTTATGCAAAATGTGAAAGTTATTGCCTATTCTTCAAGGTAACTTAAGATCCATGAGAATAATTATCCTACCCATGACCTTGAATTAGCGGTGGTCATTTTTGCCCTCAAGATTTTGAGGCATTATTTGTATGGTGTTCATGTCGACTGTTTTACCAACCACAAGAGTTTGCAATATGTGTTTAGTGAGAATGATTTGAATCTTCACCAAAGAAGGTGGCTTGAGTTATTGAAAGATTACGATATGAGTGTTCTCTATCGTACCGGTAAGGAGAATTCGGTAGCGGAGGCTCTTAGTCGGTTATCTATGGGTAGTGTTGCTCATATAGAGGATGAAAAGAAAGAGTTGGTTCGAGATGTTCACAGATTGGCCCGGTTGGTTTTCAGTTGGTAGACTCCACCAAGGGTGGTGTTATGGTTCATAATGGTTCTGAATTGCCTTTTGTAGAGGATGTAAAATCCAAGTAAGGTCTTGATCCAATTTTTTCTGAGTTGATAGAAGCGGTGCTTAAGAAGTCCGTTGAGGCTTTCTCCCAAGGGGAAGATGGTGTACTTAGATATCAAGGTCATTTGTGTGTTCCTAATGTTGATGATTTGAGGCAACCGATCATGTCAGAAGCCCATTGTTCTCGGTATTTCATTTACCCAGGAGCCACCAAGATATACCGTGATTTACGGGAGGTCTATTGGTGGAATGGGATGAAAAGAGATATTGCGGGATTTGTGTTAAAGTGTCCTAATTGCCAACAAGTGAAAATTGAGCATTAGAAACTGAGATGTTTGTCCCAAGACATTGGTATTCCTACTTGGAAGTGGGAAGATTTAAATATGGACTTTATAGTAGGGTTTCCACGTACTCGTCCACAACATGACTCGATTTTGGTTATTGTGGATCGGATGATGAAATCGGCTCATTTCATACCCGTCAAGTTTTCCTATTCGGTGGAGGATTATGCCAAGTTGTACTTGACAGAAATGGTGAGGTTGCATGGAGTGTCCTTGTCCATTATTTTCGACCGTGGTACTCAATTCACTTCTCTATTTTGGAAGCCTTTCAAAAAAGCCCTTGGTACTCGTGTTAAGCTTAGTACAGCCTTCCATCCCCACACCGATGGTCAAGCGGAGCGTACTATCAAAACTTTTGAAGATATGTTGAGAGCTTGTGTGATTGAATTTAAGAGTAATTGAGATGACCATTTTCCATTGATTGAGTTTGCCTATAATAATAGCTATCACTCGAGTATTGATATGGATCAATTTGAGCCACCATATGGTAGTAGGTGCAGATCTCCTATAGGATGGTTTGAGGTGGGTGATGTTGACCTAATAGGCCCCGAATTGGTACATGAGGCCATAGAGAAAGTTTGACTTATAATAGAAAGGTTGAAAATGGCCCAAAGTCGACAAAAGTCGTATGCCTATGTTAGAAGAAGAGAACTTGAGTTTGATGTTCATGATTGGGTTTACTTGAAAATCTCACCCATGAAAGGTGTAATAAGGTTTGGAAAGAAACGAAAGCTTAATCCCCGTTATGTAGGCCCATATATGATTTTGAGGCGTGTTGGTAAGGTTGCATATGAACTTAATTTGCCAAATGAGTTGACATCGGTGCATCCGGTTTTCCATGTCTCTATGTTGAAGAAATGTGTTGGTGATCCGACATTCATAGTTCCCATAGAAGGGTTGGGAGTTGATGAAAGTCTTTCTTATGAGGAAGTTCCGGTTGAGATTTTAGACTGGCAACTCATGAAGTTGAGAAATAAAGAAGTTGCTTCCGTTAAAGTGTTAAGGAGGAATCATTTAGTTGAGGGTGCTACTTGGGAGGCCGAGGCCGATATGATGTCCCTATATCCTCATCTTTTTCCATCTACTCCTACTCTAGCTTGAGGTAATGAGTTGCTCATGTTTTGTTCTTGTTTTGGAGTCATGTGTGTTTTATGTGTTTTCATGATTTCCTTATGTTATGCATGTTCATGAAAAAGTTATGTTTTGAGAAAATGAGTCAATTTGTTTGATTTTCCTCATGTTGTTGTGTATTGAGTATGAGTTGCCTATAGACTTAATGAGATGATTTCCTGAACATGCATTAAATATGCTATTAAGTATGAATTGCATAAAGGCTCAATGAGAGAATTTTAAGCATGCTTTTAGCTTGGAGAAGGTAGTTCCTTCTTGAATTTGAGAAATCTGAAATTTCATGCATTTTGGTTTGCTAGGTCTAGTTCCTACCTTCCTTATAATGCAGTGAGTATTTTTAGCTTGGAGTCGATGTTTCCTCCTTGGTTATGTGCATTTTTATTAGTTGCATGCATGATGGGTTGCTAGTCTTGAGTCTTTTAGTTTAAGATATGTCTAGAATCTCATTCGAGGACGAATGATCCAAAGGGGGAGATATTGTAACACCCCAGATTCGAGTTAGGGCTGAGTAGCCATTTTTGCAGATGTTGCAGGTGCGAACCACGGTGGCCAACCACAGTCCGTGAGGTGGACCATGGACCGTAGGTAGGGTCCGTGGATGGGCATCCAAAACAGGAACAAGAAGTGGGGAACCACGGCCTGACTAATGGACCGTCGGTCAGACCACAGTCCGTAGTTTTAGGCCCATGTTTTGATGGCCCAAGAATGGGTTTCTGATCACTAACGACGATCATGTAGGACGGCCCGTCGTCGGTGGTCTGTCGGTGGGGGCTGGCAGTTAAGTTTCAAGGTTAGTTGGGTCTTTTAATAATTAATTAATTCCTATACTATATTATTTTGCCTATGTCTAAGACCCCTATATAAGAATTTTAACCCCCAAATTCAACCCATTCACTTCATTCTTCCCAAATTACAAAAGAACATCAAAACCTTCTCTCCAAAATAATTCTCTCTCTCGAACTTAAAGAAGAAGAAGGATCCATCTAGGGTTTAAATCAAGGTCTCAATTCCTCCATTGAAGATAAGTATTTGGACTTGAGGTACGATAGTTTTCATGCATCAATTCCTTTCATTCAGTGAGTTCACAAAGTCTCCTATTTTCAATTTAGAATTCCCCAAATTAGCTAGGAGTTTCTTCAATTACCATGGGTTCTCTTGATTATTGATCTAAAGAAATGAATTATGTTTTAATATGCATTAATTAATGATTTAAAATGATTTTATGATGTTTCCCCTATGAACCCATGTGAACCCCCATGTTTTCAAAGTTGTGATCATATGATGTGGCTTATTGAATATGAAAGAGGAGTTTTATGAAGCAAAGCATGAAATGATAGAATCACATGAATTTATGATGCAATCCCTATCTAATCCTTGACTTCTAGATATAGTGAATGAAAGTAGGATTTGAACCTTGAAAGGGAAAAGTATGAGTTTATGCATGATCTTATGAAACCTATGTAAATGGTTTGAGGATGCTTTCAGAGTAAAGTATCAATTAAGATAATGTTTTTGTGTTGTTGAAAGGATATTCTCATAAACACACAAACAGGATGTGAAAAGTTTTGTCACATAATAAGGATTCGAAGGTTGAAAGGTTTTCTCACCTAAATGAATCAATGATAAGGAGCTATCTTAAAGAAACTTAGCTTGGATTGGCAAGATGACATGCCCTTCCATGAATGATAAGAACAAGTAAGAAATGACTATTCCGTGGGAATTATGCTTCGCATAGAGAGGATATTGATGTGAGATGGAAGCTCTCCCGTTAGTAGAGGTCGGGTTTCTAGTAGCAATCTCCTTATCCCTTAAACTATGTGCCCCCATAGGATGATTAGCTAGTGGATCCACTTAAGCTAGAAGTTCATGTTCCTTACCTTGGCAATTAGGACAGCCCTTTTCAGTGTGGGAGACACAGGGGAATCATGTTATAGCTCACATGGTCTCTATGTTGGTTAAGGCTCACTTCCCACAACAATATGAATAATGAACTAAGGTTACTTCAAGAAGTATCTCATATGAATTCAAATGTTTTAAATATGATGTTAGCTTGCATTCACCATGTCTTATGAAGTATGCTTTCTAACCCATTTATATCATGTTTTAACTTGATCAATTGCATGTCATGAAATGAAATGTCCCTTTTAGCATGTTTTAAATATTTTATGCATAGCTATCATACTTGGTACATTATTTTGTACTAACGCATACTCTTGCCTACACTTCCCCAAATGTAGGGTCCGACAAACAGGGTTCTCAGTTTCGTGGCTAGAGCTTGGCTTGATTGATTCCCGAGATTGGTGACTCCTCATAGTTCGAGGACGGATTTCCATTGTTTAGTTTCTATCTTGTATTTTCACTTTTGAACATTATATATGGGCTAGACCCAATTTCATTCTATTTTATTAGATGGCTATGATGAGACAAGTATTTTAGACTTCCGCTTTTCTTTTAAAAAAATATACTATTGGACTTGGACTATTGTTTTACTTCTATTGTTCTTGTTCTTATGTTGTGAATGCTAAGTGGCTTGTATGGGGTCCTTCAGGGTCTTATATGTCATGTTACATCTAGGGTGTACCCCTGGATCGTGAAAACATACTTTTTATTTTAATCTTTATTTCCAGTTTTCAGTTTTGTTACGGTTAGTTGGGGGCATGTCCCAGTAACTCAATTCAGTAGAGACTTTTCAGACATAGTAGTAGATTCAGCTAGAGTTGTCAGTGTTGTTTCAGTCATCACTAAACTCTTATTATGTTTTACATATTTAGACTTGGGTTTTCCCCATTTTAAGATATCCATTGATTTTAGATTTCGTATAGTACATGTTTTACCTAGTCATTTTCAGTATACTTGATATATGTCAGACTCAAGGTTAGCTTGGGGGCCACTCATGATCCTAGAGCCCGTGTTACGTCTATAGGGGAAGCCGCGTGGCGTGACAAGTCTTATCCGAAGACATGGGTGAGCACTTGGCCTTTTTTTCTATACTAGTCTTCATCTATATATATTGACTTGTCTTTTACTTTATGAGACATTCTTGTTTCTGTGGTCCACTTTTGGGACTTGTACTAATTTTGTTAGTAGCTCTGTACATGTGACTTCCAGGTTCTGGGAGGGATCTCTTATTTGTATATATATTTTTGCTTGCTTCCACTTATTCATCTATGATTCATGTTATTTATGTAATTTTTTTAGTTTGAGTTTAGTTTTGTGCCCTCAATCCCATTACTTTTAGTTCCGGGATATGGGTTGGCTTGCCTATTGGTGGGTTATAGTAGGCGCCATCATGACTTGAGGAATCGTGTCGTGATAAAGACACAGCCACAAATTCAAAGTGCATGTATATTATCTTTTTTTTCTTTAATAAATGAATTTATCTGAGTAAACCAAGACATCAACAATGACTCCACTTGTCCGACCTAGTCACCATTTTGTGACATGTTTTCTAACAAAAAAGTGACCGACAATCTACAACAATTTCTCCTTAATTGCTTTTATAAAAATATAAACAAGGTAGATCATAACTTTTGTTCAAACTTTCCAAACGACTTCATCGTCATAGGCGTACTTACCCCTCCATTCCTTTTTTCCAGCAATCATATATAAAACAAATATATGTATTTTATTCTGATTATCTATTTAGATGCAACCAAGGTTGTTGATGCCAATTGTTGGAAAACTATATGCACAGTGGAAGCATACAAAAATTATACTGCTTACATAAATAATAGATAACAAATACTTTTATGTTAGAACACATATAATCATGCTAGAACAAATAAACTTTTTAAAAATTATTCAAAAATTACCTATTAAAGCGTGAGTAGATACTTTTACGCGAATCCATAAGTTAAACAGACCTTCAATCGAATCTACAAGTTAAACAACATTCTTCTACAGGGATCCCAAGTTCACATCTGAACTCTCTCAATAATTAGGTGGGCAAGTACCATATAAAAAACTTATTTTCTTTCTAGGTTAGAAGAACCTCTATTCATACAGATTTATTCCCAGTCCAAAAAGGGGAACAAAACACACGCATGTTTTCTCTTTCCAAAAAAACTAACGATATTCCTCCTTTTTACCATAAAATTAAGATTATGAGTTCTAGTTAAATATGAACACCGTAGGGACTACAAAATTAATTACTGAGGCTTCTTAGTATGAAAATAATTTTAAATTATTAATTTCAATTATTATTACCAAAATAAATTACAAATCATTCCACTAGAAATTTGTAATTGCAGTCCTCCAATTATACTTCAAAAATTCCTCATTAAACACATATGTAATTCACCATATTAATATTAGTGATATCAATCAATAAATTAAATTATGATGAATTTAATTTAATGATTAATTTCTATTAGAGTACTGCTTAACCTATTTCATGTGTCGGATTCATAGATCCACTTGCAAGGTTCGGCACATTGAAAACTTATAAGCTTTTCAAAAAGGGATATAATTAATCTCTATATCGAGACATGATTTTCATCAACTAACATATTATTTCACCAATATATATTATTATCATCCAATCTACCAGGAATATTTACCCATCTCAGAATCTCACCTTTTGATAATTCAAAACGATAAATAATATATACAGATCATAATAGTTATATCAGGATTAAGAATATAAGTACATTTAATAGTTTAGAGAATATGCTTTTTTCAGCAGTCTAAACTAACTATCTCTACTCAGTTGAATACATAGAAAATGCACTAGCTGAAGTAGTTGAAACCATACCGTTCTCATAATCAAGATAAATTACATATAATCTCGTGCTACAATCATACTGATGAAATGTCCAATTTCCATCTTAGATTGTGAACAGAAAAAATTTATACTTATAAGAACTGATGATTTAATCTTATGTGTATAAGCTAAAAACTCTATACACTAAATCATCTACCATATAAGTAAAGATACACTATAAAATAATATAGGATCTATTAAACTTTTATTAAAACTGAATAAATAGTATATATCCAAAGAGTTTGCATATATTCCATGTTTTGCCTCTTGGTATAGAACTTGCCCTACATATTATTTAAGAAAAAATAAAAAGTATTAGTTTATTTAGAAGATGATAATAGGTTTTCTTTGATTTGACTTGTAAATTTTAGCCTTTTCAGATATTATTTTACTAGTAACCCTTTTGAGGCTGTAGCCTTTCATTTGGTAGCCTTATATTTATCTTGATCCATTTTTTAATTCCTTATTTTGCACCCTGCTTTCTTGAGCACTGTAACATAAATTGTGATAAAATTAGTATATTTGAAGAAAAGGGATGGTTTAGTGAAATAAAAGGGGTGATCATGATAGTTACTTGTGATGAGAAGTCCCTCTTAGAAAGAGTGGGATTTTAAATAAAAAATATTGAAGAAAAATTATTGAAGCATTCTTTATATGATAAGAATTACTTGTGAAGATAATTGAAGAGAGGACTGAAAAAAAGTGATGAAAAATATTGGTGATGAAAAAAAAATGCAAAGTCCTTAGGGGAGTTTTAAGTTACTATTATCTAGTTTCCTACATGTCCCCTACCCAATATTACAAATCGTTAATTCCTAATTTATTCTATTCAAACATGCTTAATTAGTGGAGACATGCATAATAAGCAAACCTATGGTTCTTTATGCACACATCTGAATTCTTTTGTGAGTAAGAGACTTGTTCTTGGATGTTTAGTCTTTAATTTATATAATATTCTTTAAATTGAGTTTGTGGACTATTTCTTATTGTGAGAGAATTTTTTTCATAATAGATAAGTGATTTTATTAGCTTTCTTTCATAGTA
Source organism: Solanum etuberosum (assembly GCA_029582245.1). Classification (NCBI taxonomy): domain Eukaryota; kingdom Viridiplantae; phylum Streptophyta; class Magnoliopsida; order Solanales; family Solanaceae; genus Solanum; species Solanum etuberosum. The sequence continues at coordinate 8,743 of JAJONR010000325.1, forward strand.
GGTGAACAAACCTAATTTAATTAGTAAAGTATGTCTTTGAAGTTAAGATGTTAGAAGTTTGTTGTTTTATTATATATCTTGCATAATGATTGGAAAGAGTACTTGGTATTGTGATTTTTGGCTTAATTTTTGTATGTATCATAGTTGTGGTATTCCTAGTTGGATTTTCTAGATTAGCTTTAATGTTTTCTCAAGGACGAGCAAAAGTTGAAGTGTGGATATTGATGTGAGACCAAATTTATTTATATATATATATAAATAAATGATTATTTACCTCATATTTATTTGTTTCATTGTTGTTTTTTAGCATAAATTTTTTAAAATACTCTTATGTTGTGTATTTTATTTGTAGGATTAAAGTGGTGTGAATATGAGGAAATTTGGAGCACAAAATAATTAAAAACAAAAAAATAATAGAAGAAAATCAAGCAGTCAGCTTAATGGATTAAATTTAATATATATATATACTAGTTTCACGGCACGTGCGTTGCACGTGTGGACCGTATCATAAGTTATACGATGTGGTAAAATAGACTTAATATTACTAAAATAAATTTTTTAGTAAATAATTAAAATTGAAAGAACATAGGATATGTGTTTTTAAATGATTAATACAGATTTTCATAGAGTTACTTGTTTTTGAGATTAAAATGACCGGATATCATTGAAACATTTCAAAATATATTAAAATTTTACATATGGGGAGAAAGTGACATTTCTTTAGTAGTATTTTTTTTTACTTCACTTAATTTTGTAAACATGTTTAAAAAATAAAATAGAAATAAAATATCAATATAAAAAAGGTCACCAATAGCCTATCCTGTTGAGATTATGACCATAAGTGATGGACACCATCTAACTACAATTTTTTTCGTAAATATTCATACTTGAAATTTAGTATGTGCATGACATTAATAACGATTATCATAAATATTTTAATATTTTATCTTTATACGTAATATATCTTTTACAAAATATTATTACTCAATTATTATTTTAGTAACGCTCTCATAGAGAAGTAATTTTACAAAAAAAAAAGTGTACTTCAATAGTGAATGGTAACACTCTTATAAGTAGAATTTTATTGAGTTAAAAAAAGAGAACATTAAAAATTAGTTCTAAAGAAAATTAGGTTGTTATAGTAAAATGTTATTATAATGAATGATGTTTAAATAGATGTTCGAGAGTATGGCAAAAATTTTACTTGACCAATTCTTTGATTTAGATATATATATTTGAGTAGCATAATTTAATGTTAATATATGAACAACATCACCTCTGGTGAAAAATATTTCATTTTTTTAAGTTTCTACGTTATCTTTGCGGAATTGTAGTCTTCTCTTTTTTTCTGCCGCATACATATCATATAGTTGTTGTCTAATGAAAGTATCTAATACCACATAGAAGTTGTATTGTGATATTAAACTTTTTCAATAAAAGAATTAATAGATGAATAAAATTTAAAGTATTATTTATAGAATCTTTAGTTTGATTTAAGATCATTTTATGATCAATCAATATTTTATTATCTATTTTTATATAGCTAGTAAGGAGTGTATCTTGTGACATAACATCTTCTCAGATTAAAATGAATACAATATAACAGGAAATTCATACTTAAAATCTCATACTCAATATAAATATATAAAATAAAAAATAATGTAACAATTCATACCCAGTGAAGAAGGAAGACGAAATAAGCCAATGACTGAAATGTGTTGTCAACAACACTTTACTTTATCCGTTTATATTTACTTACATATCTATTAAAAATTAATTATTATCATGAATACATTATCATATTATAAGTAAAAGTGAAAATAGATGACTTAACATCAAAACTAATAATTCAATGGACTGCGTTGATGCTCGTTGTCTCAGCAAAATTATGAAGAAACTCCTTCGTTTAAGGGTAAAAGAATAAAGAGTGGAAAAATAATGAAGAAATATCTTACCCCAATCATGCGCCTTTCTTGTTTTTGTTTATATTTATTGTTTCTCCCACAACTTGATCTATTAAAAATAATCTGTAATGTGTGTATTCGTCACTGTTCACTCGTTATGTGAACACTAATTATTAATTTTTTTCTCGAATGAAAACATAAAATAAATTAATTAAAGAAACAAAACAAGAACAAAAAAAGAAAATCTCCGCGCACATTTCTTTGTTCTCTTCTCTTATTCTTTTATTGAAAGCAAATACCTAAATTTCAATGCTAAGAACTTCAACGATAGATATCAATGGATTGGGGGATGAATCATTTAAGAAAATTTTAAATGATCTCAAATTGTCACAGAAAAGAGATCTCCAAGAATTTATAATATGTTAATGGTTGTGATTTATGATCGAAGAAATATGAAAGTTTAAATTGTTGTGACTATTCGTAGGAAATAAGTCATTGTTTAATAATTAAAATAAGTAGGATAAATAAAAGTGTATTAATATTCGAAAATGATATAAATTCCATTGACGTATGTATGTGATGAAAATCGTAAGAGTAAAATACGAGTGTGATTTGATGAATGATTTGCTACAATTTGTTCATCAACTCTTTCTTATGTGGTACCTCGAATTTTTTTGAATTTCAAACTTAATTAGCTATTGCAAAAACATTTGAGATTTTTTAAGAAGAAGAGGAGTAGACAACTTTAAAAAAAAATGTAGTTTAAAAGTTAAAGGATACCCCTCTATTTATAGCTAATAAATAGTAGTATGAATAGGTGCTAATTGTACCTTATCAGAAAAGTCACAACCCCTCTAAAAAGTCATTGCTCGCCATAAAAGTCACAACCCTTTGATAAAGTCACAACTCATCATAAAAAGCACAACACGTTGAAAAAGTCACAATTCTTTCAAAATATCACAACCATTCGGAAAAGTGACAACTTATCGGAAATGTCACAACCCTTTAATGTGAAAAAGTATCTACTTTTAATATAATACAATTAATTAAATAAAGTAAATTGAGTATTTTTAATTGAGGGTATTATAGTAATTCAACATTTAAGTTTGGGAGTACAAGTTTTTAAGGTTGTACATATACATATACATATTCAAAAGCATATATCTACATCACAAGATAAATTGTTAACAAAAATAAATGAATTTAGACTACATCATGTTGACTTCATATATTGGAACATTACATACTAATGTATATATTAAGGAAAAAAATAATTTTTATATCATCAAAATTATTTTTCTCAAGTACTCGAGGTTATGGAAAATACCCTCTTAGGATAGAACGATTTACATTATCAGAATAGTGGTACCTCATATTCCGCTAAACTCCGAACATACTCGACAACAATAAATCACACAATTTTTAAAAAAATGCAAGAAGAAGAGTTGAAGATTACAAAAAAATTGTGGTTGAAAAATGAGAGAAAACCCCTCTATTTATAGTCAACAAAGGGTAGTATGAACAAGTGTTTTTTGTGTCTTATCTGAAAAGTCATTACCTTTTCGGGAATTCACAACCCTATGAAAGAGTCACAACTTATTGAAAAACTCATAACTCTTTGGAAAATTCACAACTCATCGAAAAATCACAACCTTTTGGAAAAAAGTCAGAACTTATCAAAAAAGTCACAACCTAAGTTAGGGATATTATAATAATTTAACATTCAAGTTAGGAGTTCATGCTTTTAAGGTAAAATATATATATATATATATATATATATATATATATATCAAAGAGCAACAATCTTCATATTGAATTGTTGCCACGTGGCAACAATTGAGAGACCAAACTATTCTTGAGATGGCGAAAAAAAAGAGACTTGCACAAACAACAAACAATCGGAACCCAATTTCTTTGGGTTTTGAGTTTCCTAATTTTTTTTTACTCAATTATTTTACTGAGGGGTTCTATATCTATAAATAGTCCATAAAAATATCCAACCAATAAACAATTCACAATATACAACTTAGAGCATAAAGTTTGAGAACTTTGGAAGACCCATCGTGAAGGCAAGAGAACTTTGATTTATTGTTACTTCTCCTTTATTATTTATTTGTATTCATGATTATTGAAAAATATTTTAGCTATTGTTCTGAATTTTTCATGATTAACACAAACCTATTCATTTAAAAAAAAAATTTATTGTATTTTTTGAGATAATGTGTAGTTAAATTTCATAACTAGGATTGTGGGAACCATGATGAATTATTAGAGTAAGTTAATGTAATAAGTGATTCTTGAATGGTATTATGCATGTACTGTTGATCTCTTCGGTCTGATTTCATTTTAACAGTGCACAATGTTAGAAACTGCCTTATTCGTACTTGCCTGACCAAAAAAGTAATGAATGAGAAAAGAGATTAAACAATGGAGATTTAGCGTGATAATCCACAATCTAATAGCCTGAACTAGAGTGTGAAGGATAATCTGGGGTCCAGGGTAAGGGTTAGAAAAGCATACACCCATAGACCAACCAAGTTTCGTGGTGAAATTCCCTACTTAGACGACCAATCACTTAGAAAATACCTAATTTACTGTCACGACCCAAACCATTGTGATTGACACCCACACTAATCCTCCGGTGGGAGAACCATTACTACTAACCAACTAACCCCAAAACAAAACATTTAAAGATACGGAAGCAGGTTTAAATGCAGAATTTATATAGAGTTTCCATAAACTCCAAAGGTTTAAATAAAACTAAACAAACTAATGTGGAAGAACAACCCCTAGAACCTGAAAGTCATTGTACCAAAACATATAAAGTGCAAAAAGTCTAAGGAAAAGGGGTACAACCCCAACTAATATAAGAAATATCTAAATAGTCTAAGTCCGAAGAAAATGGACTAAACAATAGGAAGGACTCCGTGGCAGCCTGAAAGAACTGGTTCACCCTTGAAATCCGGTCTCAATCACTGATCTCCTAGCTGAAGTCTATCAATAGCCTCCTGAAGATGCCATGTACTCAACAAAGAACGAGCAAGTGCAGTATCAATACACAACCACTGTGTATTTGTAGGATCACGCGGCTATTCCAGTAAGTGAAAAATATATAAGCAGTCACAACATAGTAAACACGCATATAACGAACATAAAAAATATCAGTTATCATTTCAGGAGCAATGTACAATTCCACATTCTCAATACAAGTATATATGACAAGTCAATGGTCCTCTCATGGAACCCAATTCAATGGTCCTCTCATGGAACCCATACCCAAACTGTTAGTGTGCCGAATCGTGACACTCGATCTAAGTTAGTGTGTCGGAACGTGACACCCGATCTAATATGTATGTCGGTACGTGACATCTGATCCTAGTTAGTGTGTCGGAACGTGACACCTGATCCATTCAATATGCCACAATCACAATTACAATGTACATTCTCATAATCATACAATCAAGTGTTGATTCATGGCTTACAATCATTCATTCATACTCATTTACATTAGCTATGATCAATAGTGCAACATTCGCATACATATATGCATTATTACAATGAAGCAAATACTAACATACATCACACAAACATGAAATCAAACCATCACCTACCTCGAAACCAAGCTGGAATCCCCCTAAGGCACTTGAATCTTCCCTTTCCGGATTCTTTCCACTTGTTCGTGGTCTAAAAACATAAAATTAACGCAAGGATCAATAAACGAGGCCTAATTACCCCATGATTACAATCAAAATTATTAATCCTAGGCCAAACCCAAGATCCCAATACCCAAATTAGGACTTTTTCCACTATTAACTTCAAATCAAAACCTTCCCCCAATAATAATTACCAAGAATCTAAGTTCTACGGATCAAAATACGGATTAGGAGAGTAAAATCCTTACCTTTAGTGCTAGAAGAGGTGGAAAACCTTCAAGAAAAAGCCCTGGGTCGTCTCTTAGCTCTCAAAAATGAAACTTGCAGAAAAATAATATTTTTGGGGTTCATTTCCGACTTAAGTCGCGTTTGTCCCGCTGTGGCGGACCCTATCACACTACAGCGGCCCCGACCTGGCGGGATAAATCCCACTCTAGTGTCTTGCACGGAGACAGAGAGTCAAATTTAAGGTTTCAAACCCTCATTTCACAACACAGCTTCAACCCATGACATTCAAAAACTACTCGTTCACGCTAAGATCAGTTTCAGGAGTTCTACTCGCCCAAATTCAATTTCTTAAAGTCGTATGGGTTCCTTAACGTCTTAGCTATCCACTCATGTGATCAAAAACATAATTAGATCTTATTCATTACCAGATTTCCCTAGACCTCACATGACTCAGATTTCATCCAAACCTGGGCTAGGCTAGGAATTTGCAAGTTACTACTCAAAAGTTTTCTGGCCCCAATTCTCTCCCCATTGGCTTTTCCCTAACGACGGGATCAGGTCGTTACACTTACCAATCTTGCATGCTAAAATTTGAAATAGATCACTAGTACAATATTCTTTCTATGCTATGGAAGCATGGGAAACACATTCTTTTTTACTTCTAATAATCTAAATACAAATAAATACTTAGTTGCAAGCTATTGTTATTCTTTTTGTTTTTGTTTCAATTCAAATTCCCCCTTTTTAAATAAGGACTATCGAGTTAAATATTTTCTATTGACAATATTATTCAATATTCTTTGTGGGATCGATCCTGAGTAATAGTTTGGTAAATATATTACATACGAACTTTTAGATTTCTCATCAAAGCGCACATAAATCAATGCAAATAAGCTATTTCACACTACAAGGAAGAGATAATAATCAAAGAAATTGAAGTCCACAATAATTCCATCAAAACATTTCATCAATCAACACATTAGGGTTCACAACTATCATGACCCGAGCCTAAACCCTAGATGTGGGCAGCACACGAGAACCATTTTTGGTCCCCAAGAAAACCCTCATCCTGGTTGACTACAAGAGGAAAACTAACTCAAGAAATAATAGGCTTAATACATAATAATATATGTTAAACTCAAATACTCAACTCCTAGAGTCCAGAGAATAGTCAATAACAATACTTATAGTTTGTAAAACAACTCAAGAGAAAGTAAATGCTGAGAGACACCTCGACTCTATCTATCTATGAAGCCTCCAAAATTAAGGAAGGTTGTTGGGACAAGACCCACGACATCTCAAAACTACTAACTAGAAAGTAAATGGGAAGTCATCTAGAATACAAGAAGGCTCACCTAAACTAGGTGAAGTGTAGAGTGATCTCAACGAAGCACCTGTTGATGATCCTGAATACCTATATTTACAGATGCAGATCAAATAACATAGTACATTTGAATATACAAGTATGTAATTTAGACGATTCCAAATAGCTTAATGAAAGGACTGCAATAGATAAAACATAAACTCAACTGAGTGTAAAGAGTTAAAAGAATGAAATCATTTAAACTTTACAAAATTATTTACTCATCTCTGGAAATCAATCTAATAAGTGATATATAAAATACACTTAACTCTATTGGAAAATTCTCTAACCGACAACTGTCACTATGAGCTAAGTGATAATACAACATCTTGTCCATACTGCCAGAACTTTCCTATATCATGCTGGTTTGAACCTCTAAACTAAATAGATAAACTAAGCACTAAGGATTCATTTAAAAAGAATGATCATGTACCCATGTTGGCAACAGTAATGATCCTCGGGGTCATTTCTATGTGTTTTGCATGCTTTTTCTATTTTTTCCCTTGTCGTAGCTTCCTAATAGCTTGTGTGTTGTTCTGAGTTGGGTGGCACACTCCCTAATGTTATCAATTGATTTTGGTGCAGGTTTGAGTTTTGGAAGCTTAATACTTGTAAGAGTTAACTTTAGTCAACATTTAGATATTCTGATGTTGGATCGTAATTCTGTAAGTTCCATCAGCTTTGGAAAGACCATTTTAGTCTAGAGTTATAGTTGGTTTGGGTTTTTGCGCTTTCGTTTGGAGTTGGTATGATTTAGCATTTTGGCTTTTGAGTTTCTGCTCAAAATGCAGTTCTCGGGCCAACTTTCTTGGTTAACGTACTTAGAATAAAATTAAATCAGTTAGCTTCGGTATGCTGAGTTTGGTTTTGAACAACCTTTAGTTTGTTTCCCGAGGGTGTCAGGGTGTGTTTTAGATTGTTTGGGGGTTTTGTGTTATTTATTTGTTAAAGTATTGACTTTAGTCAACATTTGGATGGGACGACCTAAGATGGCTGTTTCATTGATTCCAAATGTTGTTTCCAAGTTGTTTGCACTTTTGGTTTGCGTTGTTTGGACTCCGAATGATTTCCGAGGACTTGTTCAAAGTTTTGGGCACTTAGGCACTTCTGAAAATTCTCTAGTGTCTGGTGCGATGGCTTAGGCGAACTCTTGGTAACTTAATAGTTCAAGGGGCTGCTTAAGCGAAGGACACCAAGGAGGTGGGGTGATCCACCCTTTGCTTTCGTGAAGGTCGCCTCTTTAGGCGGAGTTCGCTGAAACAAATATTTTGCACTTAAGCAATGTTTGCTTAAGCGAACAAATGTCCTCTTTTGTGAAAATCACTGGGATTGAAATCCTATTTCTCATTCTTTCTTCTTCAAAATAAGACCAACACTTGTGAGCTCGAATTAGGTGAATTGGAGCAATTCTTGGGAGATTTCAATCATTTAAAGGTCATATTCTTCTTTTCCCTCTTCTATACCCTTTTATGCATTCAATCTCGTTTTCAACCTCAAATTTCTTGAATGCTTAACTTGAAAGTATTGTATTTTTCCATTTGAGGTCCGAACTCAGTTATGTTTGCGCTCATCTTTTGGGAATGTGATCCTTACCCCAATGAGAACATTATGGCAATTTTCTTTTTATATTTCAATTGCATCGATTCAAGGGCTACTTTCGGCCCAATTTTCTAGTTTATTTTTAAATTAGATATATGGGTATCATTGGACTGTTATTGACTTACTCATTTTGTTCTTGATAGCTTGGTAGAAATTTGAGGCTCTCCATAAGGGAAAAGCACCAGAATTGTAGCTCATGTTCGGTTTTTGGCATTGAGGTAGGTTATGACTCTCTTTTCTTAGACTTTGCATAGTTAGATTAAGTATATTTGGGTAGTATCACATGATGTAGTTTGAATCCTTAGGTTTGTGAAGCTTTCTTGACCCTTGTGTAGTGATGTCCAGAAGTTGGGTGTTTTAGCTTAAGCTTAGTAGGAGAGGCCTTAGTTTAGGCGATCCTTGTGTCAGTAGTATCCTTAGACGTAGCTTCTAGGTGGCGTAAAACATAGGTTTTTGTGGCGTACAGTTGGTTTTGATTGGTTTGACTGATGGTATGGTTTTTCCTTGATTCGTACTTCTTTGTTGGTTGTTTTCTTAAACTGTTGGGCCTGAGGTTGTGAGCTTGGAGTAGCAGGAGTCCCAGGTGAGTACTCTTGTGGTGTGATGGTTATTCTTCCAAAGTATTTGCATATGCCGTGAGTTGATTGTTGTGATACTTCTATGGAGTGTCTTTTTTCTTTAGTTTTGAGGACGAAATGACTTATGGGCAATAAATTAGATTATTCTTAATGAGTTGGAAGTCCTTGAGATTTGTGTTGAATAAAACTAATGAAAATCCCTTTACTTGATTTATCGCTTTCTTCAACTGCTTGTATAGTCTGATGAGCTTGAAACATAATTCTGAGCGGTCGAATAGCTTAGTTGGGCTACAGTTTATATTTTCTTTATGTTGTGGATGAGGCTCGAAGTATCATTCTAAGAGGCCCATAGATAAAGATATTCAGGTTATAGGTAAGCTTGATGTGCCATACTAAGCGGCCCATGGATACATATATCCGGATTATTGGCTTACGGTTAAGCTTGAGGTGTTATTCAAGGTGGCTTGATGTTTCTTCCAGGCTTATGACTTATCCCTATTTTGAGTTTGGCATTGTGGCATTGTGTGAGTTGCCTTGAATGCATTGCTTGTTTTATCTGTATGTATTCTTGATGATTTTTTATATTATCTTACCTGTTCTCTTTATTTTTAGATTGTATAACCTAGCTTGCCTTTCCTTGTTAGCTTCATCGTGCTTCTTATTTATATTTGATCTTTCTGAGCTCGGTCCGCCTATGATGCTACTGGGTACCCCATGTTCTACTCCAACTGCACTTCTGCATCTTTCTCTGATGCAGCTACCAGTTCAAGCCACCCTCAGTAGAGAGCGTTTAGATCTCCCGTGACTATCATATACTTGGATTTTGGTGAGCTCTTGACGTTTAGAGACTTACTGTTGTACTTCTTTTGTACTAGCTTTTACTTTATATTTTGGACTAGTCAATTAATTGTATATATTACTTTATGTTCGTAGTAGCTCATGTATATGTGAAACAAGGTCCCATGGATTGGCGTCTTAATTTAGCTTGTCTCTTGATCAATTTTGAGATACTTCTGTGTACTTTTTTATTGTACTACAGATCTATATTTGATATGGCCATTCTTTCTCTATATAAATATTCCTCGTCTCTCCGCATATTTACTTATATCTATTTAGGTTATATCTTCCGCATCTTATATTCATGGGTATTTTCTTGTTCATTTGGTGGGTTGTAGTGGATGCCATCATGGCCCGACTTAGGGTCGTGACAACAAGACATGGTTTATGGGGTCTGTGAGTTTGCTGAACTCTCCTCCATATCGTCGCTCAATACTACTCCCAATAATTTATACTATTGCTCATATCTATAAAACATACTCTTTATCTTGTTTGAGATAATTACTCAAACTATCCACTTAAAAGAGGTAACTGCTCTGAAAATCATTGCTCATTTAGAAAACAAGGTTTCTCTTTACTCAATATAAAAATATATTTTCTGGGTTGAGATAATTACTCAAAAAGGCCTCTTTAAGAGGTAACTATTCTGTACTCAATGTTTTTGAAATGTTTTTTATCTTTTCTAAAAATATGTATTCTCTTGCTTGATGTAAAATTGAAACATTTGGAAAGAACTTAGTTCCCTTATACTTTTTCTCAAACTCCTCTTTACTTCCTCAAGAAACATAGTTTAAAACCCAAATATTGGCTTTAAAAGATTCTCAAGATTTATAACTCAAAATAGGGTTCAAGCTGAAATTTAGACATGAAAGAATCAACTCAAGGATCTCAATAACTATATAGAAAACACAATAGTCAAGAACTCAACAACTTAGAAATCAATGATACTACTCATCTCAAGAATACTCAATTCATAGCGTTCATGCTGAAATATAGACATGAACGAATCAACTCAAGAATTTCAATGCATAACATATAGTGATTCAATAATTAGGAATAGAATTTCAAAAAGAATCAGCAACTCAAGAACTAAAAATCAACTCATCTCAACAATTCTAAAATCTAAGGATAGAACCCTGGATTACTGTTTTACTGATTTGAAAGTAGATGTAAGGAGTGTGGCAGAACTAGTCAAACACTATGATAGCCTTACATACCTATAAGAATGAAGTTCTTCACGAAATCGATGAAACTCGAAGACCACTTGAAACCCTAGATTGTCTCTTCTTGGAACCTTGATTTAATGACTTGAAGTGTTAATGAATGTAAAAGAACTTATTAACACTTTCTAAGCCCTTAATTAGGTGTAAAACGTCGTTGTATCAGATTAGAATAATGGTTAAAACGACATAGTTTAAGTACCAAAGGCATAAGGGAAAAACCAAAACCATCCCAACTTTAAAGACTGACGAGGTACCTTAGAAATGAGGCTTTACAAATCGTTAAAGGCTTCACGGCCCGTTAAGCCCTTCAAGGACCGTATAGCCGGCCATGAAGCTTCACCTGCCTATAAGGGCTTCACTAAAAGAGGTGTAATTACTTACATCCAATTTGAAACGAGGCAAACTTGGTGGAGTTTGAAAGAAGACTCAAAGACCTTTAATTTGATAGATAATGGACCACCTAATTTGTTATGTGCTGAGAGATATGATTTTTTGAAGTGGACCAAAAACATAAAAGTTGATGGAGGACTTATACGGACCCTAAATGGACCGTACTAACCACCACGGGCTGTATAGGGTCCCGCCCAGGTGACCCCCAACTTGGAAGCCCTATACATTTGGCCATCATTCCCTAAATAGGTTGTGGACCTCTAAACTGACCGTTTAGGGTGCCGTGAAGGGTCCATGGTCCATTTTTGGTTTGTGGACTTGCCCACTAGCCCTCTTTAGCATTTCTTAAAGTTCGAGGTATTACACGAACGATTCAAATTTTAAGAGTATATTTGTGAGGTGTTATAGAATGATTCGGGTCCTAGCTTGGAAATTTTTAGGGTGTTATAGTATCTCCTCCTTGGGATCATTCGCCATCGAATAACGGCTGTACTGAGAATGGAAAGAAGTTACTCTTGCTATCTCTCTGATTCTAGTGCTCTCCTACTAACATAGGCAAAACTGATTCATACTAGGTGTTTGGAAATGTATATAGCACATAAGTTAAGAAAAATATTGTTTTGAACATAGCCACGTTCTATCTAAAGTTATCTTACATGAAACAAAGTTATCTGGGCATGAAGTAAGAATAGGACTATTATGCCTTAAGCAATACAACTGCTAGCTTCCAAGCCTAGAAACACCTCTAAATTATGTCGTCATTTATGAATACCACACCTCATTAGCTACAACTCATAACTTCTACAAGGGTTTATGACTATTCTTACCAAGGTGTATGTTACACTGTTTGCTCTTACTGTGTTCAAGCCTAATCTCTAAATCACAAGATAATAATCATGAGATGTTTATATGAATCTAAACCACAAGATTCAGGTTTTATGCCTCTATAGGAAATCTCATCCCAAGAATACTACTCCTTACGACTACATCCAACAAAACATCACGTCCTAGTCAAGAAACATCTAATGAATCATGTATTCATCCGCTTGTAACAGCACCACATTCAAGCCTAATACTATAGTCAATCCATGGATTTCTATTAACCAATTCTACTAAGAATTCCTCCTCCTCTCATCATCTCTATCAATTGAAATTTCACGCATTACTCTTAAGAACAAACTAACTACTCTCACCTAACTATTACTCAAAGTAAAACTCCATTTATCATTCCTCCACTTTTATAACCTTAGATGGAATAAGCACACTACTACTATTGACATATTAAACATCAACCTTCTCCTTATATAATCACTCAACTACTATCATCAACATCACTTTCTAACGAAAAAAATTCACTAAAAGTGCTTTAGGGCGAAAGGTCATAAGCCTGATTTGTTCGAGAATTATGATATAAGAATATGCATGACATTATGTTGCTGGCCGTTGAGATCAAATAATGAATTTGTGAGACTAAGCATACTTAGAGACATAAGTTCCTATATGAATAGGTTCATATAATGAGGTTGATATCCAGAAGTTTATGGAGTATGATTGAGATCAATGGGATAAAGTCTTTTCTCCTCATTCTCGGAACTCAACATAGATGTGAATCTCTTTGAAGTGTATGAGAATAAGTCATGAACACAATTATTATATTGTAACGACAGAACTTTTAGGAATACGCTAGAGTATGAATGGATCGATATATCACTTTAACTCTTCCTAAACACATCAATATCTCATTCTTAACACTTGACTTGATCTCTCATCTTATCATCTCCCCCTTAGGTTTGAAGCTAACACTTTAAATACATGGATCTATTCCATTATCTCTAAATTGGTCTTCATTCAATTTACTCTAACACTCAGGAAAAGGCTTATCTCATGGCTACTGAACCCTCATGTGCAGGTACTAGGGTTCCTTCCAAGACCTCTTTCAAAGATGCTTCTCTTAACCTCTTCTCATTGGCTTATAAGGTTGTTTCATCTAACTATTCAGGAAAAAAATTAATGCTTACATCAGCCTATTCCACATTGACAGCTTAAATATACTATCTAGGCACAAATAAAAAATTATTAACTTAATTGGAACCTCATCTAACTACATACGAACTTAGGTACACATCTTAATGCTCTTGCTAATATAATGACTTAGCCAGACTCTCTTGCTCTCATCTAAAAGTCATAATACCACACTTTTACCACTCACATTTATCAAAATGTAACACCATAATTTCTCACCTAATTTATTTCAAACCTAATAGATCAGATCTCAAACTAACATTATCACCCTCATGTTGCCATCCTTTTGATCGTGACACTAGCTCATCTCAAATTCAAGGTTAGTATATTTTACTAAACACATAGATCAATATAATTGGTCGCTTACTATACTAACTTACAACTACTATATAAAATTAAGAAACACTCACCCATTAAGATCTCATGACAAGTAGTCAATCTTTATCTCTCAGTCTACCTATTTAAAGATTTCTGTCACATTCTTTTTTTACAACCTAAGTACTTTTTACCCTTTTACTATACATCATCTCCTAATTAGTTCTACAACCCTCAGAATACCATAGGGCTCTCCCGTCAAAAATCATAATCCTGGCTTAGGTCAATAATCTCATGTTCACTGTGTTCTTCTATTCAACACCTATACTTAGTCTTCACTAACAAAATGATACATGGACATAAACTCCCTTCTTGTTAAAGTAGACTCTAACTTATCCTAATTAGTAACTATTCATCTACCTTCTATCATGAAATCCATACAAAATTATTATTTGTTAGCCTACATGTAAAGGAAAACTCCTCATCAATGACTTACTAAGTACATGACTGCAACTACACATTTTACTTCTTAACGATCCTTATTTTTTAGGTAACTGCACCTCTAAATGCATACTTCTAACTCTGGGCACTTTTACTACTACTGCTTGAAACATCATAAATCATACTATCTTTTCAGGTGAAAATGCTAGCCAAGCTCTAAAACACACTTCCTCATAAGGGTCTCAATTGAAAAAAAGTTTAGAGAAGAGACCTGAAGATTACATCCCTCATTTAGCTCGAATGCACGATTAATATGTATAGGAGTATATTCTTTCGAATCTCACTTAAGTTCACTCACGGGCTTCTCTCAAGCCCCTATGCAGTCTCACGACTTTATAAAGACTTATGCTTAGAGTACTCATCGATACAGATTTGGGCTTTGCTTTACAACTACCTTTAGTATGATGGTTAGCTGAATGGATCTGAGAATCGTACGAGTTTGAATAAGTCCCCTCTGATACAATTTTATTGAATGATTTGGAGTATGAAAGAAGGAAAACTTTTCTTGAATGCATGTAGTCCCTCATTTAAATAAGTTTTCCCCTCACAACCATAAATAAGATCCTACTGACACGAGTTTATAGACACCCTAGGACACTTTAACTCTATGCTCTAATACCAAGTATGTCATGACCCAAGCCTACACCATGAATATCGCTGACACTTGTGAACCGTTGGTGGTCCCCAAGAGAACCATCATCCTGGCTGACTACAAGCGGAAAACTAACTCAACCAATAATAAGCTTAAAAAGAATAAAACCGGTTAGAACAGTAATCTAACCCACAAAATATTATGATCAACATGTTGCCTTTTCTTTAAGCCCATTTTATCGATTATTAATAATCAACATGAATCATTGACCCCGTCACCTCATTACCATTATTCCCCAACACATACACAATGAAGGGAAATAGAAGATTTTACAAGTTTTACAAGATGTAGAAAGTCACTTTCCTTTACTCAATCAATAGTCAATCCAAAACTTGAGCCTTCCCATTACGAACAACGTCCAAAGCTACACAATCTAGTTCAATAAGTAATCACAATAAGATTCAAGAAATAAAAACACCCATATCATGCACTTTGAAGAAAATGTGTCAAATCACTAAAAAATCAAATTCCAAAAATAAGGTTTGAATAAAAAAAAATATTTACTTGAAAATATTGCCCAAGGTATTTGGAACTCATTGGTGAAAACCATTTCGAAAAAGGATGAGAATCTAACTCAAAATCACCATTTTATCAAGTTCTTGGGTTCTTGAAGAAACCCTAAATTATCATTGAAATACCTTAATTTGAACACTTAAATTCAATAATAATAATGGCTAAATAAAGATTTACGATTAGGAATCGTTACCCAAATATTTCTTCTAAATAATCTGATAGAATTCGCCTCACCAAACCTTCAGAAACTCAAAAATGATGAAATGGGGTTGAAACCCCAATTTGGAAAACTCATTCTTCCCGGGAACAAAATTCTCATTGTGATCACGATGACCAAGGCTTCATGATCACGATGAGTTAGATGTGTGAACTCATTAAAGTTCGACCATCGCGATCTCGATTTGGACTTATGTGATCTTTGTCACAACCCAAATGTTGAGGTCATGATGGGACACTCCTCGAGTACCCCAAAATGATGTGTAAACTGAAAGAAAATCAGATACGAAACTCCCAAAGGGGAGTCATGCCACAAATGATAGAAGAACAACAAAGAAAATCAAAAAACTTTGTAGCATAAGTATAAAGAGCATCAAATACATCTCTAGAATCTGAAATATATCTCCGATCTACAATAGGAGTACTAAAGACTTTAAATGATAGATGAAGACCAATGCCAATCGGGAAAGTAGGATGTCACCACAACCCTTAAAATGGAAATTTTGTTCGATCCAATAAACCACTACGAGGTTCACCCTGACTAGGATCTACATTAAAGGGATAACAGAAGTAGGGGGTGAATACAATCAACATGTACTCAGTAGGTTAGACCGACTAAGTAGAAGAAACTAAATAGACTTAAGAAATAAACTATGAATGCTTCCACCTGCATGCGGAAAAGTCCCATTCCGACATCGATGCCACCAATTTACATAGAACAACGCAAATAAAGTAGACACAGAAGGGTACAAATAAAATTTAAATCAACACATAAACAAGTTATACAACACATCAAAGTTTGCCAATGCGATACAATGAGATGATAAAATTATTGAATGATGTGGTGGTACCAAGGTCTTCATACAACCTTTTGTTTACATCTTATCGAGTATTTAGCTTCACTATAAGGACCCTTGGGGGTCTCAGAGTCCATATACCAATTTCATAATCTCAATATCTCATCAACTTGCCACCTAGCGCGTGGTCAAGGATAAAAGTAAGGTGTCACATTTTATTTCTAAAATAGATAGTATTTCTCCACTTTCTCATCGTCCCATGAACTATATTATGCTGCATGATGATTAATGCATCACAACACATACAACACAAAGGCATAATCACTTCATCAGGGACTTCAAATAGTATCAAGTTCCCAAATTCAACAAGTCATAAAACATAATCTCAAATGATAGGGATAGTGGATGAAACCTATTTAAAACCAATCTTTGTCACTTAAAAATCATTTCGTTCATTTTAAGATGGGTAAAAATAAACTAAAGCCCATAACACGGGCATATCTTGGTCAAATATAAAGATAGGCTCACAGCCTCTCACTTGGGCAATACTAGAATATCACCGACTTTCCACAACAATTAACAATATCATACAAGACTCTACACCAGAAAAAACATCACAAATAGGCATCAAACGAACTAAATAACAAGGTCAACACTTACCAACTTTTAAGGCTCATACTACAACTCATTTCATAGTTGACATCCTAGGAAAAGATAATTATTCATCTTTGTCAAAAAGAGGTATATTCAAACCTACCTCAAGGCTGAATTTTCACTTGAACAACTCAATCATAGCAATTCCTCAACCACACGATCACCGGAACAATCTTCAACTATCAAGAATGGATATAATTAATCAAAAGGAGCCCAATGATACCCATATCGATAGCTTTAGAAATCAAAAGGGTAAAGTTGGATTTTTAGTTAAAAATAGAGTTCTAAAAGTCAAGAGGGATAAATAGTTGAAAAACCCATTAAAATTGATGAAGGAACGAGCTCAAAGTCAAGAGAATACCAATTGTCCAACTTACGGGAAAATCCCCCAAAACTCACATTGAAGTCAAGATTTAAAAGGTGTTTTGGATGATAAAAGTTAAAGCAAATAATGAAGAGTTGGTAGAGGAATTTACACACACGAATCTCACTACGAGAAAATTCTTAGAATTCCCTCTCAAAAACTCAAATCTAGTGATAATGGTGGAAATGGGAAAAATTAGAACAATCCCAAAATTTAAAGGCAAAAAAGGTCTCGGATATCGCAAAAGCAACACACTATGTTCACAAAAACAAACCTTTGAAAAATTTGTCATCGCTTTCACGAACGTGGGTTTTTTTATGCCTCGGATTGTGTTCATCTTTTGATCATAAGTTTGAGGCGTAGTTTAGGACTTTTTGACACAATCAATTCTGAAAATTCCACTGTGGGTCCAACGATTCCCGAGTGACTCTAAAAATTGGTGTGGCTCTGTTTTGGGTGATTTTGGTGTCTATATCACTGTATTGATGTTGTGATCCTATTTTTGATAGTGTGGCAGCTTTGAGAGGCCGTTAGGAAGGGGAGAGCTTCCGCCATATGATTTTGAGCGTGCGCGGTTGGCCTACAAGTATGCTACAGCTTCCTTTCTATTTAAAGTGAGCATGCATGTGTAAATTTATGATTATTAGTGTTAAATGAGGCCAGGTAACTAGATGTTAATGCTTTTCCTGAAATCATGATTTAGGGTTTATTACTACTATATCGAGGGTAGCACCATGCTAGTAGGGTTGGTTGTGTTACTTGCATTCTATGTGAAATCACTTGAGTTTTATTTGTTTTCTGATGCATGTTCTTCCTTTGCCTAAGATAGGCTAGTGTTGCTTTAGAATATCAAACCTTGTGGATTGTTTTGTCTGTGACGTTGTGTCGAACAAACTAGATCCTTGTATACTGAAATAGCAGACTAGGAGTTAGATAGTATTAGCCATAGTTTAGGCAAATTCATGGCCTATTAGATCTTCTATCCTCTCTCTCCCTATTTTTGTGGTTCTGAGGCATTAACATTAGGTTTATGCTGTCGCGATGATTGGAGATTGAGTTGTACTAGGTTGGGAGCCATCTATTGATAGATTTGTGAAGGCATCATCCCACGGGGACTTGACTTGACATGGAATTCTCCTTGGAATTGTCACAGCCTTTGCACTCTTGTTATTTAGGTTATGATTTGGTTGATTGCAGTGATTATTTACGGTTTGAGGCCAATATTTCAAGTTCGAGGTTGACGTTTTACGATTCAAGACCATTATTTCTAGCTTCAAGTTGATACTTTGGGTTTGAGGCCTAGATTCTATCACCTTGGGTTCGAGGCCTATATTCTATCATTTGGGGTTTGAGGCCCAGCTTATACCATTTTGGGTTTGAGGCCCATATCCTATAAATGTGGGTTCGAGGCCCGGTTGACTTTCTTTGGACTTGGGTTTGAGTATCTTATTCTTGTAGTCTTAGGTATTCTATGTACCTGTCAGGTTTATGAGGTTCGTTTGGGTTTTATTTAAGTTTTCGCTCCAGTGTACCTTCTGGTCTTATGGGGGTCAGTTAGGTTTAGTTTAGTTATACTTAGATTTAATTTCAGTATGATCGTGTGATTTCTTTCTTTTCCCGCTTTGACCTCTATGTGTCTAGATTCTCTCTTTTATTATTGTCTTTACCTTTCTTGCTCAGTCAGCCAATGATGCCAACTGATTACCTTGATTTTGTACTTATGCTGCACTCTGCACCTTTTTCGTGATGCAGGTCCTATTAATAGCTACCCGTAGTGATTTTTCATGCCATCTTTTGTATTCTGTAGATGTTGTAGACAAGGGTGAGCACTTGGTGTCCTGGACCACCCTTTCTACTTATGTACATATGTTAGCTTTTCTTTGACTTTTGAGACGACATGTTGTGGTCCACTTTTGGGACTTATATTTGTTCTTACTATATAGCTCTGTACTCGTGATATTCAAGTTCAGGAAGGGTTTCCATTATATATAGCTTTCGGTTTTCTTTCAAATTCTGTCTTTTCTTATTGTAAGTATTATTTCCTATTTAGTTCTTCCCTTACACTTATTACTTGCGTTCTTGGTATGAGTTGTTTTACCTACTGGCAGGTTACGGTAGGTGCCATCATGACTCAAGGGATCGGGTAGTGACAAGTTTGTATCAGAGGCACAGGTTCACCGATCTTACTTGTAGAGAGCTAATCCTACGGATCGGTGTAGAGACGTATGTATCCTATTATTGGGAGGCAACAAGGTATCCTTTGGAATTCTTCTCTTTTGTATCTTGTTCGTGTAGTGTGTGTGTTATTGGTGTCATAGATCTCACTTGTTTAACTCTTTTCGCAGGATGGCTCGTACGCGCCTCGTGGTGGGTCGGTGTAGGAGTAGATCTCCCTTGCCTGGTAGGGATGCACCACTACCTCTAAATATAGAGCGGGGTTTGGAGCCCATAACGGATCCTCCAGCAGCCCGTGTTCCTAATCAACAAGTGGGGACAAGACCAGCTCAGGAAACCCCCAGACCGACTATGGCACGGGATATTCAGGCAGCTATTGCCAAACTTTTGACTGTGCTCGGCGACATGCAGTAGGCTCCTACACTAGCACCTACTCTATCACCATCACCAGCACCTTCTCCAGCACCACCACCTATACTTGCTGCAACACCAGCACCTACACTAGCACCAATTCAGCAGGATCAACCTATAACAAAGGCACCCAGGGCTCAGGTACCACCTAGGGGTTCCCATCACGTGATCGTGGCCGAAGCTATGTTGCTAGAGGAGCTGAAGATGCTCGAAGGGTCTCTGAGGCTTTCACCTCTGAGATTTTCTAGGGTTGTGGGTGAGCACACCCATGAGTATCTAACTAATTTTCGAGAGTGGCTATACACTCTGGGTTTTTTGGAGTCGAGGGGCAGATTTCACTGCTTATTAGTTGGATGGGTCACCCAGACAGAGGTGGTGTACATTTATTGAGAGTAGGCCAGTTGGTTCCCCTCTGGTCACTTGGACTAAATTTTCTCAGGCCTTTTGGCTCGATTTATCCCTCGTAACATCAGATATTGCCCTCGGGATCAATTATCCAGGTTAGAGGAAGGCTCCATAACGGTATCAGAGTAAGAGGTGAGGTTTCATGAGCTCTCTTGTTATGCCACCATAATGCTAACTACGAAAGAAGAATAGTTTGGTGTTTATTTATAGGTTGAGGCTTCAGTTTCGGATTGAGACTCAGCCCATGGTCTCTACGGGTTATTCTTTTTTGGATGTTGCTGATCACGCTCGCACTATTGAGGAGCTCTATCATGAGGCCCAAAGGGGAAGCAACAAAAGAGCAAAATATGAGGGTAGCTACAGAACATCCCGTTCCAGGCAAGGGGGCTCATTTGATGGGCCTAGGAAGCAGTATGAGTAGGGCCAGTCCAACCGGCCATGGAGGCCTCATTGCAGGTGTCATAGGGGGACCGATATAGCCGTAGTGAAGTTGGCTCTAGTTAGAGCCATGGGTCCTAGTCTTTTGTTTCAGGTTGAGGTGGCCGTTTTTCTAGGCAAATCATCATCGAGTTTCTTTGATTGTGGTGACTTGGGTCATTGGTCTAGAGATTGTCCTATACATAGGCGGATCGCTTCTGCTCTAAAAACAACTCCCTCAGCTCTACCAGCTCCACCAACATCACCTCTAGTTAGGGGTCGAGGTCACTGTGAGGATAGTCGTTATGGTTACCAGGGTATTTAGGGTGGTCTGCAGGGTGGCAGGTCAGGCGGTAGGACTAATGGATAGGGCAGAGGTGGATATAGCCATTTCTACATAGCTTCAGCTAGGGGGAGGCTGAGGCATCAGATAATGTGATCGCAAGTATGATTCTATTATGCCATTAACCCGTCTCAGCTTTATTGACCCTAGTTCTACTTATTCTTATGTGTCTGTGTATTATGCTTCATGTTGGGTGTGAGTTCTAAGCCTATGGCAGCGCCGTTATGTGTGTCGACCCCCGTGGGTGAGTCTATAGTAATGGATCAGGTGTTTCGGTCTTGCTTAGTTACTATCCAGGGGCATGATTCCCGGGCTGACCTAATTATGCTAGATATGCTTGATTTTGATATGATTGTGGGCATGGACTCGTTATCCCCATATCGCGCAGTTTTATACTATTTCTCTAAGACCATTACCTTAGCCATGCCTGGTATTCTTCTGGTGGTGTGGCATTGCTCCATTAGTAGCACACCAGTTGGATTTATCTCTTTTATTCAGGCTCAGATGATAGTGGATAGCGGATGTTAGTCCTATTTGACACATGTGCGGGATATGAGTAGGGAGGTCCCTTTAGTTTAGTCTATGCCTGTTGTCTGATATTTTATAGATGTGTTCCCTACTGACCTACCTGGCCTACCCACAGAGCGTGATGTTGACTTTTTTATTGAGCTTGAGCCGGGTACTTGTCCTATTTCCATTCCGCCATATCAGATGTCTCCTACAGAGCTCAAAGATATCAGTGTTCAGCTTTAGGATCTCTTGGGTAAGGGATTCATTAAGCCTTATTTGTCTCTTCGGGGCGCTCTTATTCTATTTGTGAAGAATAAGGATGGAGTGATGCGTATGTGTATTGATTATAGCCAGTTGAACAAGGTTACTATGAAGAACCGCTACCTCATGCCCAAGATTGATGATCTATTTGACCAAGTTCTGGGTGCCACAGTGTTTTGAAAGATTGATCTGAGGTCTTGTTACCATCCGCTAAGGATTAGGGTAGTGAACATCCCTATGACCCCATTTAGGACTCGGTATGGACACAATGAATTCCTAGTAATGTCTTTTGGGTTGACTAATTCCCCTGCCGTCTTCATGGACTTGATGAGGCGGGTGTTCAGGCCGTATCTTGATTTGTTCATCATTGTATTCATAGATGATATTTGTGTATATTTGCGGAACAAGAGTGATCATTAGTAGCATCAGAGGATTGTGCTCAAAACATTGAGAGACCAGCGGCTTGATGCGAGGTTATCAAAGTGTGAGTTTTGGCTTGAGCCTGTAGCATTCTTGGGGCACATGGTGTCCAAAGATGGCATTATGCTAGATTCGACAATGATTGAGGCCATTTGGCAGGCTAATAGAGACAGTTTGTGAAGGATTTCTCAACTATTGTTGCACCTTTGACCCGGCTGACTCGCCTTGATGTTCCTTTTGAGTAGTCTAAGGAGTGTTAGTTGAACTTTCGGAAGCTCAAGGAGTTGTTTTCTACTATTCCCATATTGACTATCCCAGTTGAGGGCGAGGGCTTTACAGTCTATTGTGATGCATCTGGTGTTTGTTTGGGTTTTGTTTTTAAGCAGCGGGGTTGGGTCATTGCTTATGTGTCGAGGAAACTTAGGTTACGTGAGCGCAATTACCCCACTAAGGACTTGGAGTTGGCGGCGGTAGTTTTTGAGCTTACGATCTGGAGGTACTACTTGTATGGTGTTCATTTTGAAATCTACAGTATTCACAGGAGTCGTTAGTAAATTATGAGCCAGAGGGATCTTAATTCGAGGTAGCATCACTAGATTGGGTTTCAGAAGGACTATGACCTCTCTAGTGTCTACCATGTAGGAAAGACAAATGTAGTAGCAGATGCCTTGAGTCGAAAAGCAGTGAGTCTAGGAAGTCCATCTTTCCTATCTACGGTGGAGCAACCTTTAGCTTTGGACATTTATTCCTTAGATAATAAGATGATTCGGTTGGATGTTTCAGATTCTAGGCGTGTTCTAGCCTATCTGAGAGTTCAGTCCTCTCTACTTGATCAGATCTGTAGCCATCAGCTTTAGGATGAGGCCTTGGTGGCACTTCTAGATCATGTGTTAGCAGGTGATGTCGGTCAGGTTAAATCTTATTCAGATATGGTCTTGAGGTTTTCACGTCGTATTTGTGTTCCGAGAGATAGGGGTTTAATTTAGTTGATACTTCAGGAGGCTTGTGATTCAAGATATTCTATCGGTCTAGGCATTGTGAAGATGTACCGTGACTTGAGGTAGCATTACTATTGGAGCGGTATGAGCAAAGATATTTCCGTCTATGTATCTCATTGCCTTAGTTGCCAGCAGGTGACGGCTGAGAATTGGATACCTGGTAGTGAGTTTCAGAGATTATCCATTCTGAAGTTGAAGTGGGATCACATTACTATGGACTTTGTGGCAGGTTTACCCCGTACTTCTAGAGGTGTTGATAGTGTTTGGGTCATTGTGGATCGACTTATCAAGTAAGCACACTTCCTCCCTGTTCAGTCTTCATTCAGCACCGAGAGGTTAGCCTGTATCTACATTTGTGAGGTGGTGCGTCTTCATGGTGTGCCGGTCTCCATTATATCAGATCAGGGTGCTCAGTTCGCTTTTAGATTTTTTAGGACATTTCAGGATGGGTGGGGCACTCGTGTTGACCTTAGCACAACTATTTACCCGAGGACTGATGGTCAGTCGGAGCATACTATTATGTTCCTTGAGGACATGTTACAGGCTAGTGTCGTAGAGTTTTGAGGTTAGTGGGACCAGTTCTTGCCTTTGGTGGAGTTTTCATACAACACCAACCATTCTAGCATTTGGATGGCCTCGTTTGAGGCCTTATATGGTAGGTGTTGTCACTATCTAGTTGGTTGGTTTGAGATTATAGAGCCTAGACCACGTGGCACAGACTTGATACAAGAGACTTTGGAGAAGGTTAAGGTGATTCAGGATAGACTTCGGGTAGCTCAGAGTAGGCACAGAAGTTATGCGGATCGTAGGCGGCGGCCTTTGAGATTCTTTGTTTGTGATAGAATGTTCGTCTGTGTTTCACCCGTGAAGGGCGTAATGAGATTTCAGAGGCGGGCCAAGCTTAGCCCAGGTATATTAGGCCTTTTGAGATCCTTCGGATAGTTAGGGAGGTTTCCTATGAAGCAACTTTGCCTCCGATGTTCTCCGCTATCCACCTAGTTTTTCATTTGTCGATGTTGCGCCAGTATGTTCATGACGAGTCTCATGTTCTTCAGTATGATGCAGTACAGTTGGATGATCGTTTGACTTCTGTGAAGGAGCCAGTTGCCATTCTTGCAAGAGATGTGCGGCGGTTGCTCTCGAGAGCCATTCTTGCAAGAGATGTGCGGCGGTTGCACTCGAGAGCCATTCCTGTGGTTAAGGTCCATTTAAGGAGGATACCTGGGAGACCGAGCATGATATGCGGGAGAAGTTTCCTTTCTTTTTTGAGACTTCAGGTTCTTCTTGACTCTTACTTTCACGGATAAAAGTCCTTTTTAGTAGTGGATGTTGTAATGATCTTCAGGTCATTTCTGTATTTATGCCTCCCGTTCGTCCTTTAGCACTACCAACCCTAAGTCTTTTTTGACTTTCTGGGACTGACAGTTCACTCACCTGGTTGTTCATCTAGTTTTTATATTTTTGAGCTTTTGAAACTTGAACGGTCAGTTTTAATCAAAACTTCAGAGAGATGATCTCAGATTCCAATTCTCACGATTCCATAAACTCTAGAAGGGTCATTTTGGGTGAGTAACATGGTCGGTATGACTTCTGAAGCTTTGAGTGCGAGTCTGTGGGATTAGGCATTTTAACTTTCATGTTAAGGCCTAATATTAACTTTAGTCAACATTCTGAGTAAACGAGCTCGGATGAGAATTATGTCAGCGCAGTGAGATTTTGAATGTTGAATGTGGTCTAGAATGACCCTTCTGTTGGATCCAGAGGCTTCTAGGCTAATTTCGAGCCCCCTTGTAGATTTTTTCTAAAGTTGAAGTTTTGTGTGGGACCCACTTTCTTCCGAGATGACCTCGTACGGGAATTTCAACTATTGTATTGAGTCTGGAATATCGAATTTGGTAGGGTTGCATATCACATCTGCATGCACAAGGTTCCAAACGAATTCAGAGCACCCTGTCTGAAAATTCGGAGTTTAAGAAAACTAGCTGAAGTGCTGATATATGGTGCAGGCTTTTACCGACCATGAATAATACTTTTTTCGACAAAAATAACACTTTTCGCGAATAGATCTGGGTTATTTATATAGCAAATTTGCCACAAATTTCTTATTTTCAAAAGGCAATTTCTCCCTCATCCAAGCTCCTATTTGAGTGATTTGAAGTCCTGGGTGATCATTGGGAGCTTGGCTATGGTGTTAATTGATTAGTTGATTTTTAAGGACCTCCCTTTAAGGTAAATTTCGTGATTGATCTGCTGCCCCATCTGTCTTTGTTGCTTCACTTGTTGATTTTTTTGCATGTGTTGATGTGGGCTTTTTCCAGTAGCTACCCCAAGTTATTTATGACTTGTTGGGATTGACAGTTCGTTCACTTAGTCATTCATTTAGTTTTGCTGTGAGTTTTAGTATTTTGTACCTTTTGAACTTTGAAAGGTCTGTTTTGATCAAAAGTTCAAGAAGAAGACCTCATAATTCAATTATGACGATTCCATCAGCTCTAGAAGGGTCAATTTGGGCCAATAGCATGGTCAGCATGACTCCCGAACCTTTCACTGTGAGTCTGTGCGATTAAGCGTTTTAACTTTCAAGTTAAGGCCAATGATTTACTTTAGTTAACATGTTGACTAAACGAGCTTGGTTAAGAATCCCGTCAGCACAGTTAGATCAGGAATGTTGAATTTAGTCTAGAACGACCATTCGTTTGGATCCCACGGCTTCCAGTACTAATTCTGAGCCCCCTTGTGGACTTTCTCTTTAAACGAAGTTTTTGTGTGGGACCCAATTTTTCCTCAGATGACCTTGTATGGGAATTTTGACTACTCCATTGAGTTCGTAATATCGAATTTGGTAGGGTTGCATATCTCATTTGCCTGCACGGATCTCCGAACTAATTTGGAGAACCACGTCAGAGAATTTAGAGTTTAGGAAAACTAGCTGAACTGCTGATATCTAGTGCAGCCTTTTAGGACCAGAAATTAGAGTTTTAGCGACATGAATTAGACTTTTACCGTCTAGATCTGTGCTATTTATATAGCGATTGGCAGCCTCAATTCTTATTTATTAAAGGTGATTTCTCCCTCATTCGAGCTTGGATTTGAGTGATTCAAAGTCCTGAGTGATAGTTGGGAGCGTGGCTAAGTGGTGAAGTAATTAGGAGTCGTGAATGAACCTCCGCTTGAGGTGAATTTCGTGATTGAGCTGCTACTCCATCTCTCTTTGTTGCTTCACTTGTTGATTTTTTCGCATGTGTGGTGGTGGGCTGTTTTAGGCCTTGAATCATGTTTATCTTTGGAACACAAGTATGAGTTTTACTTTAGGACCTTTTGACAGAGTCAATTCCTAAAATTCTGGTGCGGGTCATACAATTCCCATTTGACTAAAAATTGTTTGGCTTCGTTTTGGGTTATTTTTTAGTATAAACGACCGTATTGACGTTGTGATCCTATTTTTGATTGTGTGGCAGCGTTCAGAGGCCGTTAAGAAGGGAAAAGCACCGACTTTGTTGTTTAGAGCGCGGGCAGTCGGCCTATAGGTAGGCTACGACTTCCTTTCTATTTAGAGTGGGCATGAATGTGTAAATTCATGATGATCAATGTGAATTAGGGCTGGGAACCTAGTTATTTATGCTTTTCCTCCGAGAAACCAGGATTTCGGGTTGATTACTACTGTATCTAGGGTAGCACCATGCTAGTAGGGTTGGTTGTATGGCTTGCATGCTATGTGAAATTACTTGAGTTTTATTTGTGTTCTGATACATGTTTAGCCTTATCCTAGTGTAGGCTAGTGTTGCCTTAGACTCTCGAACCTTGTGGCTTTCTTTTTCTTTGACGTCGTCTTGGACAGACTAGATCTTTGTAGACTGAAATATCAGACTTAAGTTTGATAGTATAGGCCTTAGTTTAGGCGAAATTAATGGCTTATTAGATTTTATATCCTCTCTCTCTCCCTATATTTGTGGTACTGAGGCGTTACCAAAGGTTTATGCTATTGCGACGATTGGAGATTAAGTCGTACTAGTTTAGGAGCCTTCTATTGATACCTTTGGGTTGGCGGTTTCCCACGATTACTTGACTTGACATGGGATTCTCCTTTGAAAATCCACACACCCTTGGAACTCTTGTTAGTTAGGTTATAAGTTGGGTTGTTGTACTGAATTTTTACAATTTTAGGCTGGCATTTTACATTTAGAGGCCATTATTTCAAGCTTGAGAATGATACTTTGGGTTAAAGGCCCATATTTTATCACCTTGGGTTCGAGACCCAGATACTATCATTTGGGGTTCGAGGCCCAACTTCTACCACTTTGGGTTCGAGGCCCAACTTCTACCACTTTGGGTTCGAGGCCCGACTTCTACCACTTTGGGTTCGAGGCCCAAATCCTATCACTGTGGGTTCGAGATCTGGTTGACTTCTTTTGGACTTGGATTGGAGTATCTTATTCTTGTAGTTTTAGCTATTCTGTGTACTTGTTGTGCTTTTGGGGGTTTGTTCGGGTTTTATTTAGCCTATCGCACGAGTGTACCTTCTAGGCTTATGGGGTCCTGCTCAGGTTTTAGTTAAACTATCGCACGAGTGTACCTTCTAGGCTTATGGGGTCCAGTTAGGTTTAGTTTACATATACTTACATTTACTTTAATATGCTTGTGTACTTTCTTTCTTTTTTCGCTTTGACCTTTGTGTGTGTCTAGATTCTCTCTTTTCTGATTTTCTTTACCTTACTTACTCAGTTGACCTATGATGCCTACTGGGTACCTTGTTTTGGTACTTATGTTGCACTCTACATCTTTCTCGTGAAGCAGATCCTAGTACCAGCTACCACTGGGGATTGTTCGTTCCATCTTTTGCACCTAGTGGATATCAGAGAGGAGGGTGAGCACTTGGCGTCCCAAACCACCCTATCTCCCTATGTGCATATGTTAGTTGTCTTTTGCCTTTGAGATGGCTTGTTCTGGTCCACTTTTGGGACTTTTATTTGTTCTTACTAGATAGCTCTGTACTCGTGACTTCCAAGTTGTGGGAGGGTTTCCATTATATATAGCTTTTGGTTTGCTTTCCGTTTCTGTCTTTTCTTATTGTTAGTATTATTTCCTGTTTAGTTCAACCCTTACACCTATTACTTGCGTTTTGCGTACGGGTTGGCTTACCTATTGGCAAGTTATGGTAGGTGTCATCATGACTCGAGGAATCGGGTCGTGACATAAGTTCTCTTAGTTATTATTAATTGTTTCAAATGTTATTTACACCCTTCTACATTATTTAGCTATCTCATTATGAATTCTGTTAGTTATTACATTAACTATTTCTATCTTTCATCTTACCTTTATATTTAATGTTTTCTCAATAACTTTACACATTCTTATATCACCCATGTATACTTGATAACAGAACATTGTTATTGACCCTTGAACAAATCATGCCTTGTTGGATTTTTTTTTTACAAGGATACGAACAATATATTTGTTGGGTGTAACGTAAACATGTGATTATATATATATATATATATGATTTCACAGATTGAACATATTTTTTTGTTTAATTTTTAGTTTATCAATGAAAAAAAAGAGAAATGAAAAGTCAAATAACGATATTTGTTTTATGTAGACATTCAATTGAGAAGTCAAATATGAGAACCAACAACAAGAACATTATATATTACGTACCTAATAAAATAAAAATTAATATACAGAAAAATAGTTCTAAAAAAGTAAAATGTAGTTATTTTATTCACATGTTCATATGACATCTAAAAATTTTAATCAAAATACTTTAACTTTTAAATAGTTATATCATTAGCGTGGAATACACGTGTTCGAGAACTAGTATATATATAATTTATAGGTGGATCAAAGTTATACAAATTATTCATATGGTTAACTCTATTTTTTAAATTAAACATATATAAAAAACTAATATATATGAACAATCCTCCAACACGCAATGTGTTATTTATTTAATTTTTCCATAACCGAGATTCCATTTCCAGGAAGAACGCTACGTCAGTGTTAATAGAAATAGGGTTGCCACTACAAGTTTCCAATCATTAGATGTTTGAAACATTGATGGTTTTTTTAATATTCATAATATTAAGGATAGAAAAATTTCTTTTGTTGATTTACCCTCATGTCGAGAGAAGATAATCTTTAAATAAATAACATATTTCAATTATGAAGTAATTTTTGTGTTGAAGAATTACTATATTCGAAAGAATCCCTTGAAAACATCATATTTTAATAAATATTATTGAAAAACATTTGTTTTTTTTTACTGATAATTAGGATTTATTTTTCCTTTAATATTGTTTTGGTCATATATAAATTATAATTATACAATAAAGGTAAATATAATATCCTTGGAATCACTTGTTAGTGTAAAAAAAGTTTTACTTCGACGATGCGCAAAACATTAACTCTAAGTAAAAAGATAATAACATGCTATAGAAGGTCAATGATACCCAATGAAGTAACAAAATCATACAGTAACGGTGCAAAAACAGTATAATAATTTTTATATTAAAATATTCTTATCAGCTTACATGTAATTTCAATTCATTAATGTTATACTTCTTATTAATTACTTTTGTAAAGTTGTTTTAACAAAATATAAATATTAAAAAAATTACAATAATTATGACAAGTAGATCTTATGAATATTTGGCAAGAGAGTCAACTTTATAATTACTACACGTAACAAATTAGATTGCAAGTGAGAGATATAAATACGACTCTTATATTATTGATTTTTCCCATTCCATCACTCATTCAACAACACTAATCTTGCTTCTTAATTCTTTAAAATTAATTAGGCAGCTATGAGTTCAACAACAAGATCTCAGTTTGAGAATAGTGCTTCAATTGAGTATAGTTCCTACGAGGATACATACAATGTAAATTTTTCTAATTTGACTATCTATCTATATCGAAAGTTCTCTTTGTATTTATTTTATTCTCAATTAAAATATATACGAGTTTTACTAACATAATTATTTATCTTTTTTTATAAATAAAAAATAAGAGCGACGATATCAATGATGATGGAATGGCCATCAATTCTACTTACAACGAGAATGGTAAGATTCTAGTAGAAAATTACACTCAGCCAGGTAATCCCTTGTTTGGGAATATGATGTATTACTGAGTTCAATGTACTTATTTTATCAGTGCATCCTTAAAATATAACTATAGGTAATTCCATAATACACTTGACCAATGATATGCCCATATATGATGATGAAGCACCAAATGGCGAGGCAGAAGAGGTTTTGAAGGATGACGAAGCACAAGTAGGAGAAGCGGTCGCTCCTGCTCCTGTCGAACCATGTCATGCTATACGCAAAGACGTGGTTCTTTTTCTCGAGTATGATTGTCCAGATCTCAACCTTTCTCCACCAGAGGAAGACGATGAAGATGATTATTAATTGAAACTTGAAACAATGTCTTTTTCTACTCTTTTTTTAATTATGACGAAGATTCTCTAGTCCTATACTTTCATGTTTTTAATATATTTTATTTTACGCATACTTTGTAGTATTACGTTCTTTTTGTTATGGTTGCTATTTTAATTTTTTGTTTCAGTATAATTCCTTGTTTTGGTTTATATAATTACTAGAGCACAAGGCAATGCGCTATCACGTGCCAAGTCTACACCTTGGACGTGGCTGGCACTCGAGAACCATTGCTGGCCCCAAGCGAACCCTTGGCCTGGCTTAACTACTAGTGGAAGACTTTCTCAACATAATATAACTATGAAAGTAAGGCTTTAACTTAAAATAACTAACTCACAATATTTAAAGAAACATTCACTAGCATAAATGACAACTCAAGTCTCAGACATCAAAAACTGAAATGAACAAGACTCATGAACTATGTCTATCTATCTATGAAGTCTCTACTAACTGAGATAGACATCGGGACATGACCCACTACATCCTACTAACAAAATGAAATGACTGAAAGTAAACAAGGGATCCTCCGGAAGCAAGGAAGTTAATCAACGACTTTGAAGCTCAACTGGATCAATGAAGCGCTGAATGCTGATCCTGGTTACCTGTATCTGCATCATAAAAAATGCAAGCAAAATGGCGTCAGTACATGGAATGTACGAGCATGTGAGGGGAAAACTAAACAAGACATAAGCTTGAAATGGAATCTGAAAGAAACACTTACCTCATCTCAACTCAACTCAGGGATACTCACTCAATGCAGTATAAAATATACAATAAAGATGCAGTTTATATAAAACATTTAAAACAGTAAATAACAACTCAATGTATTTAAAAATACAATGTACTCAGTTTGTATACAAGGATACAATATAAACTCTGTTTGTATATGAAAATACAAAGTAAACTCTGTGTTTATAAGAATTCAAAATATCTCTGTGGGATTTCTCTAACCGACAACCATCACTATGAGCTATGTGATGATACAACGTCTAGCCCACGCTGCCAGAGCCTTCCTATACTTTGCCAGGGTATAGAACCCAATACTAAGTGGATCCACTAGTCTATGCTAAAAGCATTAAGGAATCATCTAAAAAGAATAACCCTTTCTTACCACGTTGGCTACATGGTTTATGGGGGCTGTGAGTGAACTCTCCCCCATATCGGTGCTCAATACTACTCCCAAAATATACTTAGCTCATTAAGTTTTAAAGAAAATATTTCCTCTTTTTGTGGTTTGAGATTATTACTCAAAAATATATCTCTTCAAAGAGATGGAACTCAAAATTGCTCATGAAAACTCTTTTGGAAATGAGTGTTTCCTCTCTTGTTTAAATGTGAAAACATTTACTCTTGGAAAATACTTAGTTCCCATATATCATTTTAAATAAAATGAACTTAGCTCTACTCTTTCTCAAACTCAATGCTCAAGTCTTAAAAAAAGTTTTAAAATGTTTGCAAAAGACTTCTTAAAAGGCGTGAAAGAACTCTCAAGACTTGATTCTTAGCTCTATCTTGAATTTGAATTTATGGATTCAAGATTATTATTCATGTTTATGAATGATTTCTAGATGTTTAGAAGTAGCTTAGAGTAGTTAGGATAAATGGAAGTAATGGTAAACTTTAGAAGGACTTAGACGGACTAAACGACGGAAAAAGGGTGGGGGCAGGCGACTCTGGCGCACTGCTGGCGCGGGGTGCCAGCCGCTAAAGTTCAGAGAGCCCAAAATGTTGCACTGCTGGAACGCCGACCCAAAACCTCTGGAGCAATCTGGGGAGCGCCGTGCCTCCCCTCCCCCAGACGATTCCGCTGAATTTTTCAACTCATTTTCTAACCTCCATTCAACTAGAATCGAATGGTTTCTTCCGCAATCACTTAGATTCAAATACCCCAAACTAGTATACGATAATCCACTCAAAACTACACTCAAAACACTAAAACTTATCTCAAGAACTAATCAACAACCCCATAAATCAAGTTTTACGAATAAACTTCAAGAACACTTATCAAGAACTCAATTTCTTCGATTTCAAGAATGTAATTGTACTAAAGTTAATATGATTGGTGTGTGGGTGAATGAACCCAATACTATGAGAACTCACATACTTCTTATGGATCAAACCCTTGGTGAAACAATCCTCGATTCGCAAAAAAACTCCAAGAATACCTTGACTTTTCTCCTTTTCTCCTCTTCTTGAACTCTTCTCAAAACCCTAAGCATATATTTTTTTGGAAAAACTGAACCGAATCAGTTTAGACCCCTAATTAATTACTAAAAATGAATTAACCTAATTGGGTAAGGAAAATACCAAAATACCCCTCTTAAATCTGGGTAATTTTCCTTAATTGAACAACCTGACTTCAAACAGTTATATCTCCCTCATACAAGCATGAAAATTAGCAAATTCGGTGGCGTTGGAAAGACGATTCCAAGACCTTTCATTTGATATCGTATGGTCTACCTAACTCATCCTGTACTGAAAGTTATGGCCAGTTGAAGTGGACACAAAACTCACAACTTAAGCTTAACTTGGAAAATTTTCAGATTTTTGCTATTTCCAATTTAGTTCTTTCTATTTTGAGCTCTTTCAAATATCGAGGTGTTACAATATCTCCCCTTTGGGAACATTCATCCTCGAATGAGATTACTCTAAGTAGACTAAGGGCGGTAAAATTAACACCTAGTTCAAACACTCGATATGCAAAGTAACACGACATTTCAAATAAAACAAATTCCAAGAAAAGGGATTGGTACCTTAATTTGTAATTTCTCCGGACTCAAAGAGATGTGGGTATCTCTTCTTCATATCTTCCTCAGCCTCCCAAGTAGCTTCCTCAACAAACAGATTTCTCCATAATACCTTGACTGATGCTACCTCTTTGGTTCTCAATTTGCGAACCTGACGATCTAGAATCTGAACGGGAATTTCATCTTATGATAAGCTATCCTTAATACCAATATCTTCAGTAGGTATAATAAGTGAAGGATCTCCCATAAACTTTTTCAACATTGAAATTTGAAATACCGGATTGACTGATGCTAATTCTTGCGGTAGCTCCAACTCATAGGATACATTGCCGACCCTCTTGGATATTCTGTAAGGACCAATATATCGGGGACTAAGCTTCCTCTTCTTGCCAAACCTCATAACACCCATAATGGGTGAAACCTTCAAGTAAACCCAATCATCTACTTCAAACTCTAAGTCCCTTCTTCTAACATCTGTATAGGAATTCTGACGACTCTGCGCTGTTTTCAACCTTCCTTGAACAACTTTCACTTTTCCATAGCTTGATGAACTAAGTCTGGCCCTATCAACCCAGCTTCACCAACCTCAAACTATCCAATAGGAGATCTACATCTTCTCCCATAAAGAGCTTCATAAGGAGCCATCTGATGCTAGAGTGATAACTATTATTGTAAGCAAACTCTATGAGAGGTAAGTGATCATCCCAATTACCCTTGAAATCAATCACACACGCCCTCAACATATCCTCTAAATTCTGAATTGTACGCTTTTCTATACCATGTGTCTGAGGATGAAATAATCTTTGAGTAACTCTAACCACCTCCTCTGTCTAAGATTAAGCTCTTTCTGACTGAATACATACTGAAGACTTGTGATCGGTAAAAACATCTACATGAACACCATAAACATAGTGACGCCATATATTCAAAGAGAACACTACATCAGCCAACTCTAGATCATGGGGTTGGTAATTCTTCTCGTGAACCTTAAGTTGTCTAGAGGCATAAGCTATAACCTTACCATTTTGCATTAACACACAACCCAGTCCAACTATGGATGCATCATAGTACACAACAAAACCTTACGTACCTTCTGGTAAGGTCAATACTGGGGTAGTAGTCAACCTAGTTTTCAATTCCTGAAAGATCTTCTCACAAACATCAGACCATTGAAACTTTATTGTTTTCTGATTCAACTTAGTCAAAGGGGATGAAATAGATGAGAACCCCTCGACGAACCTTCTATAATATCCAGCCAACCCTAAGAAACTCCTAATATCAGTTGGAGATGTAGGTCTAGGCCAATCTGCACTACCTCTATTTTCTGAGTATCAACTCAAATTCTGTCACCAGAAATAATGTGGGCTAAGAATGCCAAAGACTCAAGCCAAAACTCACCCTTAGAGAATTTTTCATACAACTCTCTATCCCTTGGAGCTTGGAGAACTACTCTGAGATGTCTAGCATGATCTTCCTCATTCCTCGAATAGATTAGAATGTCATCAATAAATACAATAACAAACATATCTAGATAAGGCTTAAATACTCTGTTCATAAGGTCCATGAACGCTGCAGGCGCATTAGTCAAACCAAACGACATGACTAGAAACTCATAATGCCCATAGCGGGTTCTGAACGCTATCTTAGGGATGTCACTTCCTCTTACTCTCAACTGATGACAGCCAGATCTGAGGTTTATCTTCAAAAAACAAGTGGCACCGTGAAGTTGATCGAAAAGATCATCAATTCTCAGAAGAGGATACTTATTCTTGATAGTAACCTTATTCAACTGACGGTAATCTATACATATTCTAAGAGAACCATCTTTCTTCCTCACAAATAAGACCGGAGCGCCCCAAGCTGAGACACTTGGTCGAATAAAACATTTCTCAAGGAGATCTTTCAACTGCACTTTTAACTCTTTCAACTCTGATGGTGCTATTCTATATGGTGGAATAGAGATAGGACAAGTATCAAGAAAGAATATCTATACCGAAGTCTATTTCTCTCTCAGGAGGGACTCTGGGAAGATCATCTAGAAAGACTTCTAGAAACTCACTTACAACTAGAACTGACTTAATAGGCAGTGTCTCAACACTAGAGTCATTAACTCGGACTAAGTGATAGACACACACCTTGGAAACTAACTTTCTCGCCTTAAGGTATGAAATTAAATGACCCTTAGGCACTGATGAACTACTCCTCCACTCTATAACTGGCTCATTAGGAAATTGGGACTTAACTACTCGAGTTCAATAATCAAGTGAGGCATAACAGGCATGAAGTTAGTCTATACCTAGAATAACATCAAAATCTACCATGTCTAACTCGACTAAGTCAACCATGGTGCTCTTGTGATTGACGGAAATGGTACAATCACGATAGACTCTCTCAGCTAGAATAGACTCACCAACAGGTGTAAAAATATTGAAGGTCTCAAGAAGTTTCTCAGGAAGAACATTAAAATTCATCGCAACGTAACGAGTCACAAAACATAGACTCGCTCCTAGATCTAGCAAAGCATAAACATCAAAATTAAACACTTTGATCATACCAGTGACAACATCTGGTGAATCCCCTTGCTCTGGGAGACTAGTGATAGCATATAGGTGGTTTGCTCCTCCGTCTGCCCCTGAAGTAGCTCCTCTAGTTGCAGCTCTTTCTGGTGGAGCAACTGAAGAAGATTAGGCTCTATTGCCCCCATTACCACTACCTTGCCTGTTCTTTGGGCACTCTCTCATGAAGTGACCATTTTGTCCACACTTAAAACAACCAGTGGAGCCATAACGACACACTCCTGAGTAGGTCCTACCATACTTAGCTCATGCAGATGTCCCATTACTTCCTTGTGCCACACTACCTTGTGACTGTGCAGGTCTAGCTCTGATGTTCTGTGAATTCGTGTCCTTGAACTCACCTTTGTTCCTTGGTGCAGGTGCACTAGAAGATGATGGAGCAGGCCCCTTTTGCTTTTATTGGAAAGAAGACCAGTTCGTATTACTCTTCTGCTGCACGGACTCATTACCCGATGTCTTACCCTTCTTGTGTCTAAACTCTTATCTATCCCTCAGCTTATCCTCCTCAACCAGTTGCACATGGATAATCAGCCTTGCTATGTCCATATATCCTATCAGCATAGCTGCCTTGCCTTCCTTACTTGATAGAAAAGACAACCCAGCAACGAACAAACTTATCCTTCTCCCCATATCAGCAGCCATCTCCGGCATATAACGGGAAAGTTGGGTGAAATTGAGGTTGTACTCATGCACACTCATAGATTCCTGTTTAAGAGTGAGGAATTCCCTTACCTTAGCCTCTCTCAGTTTATGGGAAAAGAAACGCCCCAAGAAGGCCTCCTCAAACATAGCCCAACTCACAAGTGTTCACCTTTAGCTCTATTCTTCTTCCATTGATCAAACCAAATTCTAGCGACATCCTTCAATTGGTATGCAGCTAGTTCCACCTTCTCAGCATCAGTAACGTGCATAATCTCAAAAACATTCTAAAGCTCTTCCATAAAGTTTTCTATATCTTCAGTGACACTTGAACCAGTGAAATCTGGAGGATTCATCCTTAAGAACTCGCGGATCCTAGACGTATTAGCCACATCCTGTTGAACCCCTCTTTGTTGCCCAACTTGGTTGGTCACAGCTTGACACAACATCTGGATAGCTTCCCAAAACTCAGCATTAGTGACCTCTCTTTGGGGTTGCACTTCTGTGCATTGGGGACCTTTTGATCCTGTGGTTCAACATTCCTCCTAGCGGGACAACCTCTGACAGCTCTTTGTGTAGGCATGATCTGAAAGATACGCGCAAGCACGAATTAGAAAGAAACATTATAGAGATAAACTCTATCGCATGAAAAGAGTGTGAAAGAAGTGAGATAGTTCCTAAATGTTGCCACTTCCTAATTATAGATGTGGCGCGCCTCACACCGATAACTAGGACGCTACAGACAGGGCTTCATAGACACCCTAGGACTCTTGAATTCTGTGTTCTGATACCAAGTTTGACACCCCCCGAGCCTACACCCTAGATGTGGTCGGCACTCGAGAA
Organism: Solanum etuberosum; assembly: GCA_029582245.1. Taxonomy (NCBI): domain Eukaryota; kingdom Viridiplantae; phylum Streptophyta; class Magnoliopsida; order Solanales; family Solanaceae; genus Solanum; species Solanum etuberosum. Next base: position 46,733 of record JAJONR010000325.1, read on the forward strand.
CTATTGTTGGCCCGAAGTGAACCCTTGGCCTGGCTTAACTACTAGCAGAAGACTTTCTCAACATAAGATAACTTTGAAAGTAAGGTTTTAACTCAAAATAACTAACTCAGAATATTTAAAGAAACATTCACTAGCAAAAATGGCAACTCAAGTCTCAGACATCAATAACTGAAATGAACAAGACTCATGAACTATGTTTATCTATCTATGAAGCCTCGACCAACTGAGATGGACATCAAGACAAGACCCACGACATCCTACTAACAAAATGAAATGACTAAAAGTAAACAAGGGATCCTCCGGAAGCAAGGAGGCTCACTAACGACTCTGAAGCTCAACTAGATCAACGAAACGCTGGATGCTGATCCTGGTTACCTGTATCTGCATAATAAAAGATGTAGGCCAAATGACGTCATTACATGGAATGTACGTGCATATTAGGGGAAAATTAAACGACAAAAGCTTCAACTGGAATCTGAAAGAAACACTTACCTCATCTCAATTCAACTCTGGGATACTCACTCAATGAAGTTTAAAAACGACAATAAAGAAGAAGTGTATATAAAGCATTTACAACAGTAAATAACAACTCAATGCGTTTAAAAATACAATGTACTCAGTTTGTATGCAAGGATACAATATAAACTCTGTTTGTATATGAAAATACAAAGTAAACTCTGTGTATATAACAATACAAAATATCTCTGTCGGAGTTTCTCTAACCGACAACCATCACTATGAGCTATGTGATGATACACTGTCTAACCCACGCTGTCAGAGCCATCGTATACTTTTCAAGGGTGTAGAACTTACTACTAAGTGGATCCACTAGTCTATGCTTAAAGAATTACGGAATCATCTAAAAAGTATGACCCTTAATACCCACGTTGGCTACATGGTTTATGGGGCAGTGAGTTTTATGAACTCTCCCCAATATCGGTGCTCAATACTACCCCCAAAATATACTTAGCTCATTATGTTTTAAAGAAAACATTTCCTATTTTTGTGGTTTTTTAATATTACTCAAAAATTTATCTCTTAAAAGATATCGAACTCCAAACTGCTCATGAAAACTCTTTTGGAAATCAGTGTTTCCTCTCTTGTTTAAATGTGAAAACATTTACTCTTGGGAATACTTAGTTCCCATATATCATTTTAAAGAGAATGAACTTAGCTCTACTCTCTCTCAAACTCTATGCTCAAGTATTAAGACAAGTTTTTAAAATGTTTGCAAACGACTTCTTAAAAGACTCGAAAGAACTCTCAAGACTTGACTCTTACCTCTACCTTGAATTTGAATTTATGGATTCAAGGTTATGATTCATGTTGATGAATGATTTCTAGATGTTTAGAAGTAGCTTAGAATAGTTAGGATCAATAGGAAGTAAAGGTATACTTTAGAAGGACTTAGACGGACTAAACGATGGAAAAAAGGTGGGGCCAGGCAACACTGGCACACTACTGCCGCGGGGCACTAGCCCCTAAAGTTCAGAGAGCCCAAAATGGCGCACTGCTGGCACGTCACCCCAGACCCTCTGGCGCATTTGGGGTGCGCCACGCCAGCCTTCTAAATGATTTCGATGAATTTTTCAACTCATTTTCTAACCTCAATTCGCCTAGAATCGAATAGTTTCTTCTCAAATCACTTAGATTTGAATACCCCACATTAGTATACGATAATACACTCAAAAGTACACTCAAAACACTAAAACATATCTCAACAACTCATCAACAACCCCATAAATCAAGTTTTACGAATGAACTTCAAGAACACTTATCAAGAACTCAATTTTTTCGATTTCAAGAATGAAATTGTACTCAAGGTAACATGATTGGTGTGTGGGTGAAAGAAGCCAACACTTTGAGAACTCACATACCTCTTAGGGATCAAACCCTTGGCGAAACGATCCTCGATTCGCAAGAAAACTCCAAGAACGCCTTGAGTTTTCTCCTTTTCTCCTCTTCTTGAACTCTTCTCAAAACCCTAAGCGTATATTGCTTTGGAAACACTAAAACAAATCAGTTTAGACCCCCTAATTAATTACTAAAAATGAAGTAACCTGATTGGGTGAGGAAAAGACCAAAACACCCCTCTTAAATCCTGGTAACTTTCTTTAATTGAATAACCTGACTTTAAACACTCATATCTCCCTCATCAGAGCTCGAAAATTGGAAAACTTGGTGGTGTTGGAAAGAGGATTCCTAGACCTTTCATTTGATATGTTTTGGGCCACCTAATTCATCATGTACTGAAAGATATGGTCCGTTTAAGTTGACCCAAAACTCACATTTTTAGCTTAACTCGCAAAATTTCAGATTTTTGCTATTTCCAATTTAGTTCTTTCTATTTTCAGCTCTTTCAAATACCGAGGTGTTACATGTGCACTGCATGTTTTCTTTAGATTTTCTAAATTACTATAAGTGGCCTTAATAATCCCTTGAACTTGTTTATATGATAGTCTTTACACCCCTTAAATAATGATGTGGAAAACACTATTAGTTAGACGGATTAAGGGGGTAACTAAAACTACTGATAATTTAGAATGGAATATGAAAAAAAATGTATCTCTATAGATATTGTCACGACCCTACTTCTCGAATTATGATGACACCACTTATAACCCACCTGTAGATAAGCCAACCCGTACCACGAGTAAAAAGCTTTATAGTATGAACAAATAAAAGTCCCTAAAGTGGACCACAACAAGCCTTCTCAGAGGAAAAAGACCAGCTTACATAAGTACAAAAGGAGACAGGTTGATCCAGGATGCCAAGTGGTTACCCTCGTCTCTGATATCTCAAGGCTACAAAAGATGGCGCGAATGATCACCACTAGTAGTTGGTACTAGGACATGCATCACGAAAAAATGCAAAGTTTAGCATGATACTAAAACAAAGGTACTTAGTAAGCATCATAGGACGACCGAGCAAAAAATATAAAGACAATCTGAAAAAAGAGAATCTAGACACACACAACAAAGCGGGAAAAGAATAAAACCACATGAGTATACAGGAAGGAAATCTAAGTAAAGCTAACAAAACTAAACTGGACCACATAAGCGTAGAAGGCACATTCGTGCACATGTTTCAATAAGAACCTGAAAAGACCCCCATAATGTCCTCCAGCTAGCAAGAGTGGCCCGAGGGTGTGTCAACTTTGAAGAGGATCTCAAGTAGAGTCCAAGCCACCGTGGATCAATGTACACTCCCAAACAATCATAAAATGATCCAGGCCTGAAATTCCCTAACCTCGAGAAAGCACACAACCTCTAGTATCGCATTGGAGACACAAAAATATGGACAGAAGACACAAGGTCTAACAAGCTGAGAAAACACATAAACTAAGGCTCATACTACTAGACTCCAATTTATTATTCCATTCTCGAAGGACCTAGTCTATCTAAAGTGACGTCAAAAACATAATAAAGCTAAAAGTCTCACGGGTCTAAGGCATCGCTATTCTATCCAAGAATAAGGTTGAACATTCTTCAGAAAACACAAAATAATACAAGTATATCACATAGAATGGTGCATCACACATACAGCCCCCACTAGCATGGTCCTACGCTCGTAATATTATCGATAAATTCTAAAACAAGTTTTCTAAGAAGGAAAGTAGGAACAACTAAGTAGCAGCCTCAATTAACAATAATCATCATGAATTTACACATTTAGGCTAAATCTCAATAGAAGGAAGTAATTGCCTACTTGTAGGCCGATCACATGAGCTCCAAATCACAACGAAAAAACATTTCCTTTCTGAATAGCCTCCAACTGTTTCAACGCTATCAAAAATAGGATCACAATGTAAGTACGGTTGTTTAGCAACTAAAAACACATAAAATGAAAACGGACCAATTTTAGAGTCAAATGGGAATTATGGGACTACGCCAAATTTTCTAAAATTGACTCAATGAAGAGGTCCCAGACTACGCCCCAATCATGTATTCCAAAATTGAATACAATCCGAGGCTCGAAACACACACAATAATAACCATACAATTTTACAAGAAACCCAAGCTAGGGCATCCTATAAACTATAAAATTCACTCAAAACGGAGGCTCATTGACATCTACCAATACAAAAACCCAAGTGCATGGCTACATGGGGAGGAAGTGTGTTGATTTGGTCAATCGATCAATGATGAACCAAATACTATCAACAACTCTAGAAGTCCAAGGCAACCCTGACAAAATATCCATAGTGATGTGATCTTAATGCCTACCACAACCCAAAGTACACCATAGACGTGACATGGCATATAAGATCCCGAGAGGCTCTACACAAGCCACTTAGCATACATCATACAATTTAATAGAAAAATAAAGAGTTTAAAAGTTGCATTTTATATAAAAGAGTTTTGAATCAAACAGAAGTCTAACATTTGTATCAATAAGACATCTAATACATCATAAGAAAAGTGATGGGGACGTAACCTATACATAACATACAAAGTCTTAAACTGAATGACGAAAATCTACAAAAGTAACATTGTCCTCGAAGTATGAGGATTCATAGAGTCGTCACATCTCTACTGCAATCAACTAGCCACGAACGGAACGATAAGATTTTCCAAGACCTACATTAGTGAAACAATGTAGGTACAAGTATGCATTATTACATGGAATGTACTAAGAATGAGGAAAATGAAATCATACATGAGACATGATCATAAAGGGACATAATCGAAAACTTGGAATGCATGATCAAATTAAAACATCGTAAAATTATTTAAGAAAATTTATAAATCATGAACATGGTTAATGCATCTTTAAATCATAAAGGAAGCTTCACAAAACATTATTAATTAACTTAGTTCATTTTGTGGGTAGTTTACTATTAACTGACATATTGACCATGCGAGCTATAAGATGGAATCCAGTGTCTGCCCCACACCGAAAATGGGTGTCCTACTTGCCAAGTTAAGGACCATGAACTTCTAACTTACGTGTATCCACTATCTAAGGTCTATCTAAGACAATCATTCTATGGTGGTACATAGTTTATGGGACATGGGTATTCTCGCCAGTCCACTCGGTGCTAAGCATAAATCCCATGGAAGAGTCATTAATATTAACTCATCTTATCATTATGGGACATGGGTAGTCCCCTCTTGTCCTATCATTATGGGACATGGGTATCCACCTCTTGTCTTATCATGATGGGACATGGTTATTCGCCTCTTGCCTTATCATTATGGGACATGAGTATTCACCACTTCTCTTATCATATCATAGGATAGCTCCTTAGACCATGCATGAATAAACCTTTCACCGTCCATAATCTTTTCATAATAGCATTTAAGGTCTATAGTCATTCACTTCATTCTAGAGATGCCCTACTACTAATAGAAATAGTTTTGAAAGTGTGATCTATAATTATTGATGGCATATCAGAATACCATACTAATCAAGACCTAATATAGGAAAATAGCCCAAAAAGCATTGAGGGTAAATCTAGATGTCATTCATGTCATGTGGCCAAGCTTCATAGAACATATAGATCCCTTTATCTATAAGCTTACTATAGTCATAAACATTGCTTTCATAAAAATAATGCATAATTTCATAAAACATATTCTTAGATTGAAACTTCTTCATAAATTCATGTAAATTAGGGTTCATAGTAAAAATTCATAGATCAATTCATTGGTTCACAAGGAATTAGTTGAAAAGAATGTAATTAAATCCAAATAGTCAAAATATGATCATAGTAAAGCAATTGAATCCATACAAATAGAACCCATGAAGAATTGAGTGAAAATCTAATTAAATCTTGGGAAATTGAATTGGAGAATTGAAGAAACTTTGGGAACTCAATGTGTGAATCATAAGCAATGATTAACAAAGGAGACTTGATCTTGAAGAACCCTAGCTTCTTCTTCTTCCTTGATCTAGAGAGATGACTTTTGGAGAGGATGAATTTGGTCAAGTTTAGGGAATTTCAGAGAATGAATTGAAATTGGTAGTTTTCAAGGCTTAATTCACCTATATAGGCCTTGAAATAGGGTTTAAAACGATATAGTTTGGGTACCAAACACTTTGGGAAAATACTACAGTGACCCTAACTTAAATACTAATGAGGTGACTTAAAAGAGGGGCTTCAAGAGACGTCTAAGGCTTCGCAGACAGTATAGCCGGTCGTGAAGTTTCACCTGCCCGACAGTGCTTCACTAAAATGGGCATAACTTTATACTCCGGGCTTGAACTTAGGCAAACTTGGTGGCGTTGGAAAGATGACTCAATGAACTTTAATTTTATAGATAATGGAAAATCAAATTAATTTTGTGCTAAGAGATATGATCGTTTTAAGTTTACCCAAAACTCAAAACTTGATAAGCCCTTTTCACCAACGACTTCACGATCTGTGTGAAGCTCCACGAACCATTTAGGAGACTGTGGTCCTTCACAGTAGCTTGGGGGGTTTTGTGACTCTTTTCATGGACGACCTCATTGTCCGGTGGGACACTTCACGGACTGTCTAGGTGTCTATGGTCATCCACAGTGGCTGGGTGCAACACCACGAGCAGGGTGACGGGTTGTGGTCCTCTTCACAGCTCGTGGACCCCTCTGTTGTTTGCCCTTCTCTCGTGTTCTATCCTAATTCAGATTTTTTTAGGTGTTCCAATATCTCTCCCTTGGGAACATTCATCCTCGAATGGGACTCAAACTAGCGTGAAAATAGTAGGAGAGAAACTAACAACCCAACATTAGTTCAACTTCATCAAAATGCAAATAACCCAGTAGGAACCTCGTTTCCAAGCAAAATCATATTCAAAACCTCATTTCATAAGGCAAACATGCAAATCATACTCAATGCACATAATCATGAAACAATCAATTAATATAAATCATATCTTTGAAAATCAAATTTTCATGAGCATGCATGCATGAGAAAACATGAGAATGACTAAAATACAACAATCCTAAATAGTGAACATGAGGGGCTAATGCCTCAACAAGACTAGAAGATAAAGGAAAGATATAGGGATACTAATAAATCACACTGTCTCCACCCTTTCACATACCTAACCATAGTAGGAAAAAAACCCTTCCAAAAACTTAAATAGTTCTACACACACACCATCCATGGAGCACACTATATCCCTCTTGGGGGAAAACCTCTCTAGTCGTTTCAAATCCATCTCCCTCAACCGAAGCATAGTACCAGAGTCTTCACAACCACGGAACCATTATACAAGTAAACACTTAAGGAATTTCCATAAAGATTTCAAGATCCACTTCAAATACAATTACCACACATGGAGGCTTACCATATCCAATGAAACACCCAATATCAAGTAATGCATAATCATTAGCTAAAGATCATATTGTACCGATCATCGCATCTTGGGAACCCTCATGATCTTCTTCAGACTGAAGAGCATAAAACCTATTATGTTTCTGACCACCACTAGGACCTGAACAAGGGTAAGGTTGAGCCCGACAATGATTATCTCCCTCATATCTAGCGACCGAAGGACAATCCCATATCTTATGATCCATTTTTCCACAACTAAAACATGCATTTGAACTTGTTAGACACTCACCCCTATGTCTTATTCAACACTCCCAACACTTGGGTACTATTTGCTCACTAGAACCATTACCTTGAGAAAGATTACCTCCATTAGACCTTGAATGTAAGAAATCATCATCATCCCTTCTTGCCCTCTTTGAATCCCTAGTTTTCCCCTTAAGCTTGTCCTCTTCTATTTGTTGTGCATGAATCATCAAATGGGAGACATTCATCTCCTTAACAAGCATGGAAATTAGGGATTCTTTGACTACTAAGTCGGAAGCACTCGACACAAACTTACCCATCCTTGCCCTTGGATCGGCAACCATAGTTTGAGCGTATTTGGAAAATTGCATGTTTTTCAAAGTGTACTCCTTAACACTTATGCTCCCTTGATGAAGGTTAATAAAATGATGTACCTTTTCCTCTCTCATCTCAAGCGGAAAGAACCTATCAAGAAAAGGAACCTTAAATTTCTCCCAATCAATAGGACCCGCATCTATTGCCTTCTCTTCCTTCCATTGGTTAAACCAAACTTGAGCAACACCCTTAAGTAAGCGGCCAATTCCACCTTTTCTACTTAAGTAATACCCATAATTTCAACTATCTTTATATACCTCATCAATGAACTCTTCAGGATCTTCTTCAACTTTAAACCCATGAAATTCTAGAGGATTCATTCTAGTAAAGTCTCTCACCCTAGTTGTCATTGTACCCACCCTTGGGTTCACAGGAGCCACAACCTCTCTATTTTTTTAAGACATCATAACTTGGGCCAATTCATGTAATGCATCTCGAAACTCATCGTTAGTCACTTTCTCGGCCAAACGGTCGACCGAAACTTAAGAAACCTCGGGATCTATATTTTCACGAACATTCATAATCCTTCTCACAAAATTCTTTCGTGGAGGCATATTCTTTAAAGCATAAACAACGGTTAGGAGAGGATGACATTTATAGAGTTAAACTCTATGACATGACTTTAGAGAAATACAAAAAAGTGAAGTTGCCTAAACATCTTATAGCCTATTCTTCATAAATTTGGCGCGCTTCACACTCATGAACATCATTCTACTCGACATAGCCTATGAGACATCCTAGGACCTTACTAAACCTTGTGCTCTGAATACAAAGTTTATCACGATCTAAAGTACACTCTAGACGTGACATGACGTATAAGACCCTGATAGGCCCTACACAAGCCACTTAGCATACATCATACAAGATAATAGAAAATAAAAGAGTTTTAAAGTACAATTTTATATAAAAGAGTTTTGAATCAAAGAGGAAGTATAACATTTGTCTCAATAAGCCATATAATAAATCATAAGAAAAGTGATGGGGACGTAACCCATACATCACATAAAAAGTCTGAAATTGAATGGCAAAAAGCAATAAAAGTGAAATCGTCCTCGAAGTATGAGGAATCACCAAGTCTTCAAATATATGATGCAATCAACTAGCCACGAACAAAAAAGATAATAATCGCCAACCCCTACATTAGTAAAAACATATAGGGACAAATATGCATTAGTAGATGGACTGTACTAAGTATGAGGGGAATGAAATAAAACATGAGACATGATCATAAAGGGATAAATCGAAAACATGGAATACATGACAAGGTTAAAACATAATAAAAAAATTTAACAAGATTCATATATCATAAACATGGTAAATGCATCTTTAAAACATAAATGAAGCTTCATAAAAAATTACTAATTAAATTATTTTATTTTTTGGGAAGTTTACTGGTAACCGACATATAGACCATGCAACCTATAACATTGAATCCAGTGTCTGCCCCACACCAAAAAGGGGTGTGCTACTTGCCAAGGTAAGGACTATGAACTTCTAGCTTACGTGGATCCACTAGCTAATGTCTATCAAAGAAAATCATCCTATGGGGGCACATAGTTTATAGGACACGGGTATTCGTCGCCAGTCAGCTCAGTGCTAAGCATAAATCTTACAAAGTAGTTACTAATCTTAACTCATCTTATCATTATGGGACATGGGTATTCACCTCTTGTTCTATCATTATGGGACATGGGTATTCACCTCTTGTTCTATCATTATGGGACATGTGTATTCTCCTCTTGTCTTATCATTATGAGACATGAGTATTCGCCTCTTGTATTATTATTATGCGACATGGGTATTCACCACTTGTCTTATCATATCATAGGATAGATCCTTAGACCATGTGTGAGAAAATCTTTCACCATCCATGATCTTTTCATAATAGCTTTTAAGGCTGATAGTCATTCACCTCATGCTAGAGATTTTCTACTACTAATGGAAATAGTTTTGAAAGCGTAATCTATAATCAATCATGGCATATCCGGATAACAAACAAATCAAGATCTAATTTAGGTTAATAGCCCGAAATGCATTAACGGCAAATCTAGATGTCATTCAAGTCATGTGGTAAAGCTTCATAGAACATATATATGCCTTTATCTATAATCTTACTTGAGTCATAAACATTCTTTTCATAAAAAACATGCATAATTTCATAAAACATATTAATATATTCAAGCTTCTTCATAAATTCATGTAAATTGGGGTTCATAGTCAAAATTCATCATTGAACAACACGCTACTCGACGTAGCCTATGAGATGTCCTAGGACCTTACTAAACCTTGTGCTCTGAATACAAAGTTTGTCACGATCCAAAGTACACTCTAGACGTGACATGACGTATAAGACCCCGATAGGCCCTACACAAGCCACATAGCATACATCATACAAGATAATAGAAAATAAAAGAGTTTAAAAGTAGAATTTTATATAAAAGAGTTTTGAATCAAAGAGGAAGTCTAACATTTTTCTCAATAAGCCATATAATAAATCATAAAAAATGTGATGGGGACGTAACCCATACATCACATAGAAAGTCTAAAACTGAATGGCAAAAAAGTATAAAAGTTACATCGTTCTCGAAGTATTAGGAATCACCAAGTCTTCAAATCTCTGATGCAATCAACTAGCCATGAACGGAAAGGATATTAATATCCAAGCCCTACATTAGTGAAAAAATGTAGGCACAAGTATGCATTAGTAGATGGACTGTACTAAGTATGAGGGGAATGAAATAAAACATGAGACATGATCATAAAGGGATAAAATTGAAAACATGGAATGCATGACCAGGTTAAATCATAATAAAACCATTTAACAAGATTCATATATCATGAACATGGTAAATGCATCTTTAAAACTTCAATAAATCTTCATAAAACATTAGTAATTAAATTATTTTGTGGGAAGTTTATCGTTAACCGACATATAGACCATGCGAGCTACAACATTGAATCCAGTGTCTGCCTCACACCGAAAATGGGTGTGCTACTTGCCAAGGTAAGGACCATGAACTTCGAGCTTACGTGGATCCACTAGCTAAGGTATATCAAAGACAAGAATCCTATGGTGCCACATAGTTTATGGGACATGGGTATTCGACGCCAGTCAACTCGGTGCTAAGCATAAATCAGACAAAGTAGCTACTAATCTTAACTCATCTTATCACTATGGGACATAGGTATTCTCCTCTTGTCCTATCATAATGGGACATGGGTATTCGTCTCTTGTCTTATCATTTTGGGACATGAGTATTCGCCTGTTGTATTATCATTATGGGACATGGGCATTCACCACTTATCTTATCATATCATAGGATAGCTCCTTAGACCATGTGTGAGAAAATCTTTCACCATTCATAATCTTTTCATAATAGCTTTTAAGGCTCATAGTCATTCACATCATGCTAGAGATTTTCTACTACTAATGGAAATAGTTTTGAAAGCGTAATCTATAATCAATGATGGCATATCCGGATAACAAACAAATCAAGACATAATTTAGGTAAATAGCCCGTAACGCATTAAGGGCAAATCTAGATGTCATTCATGTCATGTGGCAAAGCTTTATAGTGCATATAGATGCCTTTATCTATAAGCTTACTTGAGTCATAAAAATTGATTTCATAAAAAAACATGCATAATTTCTTAAAACATACTCATATATTCAAGCTTCTTCATAAATTCATGTAAATTGGAATTCATAATCCAAATTCATAGATCAATGAATGTGTTCACATTGAGTTAGTTGAAAAGTATGTAATTAAGTCCAAATCATCAAAATAAGATCATAATAAAATAATTTAATCTATACAAATAGAACCCATGAGGAATTGAGTGAAAATCCAATCAAATCTTAGGAAATTGAAATGGAGAATTGAAGAACTTTTGGGGGCTCAATGGTTGAATGGAACCCATTGATGAACTCCCTAGATACCTTGATTGAAGCCCTAAGCAATGATGATGAAAGGAGACATGAAATTGAAGAACCCTAGCTTCTTTTTCTTCCTGTATCTAGAGAGAAGATTTTTGGAGAGGATGAATTTGGTCAAGTTTAGGAAATTTAGGAGAATGAATTGAAAGTGGTAGTTTTCAGGACTTCATTCACTTATATAGGACTTGAAATAGGGTTTAAAACGACCTAGTTTGGATACCAAACACTTTGGGAAAATACCACAATGACCCTAACCTCAAAACTGACGAGGTGACTTAGAAGAGGGGCTTCACGAGCCGTCTAAGGCTTCACGGACTGTATAGACAGTCTCGAAGCTTCACCTGCTCGACACTGCTTCACTAAAATAGGCATAAATTTTTACTCCGGGCTCATAATTAGGATAACTTGGTGGCATTGGAAAGAGGACTCACAGACCTTTAATTCTATAGGTCATGGGCCATCCATTTCATTTTTTCTAAGAGATATAATGTTTGAAATTGACCCAAAACTCAAAACCTGATAAACTGCTCTAACAGATGACTTCACGGTCCGTATGAAGCTCCACGGACTGTTTAGGTGACCGTGGTCCTTCAATATAGCTTGGGGGTTCTGTGCCTCTTTTCTTGGATGACTTCACGGTCAGTGGGATGCTTCACGTTCCGTCTAGGTGCCCGTGGTCATCCATAGTGGCTTAGTTCAACACCACGAGCAGGGCGATGGGTCATGGTCTCTTCACGGCCCGTGGATCCCTCTGTGGTTTTCCCTTCTCTCTTGTTCTATCCTAGTTGATATTTTCATGGTGTTACACTGCCACTCTGGAATGGGTAATATCTGAAACTCACCACGAGGTCTTATATGCTTGGCCTTGAGCTCCTTGCAACTCAGGCAATGGGACACATAATCTGCATATCACTCCTCATTCTGGCACACCAGTATTGCATCCTCAAGCCACGATTAATCTTTGTGTTTCTCGGATGAATAAAATATCTAGAATCATGGGCCTCACAAACTATCAACTTCATAAAACCCCCAACTCTCGGAACACAAATATGGCTTGCAAACCTCAAAACCCCATTTAAATTCCAAGCAATCTACGTGGAATCCCCTATTAACACTCGATCTCTAAGTTCCATCAAGGCCTCATTCTCAAACCGATTGCTACAGATCTAATCAAGTAGAGAGGAATCAACTACCACATAGACTAAAACAGGCCTAGAATCTGAAACTTCCAACTAAACCATCTGATTAGCTAACAATTGAAGGTCAAAAGCTAAATGTCGCTCCATACAAGATACAAAGGCTAGACTACCCATACTTACTACCTTCTTAATCAAGGCGTCTGCTACCACATTCACCTTGTCCGGATGGTAGAGAATAGAGAGTTCATAATCCTTCAAAAGATTAATCTTGTGATGCTGCCTAATATTAAGGTCCTTCTCGCACATAATATACTAAAGGCTCATGTGGTCAGTGTAGATCTCATAACAAACTCCATAAAAGGAGTGCCTCCAGATCTAAAGCACAAAAACTATTGTCGCCAACTCAGAGTCATGAGTGGGGTAGTTTATCTCATGTAGCCTAATTTGCCTCAATGCATAAGTAATAACTTGGTTGCGCTGCGTCAAACAATAACCCAAAACAGTGCCAGATTCGTCAAATAGACTTTGAAGCCCTCGCCCTTAACAGGAAGAGTCTATACATATGTAGTAGTCAGCAACTCCTTGAGCTTCTTAAAGCTCAACTCACACTCCTCAGACCACTCAAAAATAACATCAATGTGATTTAACCAGGTCAAAGGTTTTGTGATGGTGAAGAAGCCCTCAACAATTCGTCAATAGTAGCATGTTAATCCGACGAAGCTACGAACCTCAGTAACTGAAGTGGGCCTAGCCTAATCATGAATAGACTCAATCTTCGACGGATCTACCATGACTTCATCCTTAGACACCACGTGCCCCAAGAATGCTATAGACTCAAGAAGAAACTCACACTTAGAGAACTTTGCATAAAGCCGATGAAATCACGAAGTCTGAGCAGCACAATCCTTAGATGATGCTCATAATCACTTCTAATCAGCGAGTATACCTGAATGTCATCTCTGAATACAATGATGAACAAATAAATATACGACGTTGATGTGAGGCTAAAAATATATATATTTTAATCATTATTTGACTCATATTTATTTGTTCATTTTTTATTTTGAGCATAAATTTATGAAATATTCTTATGTTGTTTAGTTTATTTTTTAGGATTAAGGTGGTGTGAAGATGAAGAAATTTTGGGAACAAATGAATTAAAAAAGAAATCATTTAAGAAAATTAAGTAGACAGCTTAATGGATTAAATTTAATAAAGTAATATATTTATATATATATGGAAAAGAGCAGCAATCTTCAAATTAAATTTCTGCCACGTGGCAACCATTGAGAGATGAAACTAATGTTGATGTGGAAAAAAAATGAGACTTGTGAAAAACAACAAACAATTGGAACCCAATTCCATTGGGCTTTGGGTTTCCTAATTTGTTTTGGACTCAATTATTTTATTTAGGGTTTCTATATATATTAATAAATAGTCCATAAAAATACCCAACCAACAACCAATAAATAATACACAATATACAACTTAGAGCTTATAGCTTGAGAACTTTAGAAGAGTCACCGTGAAGGCCAAAGAACTTTGGTTTATTCTTTGTTCTTCTTTATTATTTATTTGTATTCGTGATTATTGAAAAATATTTTTGCAATTGTTCTTAATTTTTCAGCATTAACACAAAAATACCAATTTGAATAAATTTTGATTGTGCTTTTGAGATAATGTGTAGCTAAATTTCGTAACTAGGGTTGTGGGACCATGAAAAATTATTCAAATAAGTTAATGTAAAGAATGATTCTTGAATGATTTTTATGCATGTATTATTTATCTCTTCACTTTGATTGCTCTTTAACGGTGCCCAACATTAAAACCTGTCTTAATCCAACTTGTTTGACAAATGAAGTAATGAGTTGGAAAAAAAGATTAAACAACAAAGATTTAGCATGATAATCCACCATCTTATAGCGTGAACCCAGAGTATGAAGGCTAATCCGGAGTCAAGGATATGATTAAGTAAAACATACACCCGTAGACCAACCAAAATGTGTGGTAAAATTTCCTACATGAATAACCAATCACTTAGGAGATACCTAACTTACTGATTTTGCATGCTAAAAATTGAAATAGATCACTAGTACGCTATTCTTTCCATGTTATGAAATCATGGGGAACACATTCCTAGTTATTTCTAATAATTTAAATACAAATAAATACTTAGTTCCAAGCTATTATTATTCTTTTCATTTTTGTTTCAATTTAAATTCTCCCTCTTTTTAAACAAGGACTCTCGAGTTAAATATTTGCTATTGACAATATTTTTTCATATTCTTTGTGGGATCGACCACGATTCATATGAGTGTAAATATATTGTATACGATCGTTTATATTTTTTCAAGAAGTATATTTGAACGTTATCAAAAAAATGGTGCCACTGTCGGGGAATGTGGCTTAAAAATTGTCTTTAATGTTTATTTTGATTCGTAGTCCTTATTTTATTTAATCTTTTAGTTTTTTTAAACTTCTTTATTATTATTTTTACTCCTCTGAAGATGTCATTTGAAAAAGTATGTACTGGTAAGTGTTCTTGTAATTCTTGTACTTTTGATATTATGGATTCTTACAAGTTAGTTTTTTCTCAACAAGATAATCTATATTGGAACATGAATGATTTATTGTTACTCTTCTATAAAGCAATAAATAAGCGCATCTATGAGGTTAATATTTTTTTGGGTGTGATATTTATTAATTAAATATTGAGTTCAGTGCAAAGATTGATGCGTATGACACCTAACAATTTTGTAATAAAATGTGTGTGAAAGAAAAGATTCTTATAAGCTAACTTGAGAAGCTAAAATTGGAGGGTGAATTACATGATAATACCTTTATTGATGTTTTCACTACTGATAAGAGTACACTAGAGTTATGTAATGATGTAGATAATATTATTTTTGAAGTCTCTAATGTGTGTAAATATGAGGGTGTAAATAATAATACAATTAATGAGTTATGACACATTGAACCTCAATCCAATCATTTTTCCACATTATTTTTAGATGATGAGGTATTAATCGAGCCATCTAAGCCTATAGTAGAGTGAATGAACGAGGAACAATGTGTCTATATTCTTGAATTTATTGTTTCAAAATAAGAGAATTACATTTCTCACTTAGGATCGAAGAGGTGCGAAATACGATATCTATTGCTTGAGATATTTATTTTTGTACCACTACCCCTTTAAGCCTAACAGAAAATTTGATGCCAAATTACGGGTGCAATTCATATCTTCAAAGTGGAAGGAAAATTAGTAATATCCATGGTGTCGAGCCGCGATGTTAAATCAAGCGCTTATTGGCAGACAACCAAATTCGTAGTGTTTCTTCTTTCTTTTTTTTAGTGTCACTTTATTTTTGTTGTTTTTGTTTTTCAAGATTTAGGGGAAGTCAGTAAACCAAAAGTTGAAGTTAAGAAACACGTTTTGAGCTTAAGCGTGGGGTGCGTACGGCTTTTGATGAAAAGAGAATAAAACATGTTATTAGCGAGTCATAGAGGCCCGATGAAGTATTTCTCACCATTCTTCTTCTTCTTCTTCTTCTTCTTCTTTCTTCTCCTTTTTATAAATTGATTTGGGGACAAAGCATGATTTTAAGTATGGGTGAAAATTCTTTTGATAGTTATGAGCTTAAAGGTGAATATGACATAGGATTTTATTTTATTTAAAAATATACAAAAATATTTTCTTTATTATTTTTATTTTATTTCAAATAAAACTAAAGAAAATCATTATTATTCTTTTTACTGTAGTTTTTAGTGGCATAACTAATCTACCCCTTTGTTTTTTTTATGATCTCGATTCTTTTCGAGGTGGCGTCCTTTGAACTGGGTATTAGTTTTTTTAGAGTAACTTTTATTTTATTTTATTTTATTTTGTTTGGAGAGAAAAGAAAATAATTTTTTGACTTACTTGATACTAGCAATTTAGTCCGGAGTTGAGTATTACTTTTTTGTGAGTACTTGAGAGTCAAATTTAAAATATATTTTTTGACCGCAAGGCTCCTGGTTATGACTCTGTATATATTTATTGTTATTTTATAGGTTGTAATGACCTTGTCTATCTTAGAAGTAGAATTGATTCATCTTGATTGAGATTTGTGTCATGTGTGGTGAGGTTGTTTGTGTTGGAATATTATATATACAACGGAAGCATAGCAGAATCATACTACTTACATGAATAATAAATAACTAATACTTTAATGCTAGCACATATATAATTATGCTAGAACACATAAACTTTCTGAAATTTAATTCAAGAATTATATCTTGAAGCGTGAGTAGATACCTTCAAGAGAATCTACAAGTAAGACATACATTCAAATAAATCCACAAGTTAAACAACAGTCTTCTACGGTGATCCCAAGTTTATATCTGAACCCTCTCAATACTTGGGTGGGAAAGTATCATATGCAAAACTTATTTTTCTTTCTAGGTTAGAAGAACCCCTATTTATATAGATTTCTTCCTAGTCCATAAAGGAGAACAAAAGACACACATGATTTCATTTTTCCAGAAAACTAACAATATTCCTCATTTTTACCATAGAAATATAATTCTGAGTTCTAGTTAAATATGGGTATTAAAGGGACCACAAATCTAATTGCTAAGGCATCCTGTTATGGAAATAATTTTAATTATTCTTACCATAATAAATTACCAATCATTACACTAGAAATTTGTAATTATACTTTGAAATTCCCCATTAAAGACTAATGTAATTCTTATGTTAAGATTATAGATACTAACAAATAAATTTAATTACTGACGAGTTTAATTCAATGATTAATTTCTTTTAGTGCACTGCTTAACTTATTTCATGTGTTGGATTCATAAATCCACTTGAAAGGTTAGGCACGATGAAAACTTATAAGCTTCTCAAAAAGGCATATCATCAGTCTCCATATCGAGACATGGATTCTATCAACTAACTTGTTATTTCACCAATATATACATTATTATCATCCAATCATATTAACCCATCTCAGCATCTCACATTTTAATGAATTAAAAAAAAAATTAATATACACAGATCATAATAGTTATATCAGGGTTAAGAAATATAAGTACATTTAACAGTTTAGAGAATATGTTTTCGTCAGCCAGTCTAAAACAACTATCTCTACTCGGTATCGTTCAATAAATACAAAATTCACTAGCACAAGAAGTTGGAACTATATCATTGTCGTAATTAAGAAAAATTACATATAATCTCGCGCTACAATTATATCGATGACATGTCCAATTTCCATCTTAGATTGTGAACAAAAAGCTTTATACTTATAAGAACTGATAATTTAGTCTTTTATGTATAAGTTAAAAACCCCATACACTGAATCATCTACTATATAAGTAAACAGACACCATAAACGAATATATGATCTATTAAACTTTTATTAAAAATGAATAAATAATTATTCTATAATAAATATTATATCTAAATATATGGTTAATAGTATATATCCGAACAATCTCCAACTTGGACTTTTAACTAGTATGATTGTTATAATGTACTATATCTAAATGCATGGTTAATAGTATATACCCTAAAAATTTCACACTTAGATATTTAATCTTGAAAATTTTGAAAATACTATTCCTAAACACATGATTAATAGTATGCACCCTAAAAATCTCCCACTTAGTCTCTTAACAATGCACTTACAACTTTCATAGGCATTTCTTTAGTTTTTATCGAAAAAAAATTACTAAATTGTTTTCTAATTCAATTTAATCTAATAGTACTTCGTCATAACAAATCAATTTTGGACTAGATCTTGAGGGACCTTCCTATGAAACCCTCCAAGAATGTACTTCTTTTCAGGAGTTCTATAATGAATGTCCTCTCAAGCATACAAAACAAACAAATCTTTGTTATGATTCTTCCACTATGACTAAGTACTACTACTATAATCATACTTACATATTCTTGAGTCTTGAAATATTAACAACTTCATGTAGTGTTCTTTGATTTTCTCACCATCACTCCCACTACTTGAGGTAGTACATTTTCTTATGTCTAGTAACGTTTCTTCCACTACTTAAATGAAATGGAATGTCAATTCTGATATATCGATTAGATGTTCTTGAGCGTCTGATTTTATAACTGAGTCATTTTTTATTTCTTTATTTAGTTCTTGTAAAACTAGTTTAGTTCTAGGAACATGGTTTAATAAATAATCCTTTTCTAGAAATCTGACAATTAAGTCAAACTAGCTGAAGTGTTGATATCTGGTGCAGACTTTGAGCGACTAGAAATAAGTCTTTTAGCGACCAGAATAAGACTTTTAGCAGTTAGATCTCGGTTATTTATATATCAAATTTGTGATATCATATCTTATTTTCAAAAGGTGATTTATCCTTCATCGGAGCTCTAATTCGAGAATTCAAAGTCCTGAATGATTGTTGGGTGCGTGGATACGTGGTGAAGTGATTAGCATTTGATTAAGGACATCTATTTTTCGAGATTGAGATGCTTCCCCATCTATATTTGTTGCTTCACTTATTGATTTTTCCGCATCTGTTGTTGTGGGCTGTTTTTGGCCTGTGATTGTGTTCATCTTTGGATCACAAGTTTGAGGCGTAGTTTAGGATCATTTGATGGAGTCAATTCTGGAAATTTTGATGGTGGTTCCACAATTCCTATTTGACTTTAAATATTGGCCTAGCTCTATTTTTGGTGATTTTGGTGTCTAAACAACCATATCGATGTTGTGATCCTATTTTTGATAGTGTGTCAGTGTTCAGAGGCCGTTAGGAAGGGAAAAGCCCTGCCTTGTGATTTGCAGTGCGCGCAGTCGGCCTACAGATAGGCTACGACTTCATTTTTACTTAGAGTGAGCATGAATGTATAAGTTCATGTTGATCAGTGTGAATTGGGGGTGGGTACCTAGGTATTTATGCTTTTCCTCTTATAAACCATGATTTAGTGTTGATTACTACTGTATTGAGGGCAGCACCATGCTAGTAGGATTGGTTGTGTGACTTGCATGATATGTGATATTGCTTGAGTTTTATTTGTTTTCTGAAGCATATTTAGCCTTAGACTAGGATAGGCTAGTGTTGCTTTATACTCGCGAACCTTGTGGATTGATTTGGCTCTGATGTCCTCTCGGACAAACTAGATCCTTTGTAGACTGAAATAGTATAAGCCTTAGTTTAGGCGAATTCATGGATTACTAGATCTTATATCATTTGTCTCCCAATTTCTGTGGTTCAAAGTCGTTATCGAAGGTTTATGCTATAGCGATGATTGGAGATTGAGTTGGACTAGGTTGGGAGCCTTCTGTTGATACCTTTGGGTGGGCGGCCTTCCACAGTGAGTTGACCTGACATGGGATTCTCCTTTGAATTGACACACCCTTGGAAGTCTTGTTAGTTAGATTAAAAGTTGGTTGGTTGCAGTGATTATTTATAGTTCGAGGCCGTTATTTCCAGTTCAAGGTTGACATTTTACAATTCGAGGCAATCATTTCCAACTTGAGACTGATGCTTTTGGTTCGATGCCCAGATTCTATCACCTTGTGTTCCAGGCCTAGATTTTATCATTTGGGGTTCGAGGCCCAGCTTCTAACACTTTGGGTTTGAAGACCAAATCCTTTCATTGTGGGTTCGAGGCCCAAATCCTTTTAGTGTGGGTTCGAGGACCGGTTGACTTCTTTTGGAGTTAGATTTGAATATCTTATTCATTTAGTCTTATCTATTTTGTGTACCTGTCGTTCTTATGGGGGTCCGTTCGGGTTTTATTAAACTTGCACACGACTGTACCTTCAAGAATTATAGGGGTCCAGTTAGGTTTAGTTTAGCTATACCTAGACTTACTTTCAGTATGCTCGTGTTCTTTCTTTCTTTTCCCACTTTGACCTCTGTGTCTAGATTCACTCTTTTCTGATTGTCTTTACATTTCTTACTCAGTCGGTCTATGATTCCTACTGAGTACCTTGTTTTGGTTCTTATGCTGTGCTTTGCATCTTTTTCATGATGGAGGTCCTAGTACCAGCTACCGGCGGTGATCATTCGTGTCATCTTTTGCATCTTGTGGATATTGGAGATGAGGGTGAAACCTTGGCATCCTGGACCAGCCCGTCTCTTTTTGTACATATGTTAGCTTGTCTTTCGTTTTTGAGACGGCTTGTTGTGGTCTACTTTTGGGACTTGTGTTTATTCATACTAGATAGCTATGTACTCGTGACTTCAAAGTTCTAGGATAGTTTCCATTATATATAGCTCTGCCTTTTCTTATTGTTAGTATTATTTCCTGTTTAGTTTTACCCTTACACCTATTACTCGCGTTCTGGGTACGGGTTGGCTTACCTACTGGCAGATTATAGTAGGTGCCATCATGACTCGAGGGATCAGGTCGTTAAAACCTGAGGTTTAAAACCTTTGGTTCTGGGCAAGGTAGTTTTGGATAGTCAGCTAGAGCTGTATATTTGTTTGCAAAAACCATTTATGGTCTTTTTGTAAAGGTCATGTTTGGCCTTGGTTGGGGTACCACTGGAGTTTGTGGTGGGAGAACAAATGGTCTAGCCATATTTTGTTTCGGATGATTTTCTCCTTTGGAAGGAGTAGTTGGTCTAATCGGCCTCATTCTTTCCCTGCAAAAATTCACGGGTTAGAAAATCAGGTAGAGAATTGTCTTCTCCCTTAATAAAATCAATTTTGAAATCAAAGCTAGATAGTAGAG
>JAJONR010000326.1:0-253705 GCA_029582245.1 Solanum etuberosum
GTTGAGTTTTATATATATATATATATATATATATATATATATATGTATATATTGGTTAACAATTTAACTTTCATTCATACCAAATGTATTTACAATAATAAGCAAGTGGACACGGACTATCAACTATCTACAAGATAACGACTAAGTCTATCCTATTCTGCTAACCTTTTTACTTGACTATATCTCCATTGGAGTTTCTAGTTTTAACAAAATAAGTAGAAAGTGTACATGTTCAGATTCAACATCTAAGCACTAGATGAAACAGGTAAGTGTCTGTAATGCCTGTTTCCATTTGATTATCTTGTTTCCTCGCAGATAAATATGCATCACAATTTTCTTACAAATATGATCAGCCTCAAATCGTGCTTGTTGGAATCTGATAGTATTTCTTTCCTTCCATAATACCAATGTTGTAACCAAAGCAAACACACTACAAGCAATGTTATCAAGGCCATGTTTCCTTTTAGCTCTCTAAAATGCCTATTGTATTTCAACTTTCCAGTTGTAAATTCTCCTTCTGTAGCCCAGCCAATGGCATAGCCTGCTCCATAGTCGTTTAGTGATACTGCAATAAAAAAAATAGATGCTTAAAAGTCTCTATTGCTTGCCCACAAAACACACAATCCTGCGGAACTTGAATGCCAAATTTCAAAAGCCTTTCCACAGTGGCAAGCATTTGTTGCACAACTAACCAGAGATGGAATCTATGTCTTTGATGTATACTTGTTTGTAGATTAATAAACTTCCATGCTACTCTAGGATGCTGAGGCATTAGAGTTATGTACATCTTTTTGATAGAGAATCCCTTTGGCCATATCATGGCTTGCCACTCCTTGGTAAGATCTCCAGTGAGGCTTTGTTGCTGCATGATATGCCCTCTTGTATCTAGTAGTTTCCTCACTACCCAAGAGGCATTCTTGGGTTTATAAAATAATTCAAGATCATGCTTTTTTATATAGAAGTTACGTACCCATTGGATCCACAAACAGTCCTTTTTCCTTGCTACATCACATAATAATTTCAGAATTGCTTCCTTGTTCCAAAAGTTTTGGTTCAGAATGTTCATCCCCCCTGCTGCCTTAGGTCTTCACACCTTATCCCATGATACAAGAGGTTTTCTGGATATCATTGCATTACCCATCCATAGAAATGTTCTCAAGATTGTCTCCACAAGTTTTACAACTTTCTTTGACAAGGTAAAGATATGTGCCCAATAGGACTGTATTCCATAGAGTACTGATTTGATCAATTGTTCCCTCCCTTCATAGGAGAGAAGCTTTGCACTCCAACAAGTAATTATTCTTGTGATCTTTTCTATAAGAGGCAGGTACTGGTGTATGGCCAACTTCTTTGAGTCCAAAGGCACACCTATATATCATAATGGGAGTGTGCCTATACTGAACCCCAAGTTCTCAACAATATCATGCCTACATGGTTGGATATGTCTACCATATAAATTGCACTTTTTTCCATATGTGGTTGAAGCCCAGAAGCCTTAGAGAATCTAAGAAAGGCTTCATTCATTAATGTGACAGATCCCACATCTGCTCTACAAAACATGAGCAAATCATCTGCAAAGAAAACATGAATACTGCCTAGCTTTCAACACCTGGGATGAAAATTGAAATCTCCATTGCTTTGTTGCTGCATTAGTCCTCTCCCCAAGTATTCCATAGCAATAACAAAACGATATGGGGACATTGGATCACGTTGTATTATCCCTCTCTTCCCCTTAAAAAGAGCAGTGATACCTCCATTAATGGTTAATGAATCGGATACAGTAGAGACACATGGCATCACCCACTCAACAAATTTCACAGGGAATCCCAAGTCTGTAAGAATCTATCTAATGAAACTCCATTCAAGTGTATCATTAGCTTTCCTGAGATCTACTTTAAGCACACATCTTGGGGATACACCCTTTCTAGCATATCCCTTGAATAACTCATTACTAAAAATGATATTGTCTATTATGCTTCTCCCATCAATAAAAGCTTAATGGGCCTTGCCAATGAGGCCATCTATTACCAGCTTTATTCTCCTTGTAAGGACTTTAGAAATCACCTTATATGTATTTGTGCAGCATACTATGGGCCTGTAATTCTTCACCTTCGTAGGAGCAGGAACTTTGGGAATCAAAGTTATGGCAGTTGTGTTGATCATTAGAAGCATTTCTCCGTTGCTGAAAAATTCAATAACAACTACAATAATATCAGACTTTAGCACATCCTCTTATTTGGTGAAGAATTCAATTGGGCACCCATCTACACAGGGGCCTTATCTTTTGGATTGCATTGACCCATGCCTAAATTATGCTTTTCAACTGTGATCATATGATTAACCCATGAACTATGAATTATAAATTTGGAAGATATGCATGTTTTTATGAAATTATTATAAATGATTTGGGGATGCTTCGAAGGAAAGTATCAATGCTATTGTGAAAGGATTTCTAATTACTATGATGATCATAATTGTGAAAAGTATTTCTCACAAAGGAACTCACATTGTTGAAAGGTTTTCTCATCTATGTTGAGTTACGTTTAAGGAGCTATTCAATGTTTTCGATCTTGAAATATGTGGATTGGTATTGATCATTACTTTTTCTATGTTAAATTGATATTTGACTTTTATCTATTCCGTTGGGATTTATACTTAGAACCGAGAGGGCTTTGAGGTCGAGGTTTAAATTGGGTAGTATCTAGTAGCAACCTCTTGTCCCAAACTACATGCCCCCGTAGGATGGTCTTAAATGACCGAGCTAGTGGATCCAGTTTAGCAAAATATGATATGTACAAATTCTACCTTGGAAAGTAGATTCCCCTTCTTTTGGTATGAGGGATATACCGGATTTCATGTTATAGCTCTCATGGTTTTATTGTCGGTTAAAGTTAATATCCCACAAAATGATTTAGGTTTTTTCAAAGCTTTTCTTATGTCCTTTATATTAATGTAATTGACTATGTTTTATGATCTTCATGTCATTTCTTCTTTAAAAGCTTTTAAATGTTTCATTAAGATCATGCCTATTCGATTTCAGTCATTTTTACTATGATGTTCATGTTTATGCATATTGCCTCATATTTAGTACATTCCATGTACTAATGCATACTTGTGCCTACATTGTTTCACTAATATAGGGTCTGACACTCCTACCTCCCATCCTCGTGGCTAGACATCTATTGGGTTCTTCAATCTATTGGTGAATCCTCATGTTTCGAGGACCAAGACATTTTATAGCTTTATATCATTTCATTTCAAACATTGTATGTGATGTATGGGTTATGTCCCAATCACTTTCCTTATGATGTATTCGATGACGATGAGACTTATGTTAGACTTCCGCTTTTATGAAACTCTTTATGATATAAACTATTTGTTGAATTCTTTAAATTCTATTATCTTATATGATGTATGATAAGTGGCTTTTGTGGGGCCTCCTAGGGTCCTATACGCCTTGTTACACCAATGGTATATTTTGGGTCGTGACAAACTTGGTATTCAGAGTACAAAGTTTAGAAAGGTCCTAGTATTTCTCATAAGCTACGTCGAGCGAAGTCTTGTTCTTGAGTGTGAAGCGCGCCACATTAATGAATAAGAGGATATACGATGTTTAGGAAATTCCACTTCTCTCATCATTCTGAAGTCGTGCGATAGAGTGTAACTCTATATGTCTCTCTCCTAATCCTTATCCAATGCTTTTCAGGATATGGCCCCTCGAAGAGCATACATTAGAAGTTATGTGAGTGAGAATATGGAATGAGAAGCTCCTTAAGCTCCTCAAGAAGCTCCACAAGTTCTGGCTGACCCTTTGGCCAAGAAAGTGACTAATGCGGAGTTTAGGGCTGCTTTTCAAGTGTGGCTCAAGACATGAAGACCCAAGCCAATAGGGAGGTTGCAGTTCCCATGATACAAAATGTGGGTATGGTGAAAACTATAGTGTGAGACATCACAAGTATGAATCCCCTGTAATTTCATTGTTCCAACGTTGAGGAAGATCCTCAAGAGTTCATTGATGAGGTATACAAGGTTTTGATGATTCTTGATGTCATGCCGGGGGAAAAGGTGGAATCGGCCGTGATTAACTTAAGGGTGTTTCTCAAGTTTGGTTTAACCTATGGAAGGAAGAGAGGGCAGTTGATGCGGGTCCTCTTGATTGGGAAAAGTTTAAGGTTGCTTTCCTTGATAGGTTCTTTCCCCTTGAGATGAGGGAGGCTAGGGTATTTGAATTCATTAAACTTCGTCAATGAAACATGAGTGTGAAGGAGTATTCTTTGAAATTCACACAATTGTCTAAATATGACCCTACTATGGTTTCCCATTCAAGGGAAAAGATGAGCAAGTTTGTTTCGGGTGTGTCCCGAAATGGTGGTTAAAGAATGTCGTACAACCATGCTTATTAAGAAAATGGACACTTCTCGTCTAATGATTCATGCTCAATAAAACTTAAGGAAAGATCTAGTGAGGCAAACAGGGCAAAGACTGGTGATGGTGACTTTCTCATTCAGGTCTAATGTACATGTTCATTCTAAATTCTGATAAAGGTTTTCCTGTCCAGGTTCCTCCAATGCTCTGGGTACTAAGTTCAAAAATGAAAGGGTGTCTAACCCCAATCCTCAAGGAGGAAATGGTGGTGGAAATGGATCTTCGATTCTGACATGCCAAAAGTGTGGCAAGAGTCATCCGGGAAATGCTTGATGGATAAAGATAATTGCTTTGGTTGTGGCAAGAGTGGTCAGAACTTGAAGGATTGTCCAGCTAGAATTTACAAGGGAAAGGATTGTAGGCAAGTTCCGCCTAGTGGTTCGGTTTCAAATGTTCCTAAGATAAACCAATTCTACGCACTTCAAAGGGTTCTCTCAATGTTGTTACCAGTATGTTGAAAGTCTTTCATCTTGATGTGTATGCGTTGCCTGATCCCGGTGCTACTTTGTCTTTTGTGACGCCATATGTGGCTAAGAATTTTAATGATCTTCTGGATGTGTTGATTGATAACGCTCAACTACACTTCATCCGATTCTAAGTGTAGGTGATCTCTAACAAGTATAAACACAACTAAGAGTTGGAATTGATCCCACATGAAGTGTTACAATAAAAAATTCGATCACGAAGTAAAATGGTGTTCTAGTCATTTGTAGAATTAGACATTTTCGCAACAAATAAAATAAATGACAAGGGGTTGACAATTAATGTCAAATGGGGGGATTTGGGTGAACAATTAACAACTACAAATAATCGGGAGTAATCAAGTATAGGAGATTTCTTGGGAGTGTGATAAATTGAATGCCAATTTCGCTACATGGGTGATTACTATTTACTAAAAGTCGTTGAATTTCTGTGGGTAGGCTAGGTCTTGGTGCAATAGCTATTTCTCAATCAACTATCATGAATCAAGCGAGTTCTCTTGAACCTCGACAAACACAACACATGAAACCAGCCCAATACCTCAATCAATCTACTTTTTCAAGCTAGATTGGTAGGATTGAAGTTAGACCCACTTTCTCATGTTAAGTCCACAATAACCCAGTCACTACAATCATCAACCAATAATTTTAACTCTAATACTTCTTTATCAAGCATGCTTAGAATGCTAGACTAGAATTGTATTTGCAACTACAATTCATCAATTGAACCCACTTCAAATCAACAATGAAATTAGTAAATACTAACACCCATAAGCTAATTGAAACATTCAATCAGATAATCACACCCCCAAGAATGGGGGTTTTAGCCAAACATCATAAAAAAGCAAGAAATTGTTACCAACTATGTTTTCCATCAGCTTGGGTGACAATCCACAAGTCTTCAAATAATCCAATTAAAACTAGAAATCAAACCAACCCAAAATCTCTACTCAAAAAGTGTAATAATAATGTTTAGAATGTTGAAGATCAAAAACCCAGGACTTGATTATGTGGGAACTCTGTTTCTTCTTTTGAAAACAACATTTATACGTTCCCAGAATTTCAGCTTCGGAGTCATTTGGTGAAATAAGTCAGGCTTTTCCGACTTGATCGGCGATGCGCCGAATGCTCCTTCCCATCGCTATCTTGGCTTAGCCTTTCACTACCTCTCTTCTGTGACTTTAGGCGATCAAAGATGACATCACCGAACTGTTTGGCGCGTCGCCGAACCATCATTTTTCTCACCGAGTTGGTCTTATCCATGGGCTGGCCTGCTAGATCTCTTGGCGATATGATGGTCCACTCGGCGACTCGCCGAGTAGCTCTGGCGAGTACCAGCCTTACTTTTCTTCAATTTTTTCAGCTTTTTTTGCTCCTCTTTGCCCGGTAATTCCCTTGCCTTGCTCTTTTGCCTTCATTGCTGAAAATTAACATTTTTACATCAGTTTAGAGCATAAAATAGGCAGTGAGGACACTAAAACTTTGAATATGACGCCCTAAATGAGTCAAAATCCCCGACTCATCAACACCCATAACTTAAACTTTTCCTTGTCCTCAAGTTAAACACAAGATCAATCAGTTCAACAGAGATGTCTACAAATAGTGCTAGTCAAGACTCAACATGAATGCACACGAGTTTTAATCTTCCCATGCAATGTTCAATTGTGTACTACAAGTTTCAAACTGTGAGTAGCCATCATCAAATAGAAATCAAGATCACAAAGGTTGCTTCAAATGCTAATTCAAGCTCAAAAAAAGTATTCGAATGCCCTCATATCAAGAATGATTCCATGACCACACAAAACTCATCAAAATTTAAGAATTAAGGAATTAAAATCAACTCTCACACTCTAAAAGATAAACACATGCATGATTCTACCCATAGGTCTGCCCATATTTTCCAATCAAAATGACAATAAACTAAATCAAGATCACTAAGGTCTTTCAAGGCTTGTAACGAGGCTGAGGGTAAAGGTATGATCATTTTGGCTTAGTGACTTCTACCATCATGAAGCATGAGTTGAATTTCACTTTTTCTCCTTATCTTTCACTCTTTTTGATTTTCACAATCCACCCTAAGTTCTTTTAAGCCTGATTCATTGGACATCATTTTTCTTTTATCCATTGCACAAGATTCATTACAACATTCTTTTTCAATCTTTTGCTTTTCTTCTCTCTTTTTTTTTATATGGAGGGGTTCTATCTTTTTCAACACAATCAATCAAGGGTAAACTTTTCACAAACTTCTTGACTTTCCTCAGTTTTCACCACACCTAAGTTGGGTATTCAAATGGACCAATGCTTCATGAAGGTTTTAGGTGATGGGGAAAGAGGTCAACTATGTTCATGTTTCATCCAAAGAAAAGGTTAGGCTCTAATGGTGCCAAGCTAGGTTCACACACTCACAGGGTGGTTACAAAGAGATGTAATAGCAATTTGGTTCACTCTCTAAAAGTTGTGTCTAAGATCATCTCTATTATTCACCTACATTAGTCGATTGGACCAACGGGGAAAGTTCTAGGTATTACAACGAACTTATTTCAAGGAAATCTCACCACACATGACATTCAACACAATAATAAATAAGGATTCTACAAATTTAGCTTGCGTGCAACGATCATGACAAGATTCATTTCAATAATCGGCCAGTCATAATGAGATGCTAAGAGTTCACATATGACTTATGCAACTCAAATTTGCCTCATTGGAATCGCAAAAATATATCGTTCAATCAAGAGCACTATTCAAGTCATCGGCATTGATCGCAACCGATACTCAAATATGCAGGAGAACAACCACATTCACAAAAAATAAAGAGGTGAAATTTTATTTCGGATAAAAAACCAACATTCACATTAAAAACCAAAAACTGATAGTCACAAAACAAATAGGCATCCAACAAAAGTTAAAAACAACCCAAAAGAGGTAGGTATGAAGATACCTCACCCCGCCAAACAAAGCCTACCATTGTCCTCAATGCAAAATAAAGAAATAGTCTCAAAAGTAAAATTAAAAAAGAGTCAAGATCCCCCTGTCAGGCTAAGCCTGAGGTGAACTCTGCATATCCGGGGCTCTCTCAATCTGGGCATTAGTGCCCAGCTCATCTCCATTATTTAATCCACTGGAGCCAACCATTGATATGTCCCGAAGAGAGGGCGTTTAACGCTAGGCCATATGCAATGATCAACTCCCGGTGCTCCCGTAACTCAGCTCGGATAGGAGATAGGAAAGCAACAATGGCCCTCTCAATCAGTACGGGGACATCAGCCTCTACCCGGGAAGCACATATGTCAGCAGATTGGGCTAAATGACCCATCTTGAATAGCATCTCCTGTGTTAATGGGGGCTGGGTAGCAGCAGCAACAGTAGTAGCAGACGAAGAAGGGGCAGTGATAGAAGTGCTAGGAATACCTAAGGGCTCACTGGCCTGAGTAGGAGTGATGTGTCTGTCTCTAGCATCTCTACATCAACAACCGGGGAAGTGTCCACTTGCGCTGCTCTTCTCCTCTCAGCCTCGTCTCTAGCTTACATAGCCTCAATCCTCCGGATGTTAGTAGAGGAAGTAGGAGTCACTTCCACATCCATCTTATCCACAAAAGACACTCGATCACGCCGTCACAACTCCGTGATCAACACCGGGAAAGGAAGTGATGTCTGACTCTGTTTGGCCCTCATGGACATCTCTTGCTCAATAATTAACCCAATATTTAGTCTATCATGGTCAATAATGGTTCCCAAAAAAGCCGCCTTAGGATGCCGGAGTGTGGACTCATTCTCGGAAGGCATCAATGTGCTGCTAATTAATCAGAACCAATACCATGCAGCTATATTCAGGTCCTTTTTCTCAATTTGGACCCCTGGATCGATGCACGATGGTGTGATGTCGGAAATCAGAGGAGCCAACCACCCCTTTAAGTCATCATTTGTATTTGATCCACCAAGAAGTGGATCACATTAATCGTACACCCCAGCACCTCATTAATGTCTGTGCTGCTTCATTTAACCCTTTTACTATGCACCACCATATGATCTACTGGTGTGAATGAGCTGACCTTCTTCTTCTCTTTTGGAACCAGCCTCACATACTCTGTATAAAACTCCCGGACCCAAGAAGGTATGTATGAGCCTCAAGCTGTGTGAATCTCTCAAACTTGTGGAACTTAATGGTGTTCCACACTTCTGGATACTTGTCCACCACTCCATCTATAGACAACCTCTTTTTTCCTAAAATCGTCCTCAACCCGGCAGCCTTTAGTCTGTTCATCGATCGAGAGGGAGGTGCCTGTACTGGGGGCACTGGAGGTGCCAGCTCAACTGTCGATGCTGGAGGTGGAGGAGGTGTTGGAGTAAGCGGTATCCTGGCTGGATCATGTAGCGCTTTAGAGCACAGCTCAGCTTTCCTCCTCTAAAAAATCTGATCATCCTCTGGCTCTGACACAGAGGTTGGCGATCTGGACCCCGATACATCCTCACGATCATATTCTGAAGATGTGAGGTGGGTGTCGTAGATGCCCATACTATCTGAGCTGTCCTCAGCCAAAGTTAGATCCACCAGATCCTTCTCTTTTCCTGTGCCCTCCCCCCTGTTAGATGAAGTTTGGGTTGTGTTGCTTGTGGCTGAGTAGCACCCTCAGTAATCACTATTCCCCATGCTCTCTTCCAGGGTGGTTGGTTCCTACCAAAAACTTTGGGTCTGTCCATATCTGCAAAACAACACAGAATGAACCAATACATTAGAAAGAATTCAATCAGAAAATCATTGTTGAAAAAAATGCAGAAAGACTCGCTGACTAGTTCGGCGAGTCACCGAACGCATTCGGTGAGCTATGTCGGGCTCGCCGAAAGTTACAAATTCTTTTTTCACAAAAGTCAGCATAGGTCAGCGAAGTCCAGGGTCACTCGGCAATTTGCCAACTTCATTCGGCGAACTAAAAGTAGCTCGCTGAAAGTTACATAATATTTAACTAAAATTGGGGCTGAAAAAGGGTGATAGCAAAGACATTTGGCCAGTCACCGAGTGAACTTGGTGATCTCAGCTATACCACCGAATGTTACTGAATCAAACCATCAAAAATGAAGAACAAAAAGGCCATCTAGGGATCACTTGGCGAACCGTTGAGTCATTCGGTGAGCTCAACTAAGCTCGTCGATTGGTCTCTCGTGCCAGTTTTTGACCCTGACCTTCAATTTTCAATACATGGCCCATGACAATGAAATTAAAGCCCTATTCTATGCAATTAAACTCAAACCCACATCAATAATGACCCCGGGGTACTCAGACTTCCCCCAATTTGTCTAAAATTTACCAATCATCATCTTTTGCCCTTAAGAATGATGTCACCTGCTCTATCATTGGGAAAATTCAGTCGATTGGTACAATTTGGGTTAATCAGACCTCACCCTTACCAGACCCAACATACAACCATTACATACCCACGATTTCAATAAATTTAAACACGAATTTCAATAATATTGAGGTAAATCACAAAAGTAAACATGATACGACAGTAGCCCTTAACTAAAAATCAACCAACTACGCAAGATTATGCAATAGATCCAACCAAAATGCAAGCATGCATCACAAATTATGCAAAATCAAGCCAAGTTCGGGACACCAACCTCAAAAGTAGACATAAACAAAAGCTAGGCGAGCAAATACAGAAACCAAATGCAAAATTCCCTAGAGCAAATGATCCCCATACAAAAATACTACGCAAAATATGATCTAAGTATGAAGTGTAAGAGTTGAAAATGCAAAATTAAGGAGAGTTTTGAATTTAAAATGGTTGGAAACCCTTTTGACCCTTCAATTAGCTCTTGGATGGGCAATGTCACTTATGCGCCGACCCACTCGGCGATTCACCGAATGGTGCTCTTGCTCGTTGAAGTTACTAGAACTCTAGCCATTTGGTTGGTTGAAAAGGCGATTCACATCGGGCTCGCTGACCTTTTCGGAGAATCGCCGAACAGTACCTTAGCTCGCCTAATTACCTCTTTTCCCAAAATTTCAAATTTTCAACCTGCACATCTAACAACCGTTATTTAAACAACAAGATTA
Source organism: Solanum etuberosum (assembly GCA_029582245.1). Lineage (NCBI taxonomy): Eukaryota > Viridiplantae > Streptophyta > Magnoliopsida > Solanales > Solanaceae > Solanum > Solanum etuberosum. The sequence continues at coordinate 10,963 of JAJONR010000326.1, forward strand.
AAAACTAAGAACTTGGGTTGCCTCCCAAGAAGCGCCTTATTTAACGTCATGGCACGACGAAGACACGCTTTCAAGCTTCATTCTTCGGGTTAACCATTGTATCACTCGGTAAACCTCCTTTTGGTCTTCGATATAAATGAGCTGAGATTTGACCCATCTGTGTTCCAAGCTTCTTAATTGACACCGAGTGTGAGGTAACTATTTGGTTTAGAGAAAATATGTCATCTATCATTTCCTTTAGCACCTTGTCCAATCCTTCCACTTTGTTGAGAATGTGTGCAAGCATATCTTCGGTGCGGAAATTTTCAAGATCAGCCCTTGGATCTTCTGGCTTTTGACGCTTATGGGGAGGTACATATAGTTCTTTCTCACCGTCCTTCTCTCTCCAATTTGTACCATTGTCTTGCCATTCCCTATCTCGGTCTCTCACCCCATCATCGCCATCCCTATTCTAACCTTGATTTCTTCCCAACCTTGGATAGTTCGGAAGGAAACCTATTGCCTGATTTGCCATGAAATGCACTTCTTCATTGTACGTAGCTTCAAAGTGTGCTTCATCAAGATTCACTACACTAACTCCGACCGCATTCACAGACTTAGAACCACTTCCCCTGACATGTTTCGTCAATAGGTCAATTTGGGTCATCAACTTGGCCATGTTTTCATCCCCCCTCTTGGTTCTTTTCCATTTGTTCCTTTTTCATCCCGATGTTCAAAGGCGAAATCTTATCTTCCCTAGTGTACCAAGCACGGTTGATCTTTGTCATTTTATCGAGAAGAGTAGATGCTATGTCAAACAGTTGTTGCATGATTCCTCCTTGAATGAGCTGGTCTTCCATGCCCTTTTTGACTGAGTCGAGAATCCGGTAGAAGTATTGTAACAACACATTGTTTGGGAGTCCATGAGTTGGACATTGGAGTGGCAACTTCTGAAACCTCAACCATGTCTCATGAATTGGCTCACCATCCACTCGCTTAAAGTTCTGAATATTGTCCCTCAACTTCACCATCTTTGAGGGAGGGAAAAACCTTATATAAAATGCATCAGTGAGTTCTTTCCAAGAAGTGATTAATTCCTTTGGTAAATCAGCCAACCACTTCGTTGCCTCCCCCATTAGAGAAAAGGGAAACACACGAAGTTGGATTGACTTCTAAGTGATGTTCTTGAAAGAAAACGTCCCATATACATCCACAAAGTTTCGGATGTGGTCATGAGGATCCTCAATAGCAAGACCTCCAAAGAGACCCTTCATTTGCAACAGCTACAACACAGTGGTGGTCACATGAAACACCGCATTGCCCACAGTCGGAGGAAATCTAATAGCACTAGCACTTCCTAACTGATATTCATTGACATCGTACAAATTATCGATGTCATAATTATGCCCAAGTTGGCTAGCATTGCTCCCGTTAACACTCATCTCTTCACCTGTTTAAGAGGAGCCAACAACGAACATAAATAATTTGATTCAACTACAACAAGATTAGTTCACGACTAAACTTTATTAAAAGAATTCTAAATACCACTCCTCGACAGCGATGCCATTTTTGATAACGCTCAACTATACTTCATCTGATTCTAAATGTAGGCGGTCTCTAACAAGTATAAACCCAACTAAGAGTTGGGGTCGATCCCACAGGGAGTGATACGGTACAGAATTCGATCACAAAGTAAAATGGTGTTCTAATCGTTTGTTTCTGTAGACATTTTCGCAACAAATAAAATAACTGACAATGGGTTGACAATTAATGTCAAATGGGGGGATTTGGGTGAAAAATTAACAACTACAAATAACCGGGAGTAATTAAGTATAGGAGATTTCTTGGGAGTGTGATAAATTAAATGCCAATTTTGCTAAATGGGTGATTACTATTTACTAAAAGTTGTTGAACTTCAGTGGGTAGGCTAGGCCTTAGCTGCAATAGCTATTTCTCAATCAACTATCACGAATCAAGAGAGTTCTCTTGAACCTCGACAAGCACAACACATGGAAACCAGCCCAATACCTCAATCAATGTACTTTTTCAAGCTAGATTGGTAGGATTGAATTTAGACCCACTTTCTCAAGCTATGTCCACAATAACCCAATCACTACAATCATCAACCAATAGTTTGAACTCTAATACTTCTTTCTCAAGCAAGTTTAGATTGCTAGACTAGAAATGTGTTTGCAACTACAATTCATCAATTAAAACTCAACTATCAATTGAACCCACTTCAAATAAACAATGATATCAATAAATACTAACACTCATAAGCTAATTGAATCATTCAATCACAAAATCACACCCGCAAGAATGGAGGTTTTAGCCAACCATCATAAAAAGTAAGAAATTGTTACCAACTATGTTTTCAATTAGCTTGTTAACAATCCACAAGTCTTCAAATGCTCCAATTAAAACTAGATATCCAACCAACCCTAAATCTCTGCTCAAAAAGTGTAAGAACAATGTTTAGAATGCTGAAGATAAAAAACAAGGACTGGATTATGAGGGAACTCTATTTCTTCTTTTGAAAACTCCATTTATACATTCTGAGAATTTTAGCTTCAGAGTAATTCAGTGAGATAAGTCAGGCTTCACCGACCTGATCGGCGATGAGCCAAATCCTCCTTCCCATCGCCTTCTTGGCTTAGCCTTTCACTACCTCTTTTCTGTGACTTTAGGCGATCAATGTTGACATCGCTGAACCGTTCGGCGCATCGCTGAACCATCAATTTTCTCGCCGAGTTGGTCTTGTCCATGGGTTGGCCTGCTGGAACTTTTGGCGATATGAAGATACACTCGGCGACTCGTCGAGTAGATTTGGCGAGTACCAACCTTGCTTTTCTTTAGCTTTTTTCACTTTTTTTTGTCCGGTAATGCCCTTGCCTTGCACTTTTGCCTTCATTGCTACAAATTAGCATTTTAAAATAAGTTTAGAGCATAAAATAGGCATTGAGGACACTAAAAATTTGAATATTACACACTAAATGAGTCTAAATCCCCGAATCATCATTGATATATCCTTTTTCTATCTCTACTCCTATTCGTGAATCTATTGTGGCTAAGAGAGTCTATAGAAATTAGTTCGTCTCCTTATCCCATAGAGTCACTCATGTTGATCTTGTAGAGCTTGATATGTTAGATTTATATTTTATTCTTGGTATGGATTGGCTCCATTCATTTTATGCTTCTATTGATTGTAGAACTCGAAAGGTCAAGTTTCAATTTCCTAATGAACTCGTCCTAGAGCAGAAAGGGGGAAATTCTATGATGAAGAGTCAGTTTGTTTCTTGTTTTAAAACTAAAAAGATGATTTATATGGGTTGCATATACCATCTATTTCAAGTTAGGGATACGGATTTGGAAACCCCTAATCTTGAGTTAGTTTCCGTTGTTAATGAGTTTCTGGAAGTGTTTCTTGATTATCTACCTGGTGTTCCTCCCAAAAGGGAAATAAACTTCAATATTGACCTTCTCCCAGATACATAACATTTATGTATTCCTTGGTACTCGTGTTAATATTAGTAAGACATTTCATCCCCAAACTGATGGGCAAGCGGAGCGTACTATCAAAAATTTTGAGGATATGTTTAGAGCATGTGTGCTTGACTTCAAGGGAAATTTTGATTATCATTTGACTTTGATTGAGTTTTCTTATAATAATAGCTATCATTCAAGTATTAGTATGGCTCCATTTGAGGCTCTTTATGGTAGGAGGTGTAGATCTCCCATAGGTTGGTTTGAAGTTGGTGAGATTTCTTTGATACGTCCCGAGTTGGTACATGAGGCTATGGAGGAAGTTTAGCTTATTAGAGAAAGGCTGAAATTGGCTCAAAGTCGATAAAAGTACTATGCCGATGTTAAAAGATGATATCTAGAATTTTATGTTTATGATTGGGTCTACTTGAAGATTTCACCCATGAAGGGTGTAATGAGGTTTGGAAAGAAAGGGAAGATTAGTCCCCGTTATGTGGGCCCATATCAGATGTTTAGATGTATTGGTAAGGTTGCTTATGAACTTGATTTGCCTAACGACTTGGCAATGGTACATCCAGTTTTCCATGTCTCCTTGTTGAAGAAATGTGTAGGTGATCTAACATCTATAGTATCATTGGAGAGTCTTGGTATAAAAGAGAGCCTTTCTTATGAAGAGGTTCCGGTTGAGATTTTAGACCGCCAAGTTAAGAAGTTAAGAAATAAAGAAGTTGCATCCGTAAAGGTCTTATGGAGGAATCAAAGGGTTGAGAGTGCTACTTGGAAGGTCGAGTCCGATATGATGTCCCGTTACCCCCATCTCATTCCCTCCTATCCTAATCTAGCTAGAGGTATTTCGTTCCTCATGGTTTAACCCCATGTCTTAGTAATTCTCATATTCCCTCATGCATACATGCTCATGAAAACTTGCTTTTGAGATTTTGATTTAGCGATGACTGAATTTTTCATGAATATGTGCATTTGAGTATGACTTGCATGAATACCTTATGAAATGATGTTTTGAATATGTTTAAGCTAGTAGTTGATGTTTCTCCTTGGTTATGTGTTGTTGATAAAGTTGTGTTCTTGTTGGGCTGTTAGATCTTGTTCCTACCGTACTTTTGATGTCTTGAGTTCCATTCGAGGACGAATGTTCCCAAGGGAAAGATATTGTAACATCTCAGACTTGTAAAAGAAGAAAATGCATATTTTGGGTTGCAGGCATGACCTACGGCTCCCACCTATGTTTGGTAGAAGCATTTACTGACAATAGATGGTATCCGTAGGTGAGTGGGGAAATGAGGTTGAATTTTAAAGAAAAAGTTGGGACCTATGGTAGCCATGTACGAACCGTAAGTTGACCTACCAACCGTGCATGGGATCCGTCATTTAGTTGGCCCAGACAAACGTTTCTTAACCTACCTACGGCTAACCAGGATTTTCCGTAGTAGGACCTACGGACCATAGGTCTAAACCGTAGGGGAGGCTCGATAGTTATTTGAAAGGGGCTTTTTGGTCTTTTTTGTAATTATTTTAACTCAATACTATGTCGTTCTGCAAACTACCCTAAGACCTATATAAAGGACTTTAAACCCCAATTTACCCACTTCAACTCATTCTCCTAAAATTCCCTAAACTTGACCAAATTAATCCTCCCAATTCTCTCAAGTCTAAAGAAGAAGAAGAGATAGGTTCCATTCAAGTCTCCAAATTCTTAATTTTCTTGGACTTAAAGGATCAAGGTATGTGTACATCTACCCATCTAGTCCTTTCCCCAATGGGGTCCCTAAATATTTCAATTTCCCAATTCAATTTCCACTTGATCAAATTAGGGTTTCAATCCAATGAATGTGGGTTTCTTCTAATTATGATTGATTATGATTAATTAAGTATTCTAATGCATGAATTGATGTTAATCCATGATATTTAGTTGAAATTGCATTGACCCATGCCTAAATTATGCTTTTAAATCATGATCATATGATGAACCCATTAACCATGAATTATGAATTTTTAAGACATGCATGTTTTTATGAAATGAATATAAATGATTTGGGAATGCTTTGAAAGGAAAGTATCAATGCTATTGTGAAACGATTTCTCACTTACTACGATGATCATGATCGTGAATGGTATTTCTCATAAAGGTACTCACATTGGTGAAAGGTTTTCTCATCTATGTTGAGTTACGTTTAAAAATCTATTCTATGTTTTTGATCTTGAAATATGTGTATTGTTATTGATCATTGGTTTTTCGTATGTTAAATTGATATTTGACTTTTATCTATTCTATTGGGATTTAGACTTAGAATCGAGATGGATTTGAGGTGGAGGCTCAAATTGGGTAGTCTCTAGTATCAATTTCTAGTCCCAAACTACGTACCCCCGTAGGATTGTCTTAAATGACCTAGCTAGTAGATCCACTTTAGCAAAAGATGATATGTATGGATTCTACCTTGGTAAGTAGATTCCCCTTCTTTTGATATGAGGGATATACCAGATTCCGTGATCTAGCTCTCATGTTCTTATTGTCGGTTAAAGCTAATATCCCACAAAATGATTATGTTTTCTTTAAAGCTTTTCTTATGTCCTTCGTATTAATATAATTGACTATGATTTATGATCTTCATATCATTTCTTCTTTAAAATCTTTGAAATGTTTCATTATGATCATGCCTATTCGATTTAAGTCATTTTTACTATCATGTTCATTTTTATGCATATTGCCTCATACTTAGTAAATTTCATGTACTACTGCTAAGTGTATGATTTATGATGTATGGTAAGTGTCTTGTATGGGGCCCCTCGGGGTCCAATACACCATGTTACACCTAGGATATACTTTGGATTGTGACAAAAAGTAGACTTTAGAATTCAAGCAATCACATGGTGTTTTCTCAATAATCCATCCTCCATTTCATTCTTTCAACACAGTGTAATTTTTAAGTTCAAAAAGAGCCAACACATGTGGATCAGTTCATTACATAGACATACTAATGGATACATCTACATCCACAAATAACAATTACCAAGATACCGACATTTCTATATCATAACTTGTGCCGTTACCGCAAAGTAGTCCAATTTTTTACACAAATATGAATTTGTATTTCAAGTTTAGGGACTCAATAAACGCTCACTCTCACAATTGAATTCAATAAAATACATGCACAATAACATAGGCTTGCCCTTACACTCAATACTTAGACTCTCGAACCGTTAGGACTTCCTATAGGACTTCCTTAGCTTGTAACATAAGCTCAGGGTTAGATGTGGTATATTTCAATTTAAAGTGATTTTTTCTACCCTCCTTGACATTACATTGACTACATTCCTCTTTTACAACCAATAATTATTTCACCTTTTATTTTATTTTCTCCTCATTTTTCATATAAGTTCGAGTGTGGCTTTGACTTGCTTTGCTTTTTTCGTTTCATAATTTTCTTTAACTTTTCATGCCTTTATCTTTTTCTTTTAATTCTAATGCTACACAATATTTTTTATATATATATATATATTATTTTTCAATGCCCAACTCATTTCATACCTCTTTCTTCTATTGTTTCCTTCATAGAAGCCACCCTAAACTAAGGATTTTAGCCTGAGTTGAGGTGCATGATGTGCAAGGAGGGACTAGGGCCAAAACAAAGGTTAAAAGTTACGGAGGGGAAGGTGAATTTTGTAAATAGATTTTTTTTCTAAATGAGGCTCAACAATTTGGATTGAAGGGAGCATTTTCATTTGGTTGGTTGTTTATAGGCCTAGTGGACTTAGTTTCAAAAATTATCTATGATCCTTTCCTTGTTAACAGTGAAATCGTCCTAGAAAGGCAAACGAGGAAAGTTCTAGATTGGCATACACTTTACGAATGAAATAATATCTGACACACATATGATACATTGTTTCACTATCAAATTATATGTTTATCTGTTTTACTCTTCAGCTTAAGTAATATTATCTTATCAGTTCCTACAATTTCATACAAAGATCCTACAATGTTTGCTTATTAGTGACACAAATATAGCATAAAGCACACAAAATTTGGAGAAATGTCAATTTCTTCAAAACACTGCCATCATAAATTTATTTCTAGTCAACTCTTACAATCAACATTCTAAACATGTCGGTTCAACAAAAATTAAATAGTCAATGGAGAAAAAGAACACATGTAAGAAAACCCCAAGGTGAGATCCGAGTGTTCGCGCTATTCAGACTTCACCCTACACTCTTAGACAGATGCATCCCAACCCCTATAAAAAGAAATGTACACTATCCTCAATGCACTAAAAAAAACTAAAGAGCAGAAGGTGAAGATAAACCTATGTCGCCTAAGCGCCAAAGAACTATATAGAGGCATGGGGTCCATCAGTGTCGACCCTGGTGCAACAGTGTGCACCTTTGTAATAGTCTGGGGGACACCATCAATAATGCCTTCTCGAACAATCTTTGGAGTACCATTAGTATTGACCCCCAAGGTCGAAGCTTTGGCTACATGATGCCCGACTCGCCCCAATCTAACATCCTTATCATTTTTGTACTATCACCGAGCCATCTCGAGTGCATACCTCTTCCCCTTCCTTGTAAGCTACTTAACACCCTGAAAAATATCAGCATCAGCCTGTGTATGCTTCCCAGCCGCACATGTAGTGTCTGTATCTCTAACTATAGCCAGTAATACCTCATCTCCAACCTTTACGAGTGAGGGACCAAGTGGTGCCGATGATGATGTGGCATCCATTGCATCAACATCAGCCTAAAGCTTATCTAACTCTTCCCTAGAAGCACTCTAGAGCTGCACTCGAGGTAGTCCATGGCTGGGAGAGCTTCCTTAACTCAAACATATCTATTTGCCATAGGGTAGCCTGATTTTTCTCTGCCATCGCAGCTTGCATCCTAGTCTCTAACTCCTCAACATCAGACTGGACCCATGGTCGAAGGTTCTGTAGAAACTAAGCCATATAAGTCTCTAACCATTGAAGTCAAGCGACTGGCATAGTGTGGAGACCCGTCGCAGTGAAAGAACATGGTGTACTAATGGAAGGTGTTGTTTAGGAGGTATGTGTCACCTCAATGGGCTCAAGACTGGCGGTATCCTGCTCTTGAACCTCTCCTTCTCTAGGATATTCGGTAGTCAGCATTTTTGGCATGTTGAAATGTGAGCCTTGTCATGGCGCAGCCATGTTGACTTCATCCCAGATAAGCGTGAAGTCCAATGTCCCAGTCAACAGAATCAGTAGGTCAACACCACCAAGCAGCGGTATAGTGCACTCCCGGCATAAATAGAAAATCACCCCAGGGAAAGGGAGAGTCGTGGTAATCTGGAATAGTCGCTCATATATTTTAGCAATCACAATGCAAGAAAAATCAATTTCATATCCGCCCAGGAGCATGCTTCCATCACAACCCGGTCATAACTAAAATGGTTATCCACTCTAGTGGGGAAAACTCAGGAATGGACGATAGACTACAAAAATTTAGTAGCAAAGTTCATTGAGGCCTTCTTGATTCGGTCGAGACCGCGTACCTAGTATACATTGACCCCTGATCCACTTTATATCACATGACCCATCTCAATAAATCCTCATTCTGAGAGGAATCCTTCATTGTGTTCAGATCTTGAACTATCTGCATCCGATAATAAAACTCAATTGCTGATGCAGACTGCTGATAAGTTGGCCATGAAGAAATAAGCGAATGGTCCACTTTGAGATGTCCACCAGGAACTCCTCAACCGCCAATCTCAATAAAGAAGGTTGTGCGAGCTCCTTTCCTTTTTTTGGCATTGAGTTCATAATAGTTGCTGCATAAGAGGCATAGAACTCCCGAATAATGTTTTCATTGTACTAGTTCGGGGACTCTTCCATTAACTCGCATTTGTATCGCTAAAACAGGGAATATTTCTCCTGTGCTGTAGGTAGATTATTGATCAAAAACCCCGGCTCTTCAGTAATCGGTCACCTGGGGTTGACTCTCAGATTCTAATCTACGACCTTTCGGAAGATCTGGAAAATACCCTTGACGTCAAACCAGTTGTGTTGTCCTGATACCTGAACAAACTGTACTCTCTCCTCTAGTCCGTCTGAGTGAGACTCATCAGAACCTGAATGGTATCCAGTCTGAGAGCAAGATGCAAACTCTGCCGGTGAACTATCCGCCTTGCTCGGTGAGCCAGCTCCCTCTTAAGACTGGGGAGTAATTGCTTGTGGTGGTTCGGCTATGCCAACAAAGTTTAGGACGTTATCCTTTTGTGAAGCTTGGTTTCTGGTTTTCCAGAATTCCCTAAATCATTCATTACCCACATCTACATCGAACTCTGACCCACTTAATTCTTCATCAGATGGTTGGTCCTCTATTAGAGACTTAGGTTTAGCCACGCCCTTGCCTCTACATCTTTGGTTACTTCTTGGCGGCATTTTACCTGTGGAGACATGAATGGTTAGTAACTTAGAAATGTAAAAGAAAGGAAGAAAAATTGAATAGAAATTTCAGGAATTATACTGTTTTTGATCCTGCGGTTGGGTTCCTACGATCCATAAAAGGTTCTACGGTCCATAGGACCCACTCGTAGGAGGGAACGCCAAATTTCATCTTTCATTAGGTGGAACTACAGACTGCCAATACGATCTATCAAAGATTCTACAGACTGTTGGTCAGTCCTGTAGTTCACAACTTGAGCTACTCGAATTACACACTAGGACTACGAGACTAAACTACGCGCCGTAGAACATTCTACGAATCGTAGACATGTTTTGTAGTCCTCAACATAATATTTTTTTAAATACACTTTTGTACGGATCATATCTACAATCTATAGAAAGTTCTATGAGTCGTAGATAGTATTCGTACAAAGGTTGGGTATAAAAAGTTCAACACTGGTCATACATGCTGATCTACAAAGTCAAACTACGAGTCGTAGAAAGATCTACGGTCTGTAGAAGACCTTCATACGACTCCAAATACCCCCGCACAGTGTTCAATTTTTCATACCTCGCATTTTGAAATAACCACTAACCCAACCAGGCATTCTAACATGAATAGACATATATTATTAGCATCAGACTTACTTATAACAATAATCCCTAAGGTTGATTCGAACAATTAACTCGAAGTCAGACTTTCAATCATGAGTCAAGTTTGTATTAACTTAAATTCAACGTAATTTAGATTTAGGTCGAGACCCATACCTTAGTGTGTGAAATTCAAGTGATGTGAGTGCTTATTAACATTGCTAAGACACGATGCACCAACCCGCGACCCTGTGGTACTACACTTGTGAGTTATGGGGAAACAAGGGGAATGGAAATTTCGGAAGATGATGTTAATGAAATTTATGAAGTTGTAATCTTTGGGTAAATAAATGAGGAAAATAAACAGTTCGAGAGTGGAAGTGAAGGGTTATAACCGTTGGAGAGGATGAAAAGTAGGGGAAGAATGAATTCAAAATTTAGGGGTTATTTATAATGGGGGCACGAGTCGGGTTTATAGATTTAAATGAACTAGGTCTCACAAAATCCCATCTACAGACTGTAGCAATTCCTACAGGCCGGAGAAGGCTCTCGCCGATTGACCGAACATTTAGAAAAAAATTATAAATGTACCTAGAGTCTAGGAGTAAAAGCTACTGACTGTAGAAGCTTCTACAATTTATATTGTGCACTCGTAGACCTAAAGTTACAGCTGTATTTTGACTTAATTTTCTATGACCATAATATAAAGGTCATCAAATGAATTACAACTCGTATATGGGACCCGTAGAACAAGTCCTTCTTTATGTTACTTCAGCTTAGGTTCTACGAACATCGCCTTTGATCTGTAAAAATTATAATGGCCCTAGGAACCTCCTACACTAAGTTTTTCCAGATTTTCTTTCTTTCCTGCACATGTAGCAAACATTAGGTCTTCATTTCATTTTTTTCTTGACACTTTTTTGACACGGACCCTAAGTTTACCTATATTAGGCTAAAATCAAAGCTAAAAAGAGAGAACAAACAAAAAATGTTAAAGAAAACGTTGTGGGTTGCCTCCCAAGAAGCGCTTGATTTAACGTTGCGGCACGACGTCGATTCTTTGATCACCCAGACTTCATCAAAATCCCATTCTTCAATCTATTTGACTTCTATGGCTATTTCACGTAGTGTTTTATCCTTTCACCATTCACCTCGAACCTTGTTCCTTCATCATTTTCTAGCTCAACCGCTCCATGTGAAATCACTTGCACTACTCGAATCAATCTTGTCCATATCGACTTTAGTTTGTCGGGAAATAAGATCAACCTTGAATTGAAGAGAACGACCAAATCATCGATGCAAATTCTCACTTTTCAATATTTATATCATGGTACTTCTTCATCTTTTCATTGTATAGGGCTGAAATTTCATACACTTTCAGCCGAAACTCATAAAGTCTATTGAGCTTATTTAACCTCTGATTTGATGCAACACCCAATCTAGATTAGACTTCTTAAGTGCCCACATGTCTTTATTCTCTAGCTCAATAGGCAAATGACAAGACTTTCTAAACACAAATTGGTAAGGAGACATACCTATGGGAGTCTTTAATGCAGTCTGATATGCCCATTGAGTATCATCAAGCTTTCTCGACCAATCAGTTATATTCGCATTCACTATCTTTGCAAGGATTTCCTTGATCTCTCTATTTGACACTTCTACTAGCCACTAGACTGCGGATGGTAAGGACTTGCCACACTATTCCGAACACCATATTTCTTTAACAATGCCTTGAATAACTTATTACAAAAGGGGGAACCTCCGTCTCAGATAATCTCCCTTGGTGTACCAAATATGTAGAAAATGTTCCTTTTTAGGAATGCGGTGACACTGTTTCCTTCATTGTTTGAAAGTGCAACAACTTACACCCGTTTAGACAGATAATCAACCATTACAGGTCTGTACTTCCTCCCATTCGAACTCACAAACGGACCCACAAAATCATGTCCCCATACAGAAAACAACTCAAACACTAAAATTGGTGTAAGTGGGAGTTCTTTCTTTCTTGAAATATTTCATTCTTTTTGACAACGATCACAAGACTTTGCGAAATCATGAGAATCTTGGTGAATTATAGGCCAATAATACTAACTTAGCAAGATCTAACGAGAAGTTCAGATACCACTATGATGACCACCAACATGAGACAAATGGAAAGCTTCAAATATACTAATCATCTCAACCTCAGGAACACAACAACGATAACCCCATAGGTGCAAACGCAGAACATGTATGGATCTTCATAGAAAAATTTCTTCGCATCAGACATTAATTTTCTCCTTTGGTGAAATGACAAATCCTAAGGTACCACATGACTCACAAAATAATTAGCAATATGTGTGAACCAAGAGATAAGATCATATGAGGCAGCCAAAACCTGTTCCTCTGGAAACGTATCATCTATCTCAACTCCATTAGCCAACTTCAACATTGCTTCTTCATCTAATCTAGACAAGTGATCAATAACTTGATTCTCGGTTCCTTTTTCATATTTAACTTTGAAATCAAAATCTAGAAAAAGTAGCACCAATCAAATTAGTTTTTGTTTAGATTCGTTATTTTCCATAAGATACCTCAAAACTGCCTGGTAAGTGTGCATAATGACTTTCGTGCCTAGCAAATAGGATCAAAACTTCTCGAATGCAAGGACTACAATAAAAAATTCTTGTTTGGTAACTGTGTAGTTCTTTTGAGCAATATTCACGGCTTTCTCGCATAATATATGAGATGAAAAATCCTCTTAGGCTTTTACCCTAATAGTATGCCAAACGCCACCCCACTCGCAACACACATAATTTCAAATGGTTGTCCTTAATTCAGTTAAATAATGATTGGTGTACAAGTTAACTTCTCTTTCAGTCCTTCAAACACCTTTAGACAAGCATCATCAAACTCGAACTTTGTCTTTTTTTAAAGTAACTTGAATAACGGGTGCACTATCCTAGAGAAGTCTTTTATGAATCATCGATAAAACTTAGTATGTCCTAGAAAGCTTCTAACACCCTTTATAGATATAGGTGGGGTCAACTTTTCAATAACCTCGATTTTCATTCTATCAACTTTATTGCCTTTGTGAGAGATCCAATGACCAAGTACCATGTCTTCTTTGACCATAAAGTGACACTTCTCCTAGTTCAGCACAAGATTGTATTCTTCACATCGTTTCAGAGCATCACCTATATGGACCAAGTAATCATCGAATGAGTCACCTATAATAGAAAAATCATCCATAAATACCTCGATAGTGTCTTACACCATAGCTGAGAAGATGGACATCTTGCAATGTCTAATGATCATTTGTGCATTACACAACAAGAATGGCATTCTGTTGAAAGTAAACGTCCTATAGGGGCATGTAAAAGTAGTCTTATCCTGGTCTTCTGTATTAGTGGAGAGCTAATTGTAGCTCGAATACCCATCCAGAAAATAGTGCCAACCTTTACCAGCAAGATGATTTAACATTTGGTCTATGAACGATATTGGAAAGTGATCCTTCATTGTCAATGTATTCAACTTGCGATAATCCATGAACATTCTCCAACCAGTAACCGCCCTCATTGGTATAAGCTCATTCTTTTCGTTGGGAACCACATTGATCCCTTGCTTCTTTGGCACACATTGAACTTGGCTCACCCAGTTACTTTCAACAATCGAATAGACCATTCCAACATTTAACAACTTGATGATTTCTTTCTTCATGACTTATTGAATTGGTGGATTTAATCTTCTCTGGTTCTCAATGCTCGGCTTACAATCAGGCATGAGTTTGATCTTATGTGAACACATGCACAGTGGAATACCTATGATGTCAGAAATAGTCCATCCAATTGCCCTCTTGAAATGACTAAACACCAATGTTAAGGCCTCTACTTTCCCTTCACTAAAATCAACCGCAGTGATGACCGGCAAAGTATTGTTTTGGACAAAAACACATACCTCAAGTTCAATGGGAAAGCTTTTAGTTCCAACTTTGGGGCTCATCAATGGATAGTTTTGCAAGCAGAGTCTCTTTATTCGTCAGATCCAACTCCAGTTTCTTTGGTGTATGACGAAAGATTTGTATACCATCAAGTGCAGCAACCATACCATCGTACTTCTCTATGTATTCTTATAACGCTCAAATGTCCTCTTTAAATCAAATTCAAAGGGACAATGACCGTAGTGAATAAAAACCTAACGAAGAGTCGGGGTCAGATCCCACAGGGAATGGTATATCATAGAGAATTCTTATCAATAATTTTAAATTGTAAAATGACTCATTTGGTATAGTAAGAACTAGTGGGTGGATGATTCCACCAATTTAATAAAAAGATGTGTTTAACAATTATCACAATTAAACTAGAGTTATGGAAATTCAAAGAATCAACAAGTAATCTAGGGGTGCGGAGATTGGAAATCGATGTCACATAGGGGTAATTGCACTTTTCTATAGTGATGAAAATTCATGAATATGCTAAGTCATCTTCAATGTTGCTAATCTTCTTTTGATCTCATAGAATCTTTGCATAGAATCTCCTTTCAGGGTCATCTCTATAAACAATCCAATACCTTACTTTGTTCTCTCTTTAAATGTAGAAATAGGGCAAATAGATCTGACCCATAACCTTTATTTTCAAGCAAGTAAAAGACATCAAACCTTAATTCCTAGTATTAGACTAATTACCCACTCCAATCATTCTCTTCTGAGGATTGATATGAGAATAGAAGTAGGAATTAAGTTTGCAACCTTAACCCATAAGTTAACCCCATGCTAACTAGCTCAAATTCATGTATGAACAACAACAAAAAAGAGCATAACACAATGTCAACTACATTATACCAACATCCAACCCCATAATTGCACCCCTAGATCTTGTGATTCAAGCTACCTATCACAAAAAATAAAGAGATTATACCTTCCATGAAAGAAGCCATGGGTAACATGAAATGAAGCAATTACAAGTAAACCCACTTTCAATTCAACTTCAATTTGTCAATTTCAAGAACAAAAGTTGAAAACCCCCAAAAGCTAGAAAGTGTTCTTAAGAAGGTAAATTTTTTCTCTCTAAGTTCAAACTCTGAATATAAGAATTTTAACCAAACTTCCGAACTCCCGTTTTGTCTCTCCATTGGGCTATTTATAGTTTCCCAAAATTTTGCCCAAAAACTCAATGCACATCTCATTCGGTGACAATAGTCGGGCTGACCGAGCTCATTCAGTGCCACTTATGCTTCAGCTCGCCTTCTCATTTTTGGACATTCTTTCAAACATCAATAGTTGCCTTGTCCATTAGACTTCATAGCTACAAATCATCAACATATCATCCGAATAGGAAAATGATAAGCATTTAGTATACCAATTATTGAGCTAAATATACCACAAATGAGTGTAAATCTACCACTCATCATGTTATCCATCAAAATTTATTATCACATCCGCAAGTTCTTCAACACCTAATCTCTCTTTAATTGGCACTTCTTGTTGCTCCTTAACAATCAAATTCACTATGTACATCACCTTGAGATCAATTTTATACTTTATTGAATGAAATCTCTTCATTGTTCAACGTTAACTTCATATACCATATCTCCATATAAAATAAAGAACACCAAGTAGCAAGGAATGGTCTCCCTAAGATGATGGGCACTTAAAAGTCAACCTCGCAGTCGAAGATCACGAAGTTTGCTGGAAATATGAATGCCTCAACTTTGACCATAAGTAGTCGTATTGTAGTCGGTTTGGGACCTCCCAAGCCCAACTTTTTGAATACTAATAGCGGAATCAAATTAATACTAGCACCCAAGTAACATATGGCTTTACCAAAGTGTAATGCGCCAGTGGTACATGGAACGGTTAACGCTCTAGGATCCCCTTTCTTTTGCACTAATGATCTAGTAGCAATGGCACTACAATATTGCAACTTCTCATCCCCTTCAAAATGGATGACCCCCTTTTTGATCACTGGATCTTTCATAAACATAGCATATCCAGACATATGTTCTAGTGCTTCAGTCAAGGGAACGTTAATCGAGAGATGTTTCAGTATCAAGATCAACTTGAATTATTTACCTTCCTAAGTTTACTTGACCAATATTTAAGGAAACAAATGATGAGGTTGGGGCATTGGAATTATCTTTTGAGTGGCTTCCTCTTTTTCCCTACTTAATCTTTGGGGTGCTCCACTTATTCAACTTTACCCTCTTCAGGTTCCTCTACACGTTCCAGTGAAATCGACATAGGTGGGTCAATAGTTTGCTTTCCATCTCGAGTAGTAACTACCATGCATTGCACATTATTCTTTTGATTTAGGACAATATTGTTGGGGAGTGTTCTTTGCTGGTGTGGATTCACAAACAAAGATATTTGACTCAACTGCTGCTCAATCTGTTTAATGGATATTGCATGTTAATCTACCTTTTGCCCAACCCTTGATAGATCAATATGTATCTCTATCACATTATCATCAGTCGACTTGAAACTTTTTCATCATCCTAGGGATCATATCCTCAATGCAATTCAAAATTTATCCTTTATCTCCATTACGTGGTCGAACATATGGACCACTCCTATCATTTCTATTATTGTACCCATTCATGTTGTAATTATTATCGAGATCATAGTTCCTTTCACGGTTGTAGTTGTTGTAGGTCCGACCTTGATTTCCTTGACCCTGGCTCAAATTATCCTGATTGGATGCTTGAGCATTAATATGGATACCCCTCGTTTTCTCATTTGAAAAATTAACATCTTTTTCATATATTGACTCATCATGATGTGGTGCTTTTTTCTTGTAGTTGACTATATTGACTTTGCCAGCACTCCCACTCAAATGTTTTAGCACCAAACCGACCTCGATTCTTAACTGCGCTTCCTTTTGATGCATATCTTTAATAGCTTGGACATGAGTTGCTTATATCAAAAAAGGTCTTTTGCGGTGGCTGAAATTCTAGTGCTCCAAGCCTTATTATTTTTTGATATATTTTTAAGCTTTTCTTCAATATGCTAAATTGTGTTAGCCCCGTAAGATCCTCCAGCAATAGTCTCCAACATGGATTTACCATTTTCATCCAGTATTCTATAAAAGAACTCCTTGAATGATTCATCATCAGTTCAGTCATTCGGAACACTTCTCATGAAGCCTGTAAATCTGTCCCATAAATCAATAACCGACTCCCAATGTAAAGCAATAAAATTGATGATTTTATCTTTAAGCTTCAACTTTTTTGACAAGGGGAAGTATTTTTCTAAAAACACTATGTGCAGCTCCTTCCATGTGGAAAATGAGTTATATAGAAGCTTAGATAGCCATATGGTAGCATCTACAGTCAATGATAATGGGACCAAACATAACCCGAAAGCATCCATATCTAAGTCTGGCCTGCCCACACTACCCTTACGCACATTGAAGACTTTACTCAGATGAGCATATGGGTCTTCAAATTGCATACCAGCAAAAAACCCTCTGGATGTAAGCATTTGCATCAGACTGCTGGTGACCAAAAATGTATTTGTGGTGACAATTAAGGTACGACGATGACAACTGTTGATCCAACAACATTATGGCAAACCTTGAAATTATCACGCACATAGGATGCTGGTTGATCTTGAACTATCATAGATTTGTTCTTCTTGTTTCCCGGTACCTCTCCTACACCTGGAAGTTAAGTTCCATGATTTCTCTCTTGTCCCTCTCCGACTTGATCGACGTTAAGTCATAGATTCTGGCCACGTCCAGTGTTGGCCATTCTTCGTAATGTTTATTTAGTTCTATATTGAAACGGGTCAGGGGATTGCCTTGAATACATGTTCTTGGTATACACTTGGAACTAAACCTGTAAGAAACAAAAATAAAAGAAAACGTAAATCAGGTGATAATTGATTAAAAGTGCACAAAATTAGTCAAATCTAAAAGTTGTATTCCTCAACAACGGCGCCAAAATTTCATATGCCCAAATTAAACCTCCCTAAAGAAATATAAGAGGTGGTTGTTCAAATAAAAAATTTAACAGAGGTTAGGGTCGATCCCACGAGGAATGAGGTCTTGAATGAGGCTTATTGATCGTAAATTACACTTTAAGTTGAGTAATTTCTGTAAAAAAAAGGGATTTTATAAAACAAAATCTTAATTGATTGATTTCGGTAACAAGTAACAAATGAAACAAAATTGAATGATTTGTAGATTCAATAGAAGATAAAAGTAGAGTATACGTGTTCCCCACAAGTCCTTAACACAGTAAAACTTATAGTAGTAACCTTGTCTAGTGTTTATCATTCAATGTCGGTATGTTAGGTATCTCCTAAGTAGGTGGTCACCCAAACAAGGAATTTAACCACACAACATGGTCGGTCTACGGGTGTGTGCTTTTCTAATCTTTCCTTTATCCTTGACCCAAGTTTAGCTCTCACAAAAGTGGTTCAAGCTACTAGATGAAGGTTGTAGTCGTCAAATCTTCATTGTTTCATCTTTTTTCCCATTCATTACTTCCTTGGTTGGAAAAGTAGGAATAAAGTGGGTTGTAACATTGCGCACCGTCAAAAAGCAATCAAAACAAAGAGATGAACAATACATGCATAAACACTATTCAAGAATTACTAATTATGAGGTCTATGTTGTTAATTCATCATGCTTCCCACAACCCTAGTTGTGGAATAAGCTACTCATGTTTGAGTTATCACAATTCATGTTAATTTTGTTGAAATAAACATGAACTTACGATTAGAGTTGTTCCATTTTGTAATCTTGAATTGACGAACAAAAGATGTATTATAAAGCAATTATTCAAGAATTAAAATGGACTAATTGTTCACAAAAATAATTCGAAAAACCAAAACTCAAAGTATCAATAGTCTATCGTTTAAAAATGAAATAATAAATGATTATTTATAGATATCTGATCCTAAATAAACTAGGAAAAGGAAACAAAGAAAAGTATACTTCGACAGTCAAGTCTACGGTTCGTGATCTATGGCTCGTAGTTATGACAACGTCACATAGACCTACTGTATGGAAGGAAATTTCATCAATTCTATCTGGACTCTTCTGAAAGATATGATCTATGACTCGTGGACTTCTGCATGGTCCATCCTTGCAACTTGTAGTCCAATGTACTGGGACTCAATATTTTTGAATCTTTCTACGACTTAGACCCATGGCTCGTAGTCTGCTTTTGCGGCCCCATACTTTAGCCAAAAAATCACCAACATCTTCAGCCTTCATCTATGAGTCGATCCTATGGCTCGTAGGTTGACCTGTAGGTCTTCAAAAAGTAGCTGCTTCACTTAAATTTCATCATCAGACTGCCGCGACCTACTTTCTTGTAATCATAGATAAAAATACCATCACATCTACCAACAAATGCTTAAGAAATATGCAAAACTCCATGTTTAAATCATTATAAGTACCTTTAATCCACGGTACATCAAGCTTCAAGAAGAAATGGGGATAGAATATATATCAAGCATGAGATAGATTCAAATCTTTGCTGATTAGTTACCGACATCATCACCAAGCAAACAAGGTGGTAATACACACTTTCATCAAAATCCTCAAATGAAATACAAAATTTCTTCTTAATTTTGAAACAGGTGGACATGCCTCAGAATGATGTATGATGTTTTTTTGCACTATTGAATAAGGTTTTTGAAGGCAACCCAAAAAGGAATGGGAATAGTTCAAGACCCATGGTGCAAAATACTGCCTGAATTTTGGACTTCAACGCGGTAACAACATTAACTGCCCATATTGCCTCTATGTAAAATATGATGAATACACACTTCAGCAAAATGGAACAAGGTGGCAAAAGGCTCAAGCAAACATGGTGAAACAGTCCCAAGGATAATGTGAAGTTTGTGGTAGTAGTGAGCATATGTCTGAGTACTCTGGGTCGAATCCAGATTTTGTAAACTATGTAGGAAATGCATAAAGAAGTGGAGGAGCACAAAACTATGGCAACAACTATAATCCAAGTTGGAGGAACCACCTAACTTTTTCATGAGGAGGTAATCCGAATCAGACTCATAATGAGAATCCTTACCAATACTATCCTCAAGGCAATGGGCAACATTACCAACCGCCAAACCAAGTTAACAGTCAAAACAAACCCCAAAGAAACATGAGTAATGAAGAAATCTTAAAGAGAATAATGTACAGGATGGACACGATGAACAATATGCGGGAGAATATACAAAATAATTTATTTCCCAATCAAGCTTTAGAGAAATTATTAAGGCAATTTGCTAGTGCACAAAACTCATGCCCGCAAGGAGGCCTTTCGGGTATCACTGACCCAAACCCAACGTAGGTCTATTCTATGGGCACTAGATATGGGCGTCAGTTAGAAGAGTTGACCCTAAAAAGGAATGTTCCAGAAGTTGTAAGAGAGGAGCATACTAGTGGTGAAGTAGAGAAAAAGTCTCATGGGGATGGTGCATTAACCCAAGTCAAACCACCTCCTCCATCCCCACAAAAGTTTAAGAAGTAGCAAGAGGACTAATGTTTTTGTAAGTTTCTTTTTTTTCATAAGAAAGTTCAAATTAATTTTACATTTTTTGATGTGTTGTAGGGAATTCAAAAATATGAAAAATATGTCAAGAAGATTGTGGCAAACAAGTAGCGGTTGACTTAGTATGACACAGTGGAACTTACTGAGGACTATAGTTCCAGAAATCAAAATAAGGTGGTCATGAAATTGAAATACCTAGGTAGCTTCACTTTGCAGATTACGATAGGGAAAAGTATCCATGCCCTAGGGTTATGTGATTTTAGTGCTAGTATAATCTTATACCTATATCATTGTATAAAACGGAAGTCTAAAACCAACAACCATCATCTTATAGTTGGCAGATCAATCTGTTGCTAGAGTAGAGGGGTGGTAGAAAATGTATTGGTGCAAGTGGGTTCGTTGATCTTTTCACTAGACTTTATGGTGCTGAACTTTGATCCTGATCCTAAGATACGATTAAATGTTGGGGCAACCTTTCCTGGCCACAGGCGAGCATTGATAGATGTAGCAGCAAGGTAGTTGTTAATAAGAGCCCATGATAAAGTACAAGTGTTTGATGTGTACTGAGCCTTGGAATTTCCTGCGGTGTATGAAGAAATGTTTGCCATTACTTTGATAGATCTCACTGCAGAAGCTTGCTACATTGCCTCCAGAGATCCTTTCGAGAGAGTGTTAGTAGGGATATATATTTTTTGTTATTTGGAAGCACAAGAGTTAGTGCAGATTCTAGATGTAAAAAATGTGGGTATCCAGTGAAGCTTTATTGATCGATTGAATTGAGTTTAAGGGACTCCTCCGAAGTTTATAGTTGGATACACCCCCAAGAAGGAGTTGAAAACTCTTCCATTACATTTATGGTATGCATTTTTGGGTTACAACGAAACTTTATTGGTGATACTTTATGCATAACTTTCTAAATTGCAGGTTGATGCGGCATTGACTATAGTGAAAGAAGAAAGAAAACTATTTGGTGGAAAAATGTCTGACATACATGGAATTAGTCAGACATTCTATAGGCACAAAATTTATATGAAGGAGGGCTACAAGCCCAGTGCATAACATCAGCGTCGACTAAATCCTTTGATGAAAGATATTGTGAGGAAGTTATCAAGTGTCTAGATTTTGGAATTGTGTACCCAATCTCCGACACTAAATTTGAGAGTCTTGTTTAGTGTGTACCAAAGAAGGGAGGTATGACAATTGAGAAGAATGAGTTGATCTAACAAAAACTGTCACGTGTTGGTGAAATTGCATGTATTACAAAAAATGTAATTAATCCTTGAGGAAAGATCAGTGTCCAGACCTCTTCATTGTTCAAATGCTTTATAGGTTAGTAGGGCAGGAGCACTGCTTTATCTTTGATGAGTATACCGGATAAAAGCAGATTGTGATTGCCAGTTGATTAGGAAAATACTACTTTCACATGTCCCTATGGCACATATGGTTTGCATATTGCACTCTGCAATGTGCCTGCACCTTTTAGAGATGCATGATGGCTATTTTTCAGGACATGGTGGAGGACTTTGTAGAAGTGTGAATGGATGATTTCAGTCTTCAGGGAGTCATTTGAGAGATGTTTGGAAAATCTTGATAGGGTTCTTTTCCGATGTAATGAGACCAATCTATTGCTAATCTTTGAAAAATATCGCTTCTGGGTTTGAGAAGGTATACTTCTGAACCGCAAGGTGTCAAAGCATGGGTAAGAAGTTCCCAAATCAAAAGTTTCTGGGAAAGGGGTAAGAAGTTTTCTTGGGCATGTAGGTTTCTACCGAATGTTCATCAAGAACTTATCAATGACTTCCAGACCTATGACTAGACTCTGGGAGAAAGAGGTGAAATTTAAATTTGATTGTAGTTGTGTCAAAGCTTTTGAGGTGTTTAAGAAGAACCTAAATAAAGATCCAGTCTTGATTACTCTTAATTGGGTGTTTCCATTTGAACTCATGTTTTATGTCATCAGTGTAGCAATGGGTGCAGTGTTGGGAAAATGAAAATAGAAGGTTTTCCATTCAATTAACTATACGAGCAAGACCGTTGATTTTGCACATGCAAACTACATAGTGACTGAGGAGATGCTTGCTCTGGTGTTTGCCTTCGACAAGTATATATCATATATTGTAGGTGCTACAAATATTGTTTATACGACCCATGTTGTGATAAGGTACCTATTAAAAAAAGGATGAAAATCCAAGGCTTATTCACTGGATTTTATTGCTCCTAGAGTTTAATCTAGATATTAGAGATAGAAAAATCACTAAAAATCAAATCACTAATCATCTTTCGAGGTTGGAGGACTCTTTGCACGTGTATAATGAATGATAGATTTGTGAAGAGTTTCTAGATTAGCAGTTGGCCCTAGATACCACCCAAATGCTATGGTATGCAGATTTACTAAATTTATTTGTAAGTGGAATGTCTCCTCCAAGAGAAGCCACTCAAAAAAAGAAGAAGCTTAGCCACGATGTGAGGTTCTACATGTGGGATGAGCCATTATTATTCAAGAAAAGGCCAGACAGACTAGTGCAGAGATGTATTCTGGAAAATAAGGTCAAGTAGGGCTAAATAGTTGCCACTCTTCACCTTATAGAGAACATTATGAAGGTGAATGCACAACCCACAAGGTGCTACAATCGGAATATTTTTGTCGTACATTGTTCAAAGATGAGTGTGACAAATGCTAGTGGTTGGGTGCTATTTTAATGAGACATGAGATGTCGTTGAATAATATTCTTGAGGTGGAAATATTTTATGTGTGGGGTATTGATTTTATTGATCTATTCCTACCATACAATGGAAACGAATACATTCTAGAGGTGGTGGATTATATGTCTAAGTGGGTTTAGGTTGTAGCTCTCCCCACAAATGATTCTAAGGTTTTCCTAAAGTTCATGAAAAAGCACATATTCACATTTTTTGGAACTCCAAGAGCTATAATTAGTGATGGAGGGTCGCACTTCATTAATCATTTAATGAAAAATCTATTGTCTAAGTAAGGGATTCTTCTTAAGGTGGATACAACATTCCACCCACAGACTAGTGGCAAAGTAGAGGTGTCAAACAGTGAAGTCAATCAGATCTTGCAGAAAACAGTGAATACGCAAAGAAAGGATTGGTCCTTGAAGGTTGATGATGCACTATAGGCATACAAAACAACCTACAAGACATCCAAACAAACTTCACTCTAACTCTTTGTATTTGTAAGGCGGCAATCTTCCGGCAGAGTTAGAGTACGAAGCATATTTGTCAATTAATAAGTTGAATCTTAACCAGAGCTAGCCAGTAAGAAGAGCATAGGGAAGCTACATGAACTTGAGGAGTTTAGGCTCCATGCGTATTAAAATGCCAATCTACATAAGGATAAAACCAAGAGGTGGCATAACAAGCACATCGTCATTTGTACCTTTGAGACAGGCTAACTAGTATTGCTTTTCAATTCTAGACTAAGTTGTTCTCCAAAAAACTAAGGTCTAAGTGGAGTGGGCCATTCAAAGTGGTGAGGATGATGAAACATGGTGTTGTGGAGCTAAGGAATAAATACAAGAGCTCCACCTTTTTGGTTAGAGGGCAGCATGTTACACACTACTTCGGGAATGATTTTGATCAAAATAGAGAAACCCTTGAGTTGAACACTTAATAATATGCAAGCTTGGTCAAACCACGACGTTAAACCAGGCGCTACACAGGAAGAAACCCATGATCTTGTTTTTGTTTTGTTCTATTTATTTTTGTTGTAGGACTTCGTTTAACTTTCAAAGATTGTAATAATCAGGAAAAAAGCATGAAAAATACAAAAAAAAAGTCATTCCACGACAATAATTAAGGAAGTGAGTCGCAGGCAATCCACCATTTAGCTAACCATGTTTGGTTGATGTGCAGGAACAATAGAAAGGTGATATAAGCCGTGTAGAAAGGTAGGTACGCAAGAAGAGAAAACATGGAGCTCGGGGTAGGAAAAAGTAATGATGGCGCGCCGTGTTAAGGCTCAAACTACTGAGCACTTGGTCTTGCATACTGCAGGCACACCGTGCCAGGGTTTCCTAAGACTAGCACACATCAAGTACGCATTGTTTGTCCTTATGCTGGCCTGGCATGGTATGCCACCATCGCCCTAACCTTGAATTTCGAATAGGTTTGGGCCTACAAACTAAACAACCTGGGCATCAGTGCCCGCTGCGTCACTAGTAGAGGGAGGTACTGGAGGATGAGTCCCACCCAGGACAACTACCAAAAATCAAGGAGATAGTTCTTTGTAGCAACACACGAAACTATCCTCCAAGTACACCAAATCAGCATAATAGATGGTGTACCCCGAACTAGGGGCCAAGCATCACTCATAATCAGGGTAAGGATAATCTCAAGAGTTGGTTTATCAAGTACGGGCACATCACCCCAAACTACAACATTTTATGCTTTTAGCCTCCCCAGTAAAGTGTAGCGTAAACTAGCAAAAAGTGTGGCCTTTGATAAAAGGCTACACTTTTGGACTTTAAGCAACGCTTTTTAGGGGGTGGCCAAAAGAAGCGTAACCTCTGACATTAGGCCACACTTTTTAAATGTCGCCATAGCAGCTAAAAAGAGTGGCCAAAGAGGTATAAGGGCACGCTTCATAGTTATTCATTAGCAACACCTTTTGTTTGATTATACTACACTTAAAAGCGTGGCCTTTGCTTTGTTATTGGGCACACTTAAAAAATGTTGCCTTTTATATCTCATTTAGAACAACACTTATAAAGAGTAGCTTTTCTTATGTACAAGATAAAATTTATAATCAGTAAGCCACACATTGGACGTTCATATAGCAACACTTTTGAAGTGTGGCAATGTTGTGTAGAATTTTTGTACCCACAATTTTTTCATTTTTAAGAATAATAATTTTTATTTGCATATATTAAATAATCACACATTTAAATATATAAGTAATCTAAAGCACAAAATTAGCTAACAAATAAATCGAAGCTATATATTTCAAATAAACATCGAGAAACATGTCTTGTACAATCAATACTTAGAAAGCGATTGCTTAAAGATATCTACTATCAATAAATTCCACAAAACCAAATGAATTCAATAGATCGAGTTTACTTCATGCCACAATAGTAAAAAAACTCTTCATCATTCACTACAATAGATCGAGTTTACTTCATGCTACTATTCAAATTCAATTAGCGACATTTTCCTGCACATTCAAAATAAAATTATAAGTTAGTGAAATAAATCATGTGTATTTAATATGCTCAAATTCACACTAAGCCAAACCAATCCATAACAATAAAGTAACAGGCCAAACACATCAATGCACGCTTTTATCAACAACAAGTTGACATTCAAGCAACCACCTTCCCTAGAGGAGAAATCAGTTTCTAACTTAATTTACAAGCAAAATGTTAAAGCAACTATGAATTAGGCAAAAAATCTTTTGAAAAACTACAGCTAGATGCTTATCAAAACCCTAATCAGGATTTAGAAGAGGAAGTTTGATCATTTTCACAAACCAACCATAAACCGAAGCTCTCTCTTATCATAAATCTCCAATGAAAAATCCCTAAGCATCTGAAGGCAGTAGTGCTGCTCAAATGGCACATATATTACAAAAAGGAAAGCACAAAGATTGTGCAGAACATTACATCAAAAACCCAAAAGATCCCTGACTATATATACAGTAAATTCATTAACTACAACATAGACTCAGCTTCATTTACAAGTTCTACTTTACACCAAAAGGAAATCACAAAAATACTACTCCCCCGCTGTCACATAAATTTAGAATAATCAACTCTTTTAGAGTGTTAACTGAAAAATAATAATTACTAGCACTTATTCGAAGAAACGAAGAAGAAAAATACAACTATAAACAACAACATCCGAACAATTCACATTTGGAAACACTCGTTTTCTTTATTTGAAGATTTGAACAAATTGTAGAAACAATCTACACAACGCATTCAAAATAAAATATTGCCTATAGTGTTCAAACTCTAACTCAGTGTATGCAACAATAAAAACAATCACATATGAATACAATATTAGACTGGGCTCTACAACTTCCTGTTAACAAAAATCGTATCAACAACACAAGAATATCAAAACACTAAAGCTAAATGTGTAACCACACGCAAGCAATAAACCCATATGCCATAAATTAAGACTTTTAAAGATAGAAATTTTTACCTGATAAACCCTATTCCAACAAAATCCTTTCAATGTGATGAAGCTCATCACCCTCTTAAGTGAAGCGTTTTGTTCTTCAACAACAAATCTATGAGAGATTTTCGTATGTCAGAGGGAGAAATCTATGGCGTAGTTTCTCTTCAACAAGAAATCTATGAGGGAGAAAAGATGTTTTGATAGATTACAGACTTGGAGAGAAAAGTCCAGCTATTAGGGACTACAAACTTTTTTAGCGTTCTTGACACTTTTTTAGCATTCTGTAGAGTAAAGGCCAAGCTAAAAAAAATTCTGATTTGGGGGAAAAGAGAGATTTATGTTTTATGAATTGGTTTTTTTTTGGCCCAATAAAAATTGGAGGGAGAGTTAAAAATATTGTAGGGAATATAATATTTTAGTGAAAACTTTAAAGACACATTTTTAATATGTGGTTTTTACAATTATAAAAGTAGGACACTTTAAAAGTGTGGCCATATATATAAATAGTTGTTGCCTATTATAACATACTATAACAACGCTTATAAAGTGTAGCCTATACCTTTAAAGAGTACACTTTACAAGTGCTGCAAATATTATCGAAGCTAAAAGTAAAAAACTTGGGCTACGCTTTAAAAGCGTCCCCAAAAATATTTTAGGCAACACTTTACAAGCGCTGTCCAGATTTAGTATGGCCGTAGGCCTAAGATGTTGTAGTCTCGTCCACATCCTTGCTCAGCCCATCAAGATCAGCCTTTAAGGTTGTAACCTCCACAGATTGCACTCGGCTATCTCAAGCTCTTCAACCTAAGCCGTAAGGGTGTCAAATTGGAGCCCATAATCATTCAATAATTTCTGCTATCCTGCTATCTCAGTCTGTATAAGAGCAAGGAAAGCCTTAATGGTTGCGAAGATCATTGTAGGGAAAACCTTCTCAAGCCTAGAAGCTCTGACATCCACCAATTGTGCAAAATTGCACATCCAGTAAAGCATGGCCTGTGTGAAAAGTGGACAACATGTGGAGGGAGGTGCAGTAGAAGTAGAGGTGGTATATAGGGTAGATGTACCTGAAGGCTCCATAGTAGAAGCAGAGTAATAGGATCAAACTCCAAAGATTGCATGTCTACTACTGGATTAGTGTCCACCGATGATGAACTCTTCCTTGCGCCATCATCTCTGAAGTTATCCACCTCAATCCTGTGGATATCATTAGACGATGCTCTACAAAAGGGACCCCGACTCTCTGAAACAAGGATGTGATTAGTATAAAAAATGGTAGTGAAGTTTGATGATGCCTCGCCCATAAAAGAATCGTCGGGATGGTTATAGAGCACAAGTTCAAATACAATTGATTGATGATGCACCCCAAAAAAGAGTTCTTGGGGTGTCGGAGGATGGATTTATTTTATGAAGGCATCAACATGCTAATATGAAACCTAAAAAATACCGGGAAACAACGTGTATGTCTTTATTCTCAATATCAAAACCTTCGTTAATCCACGAATGGGAAATATCATAAATAAATGGGGCAAGCAACCTCTTCAAATTGTCAACAGAATGTAGAACCTTGTATACAAAAGTGTGACAAAATTTCATATCACATCCAAGAGCCTCATTGCTATCTGTTATTCCACACAAGACTAATTTCCCACGAACCTCAACTTCGGAGATCGGCTCAAAATGATCCCCTTCTTCATCTATGATAATAAATGGGCATAGGCCTCATAAAACTCTCTCATCCAAGTAGGCACATAAGTCTCTTGGGCTTGGGTAAACCTCCCAAATCCATGAAACTTGATGGGCCGCCATTACTCCGAGTACGTAAGAACCACCCTATCAGTAGATATCCTCTTTTCCTCCTGAATAGTGCACAACCCAGTAGCCTTCAACTAGTTCATAGAATGGGGTGTGACTATTTTGAACACCCTAGGTACCATATGGGAAAGTGGGTCATGTATCACTTTGGAGCGCATCTCTGTCCATCTTATCTTCTGGTATTGTGGCTCAGAGATAGGCACATAAAGTGGAGTAGTGGAACCTTCCTCTTTTTCAACTTCCTCCTCATCGTCAGTCTAAAAGACATTGACAGAGTCATAGTTTGAAGTATCTTTCTTGACGGGGCTGTCAGCAACTTTCCTCTTTCGTCTGTCCCTCGGAGTTGAAGCAACTTTCTTCTTTTCTCTCACACCAACACGCTTAGACTAGTGTTTAGTAGATTGTGGGTGTCTACTAGGTTCAAAAATCTGCACCCCTATTTGCCTTCTTCTGGATGTAGGAGCATTTAGAGAAGTACTTCTTACTACATGACCCTTAGAACTATCCATTCATACATTACACAAAAGAAACAACACATATTGGGTGAAGGGTTAGGTAAAATTAATTAAAACTGAAGCTTTAAACAAAACATGGCTGGATGCCCACCGGCTAGGTTTTCAACTCCTCAAGAGGCTTCGGCGAGCTAGGTCAGGCTTGCAAAATTTATCAAAGGGGAATGGAAAGATTTTATGCAAAAAATTATGAGCTTAATTCACGATCCCCGTGTCACTCAAAACATTCGGTGAACTACAAGTAGCTCGCCAAGAGTTACTGGAGAAACTCGTAGGATTCCATGTCAAAATTGCGACGCCTCAAGAAGTTCAGCAAGTCGCCAAACACATTCGGTGAGCTACAAGTAACTCACCAATACTTTTGAGGAAATGGCAAGATTCAAGACAAAAAAGGCGAGTTGGTGTCTCACATGGAAACATATCGAACGCCTTGGCGAGCTCAATAAAGCTCGCTGAAAAGGCAGTTAACTGCCTCCAACCCAAAAATGACCATTTTATCCTATGATTTCAACAATGATAAGGTGAATCATAGTTAACACCAAACTCATGCTACCTACAATCATTAAATCACCCTGTGTACTCAGAATTCCCCTTACATCAAATAAGAAACAACAAAAGAGCAATTTTCCCTTAAAAATGACATCACCCAATCTATCATTGGGTCAAATCAAGTCATTTATTTAAATCCGGGCTAGTTAGACTTTATCCACAGAACGAGCATGCAAGACCCATTAATAAGCACCAATTAATTTCGATAATATTAAACCAGCATCCAAAATAGTTACGCCTAACATTAACAATTTGGAACTAAAATTAAAGGAACATCTATAAACATAGAAATAAAAGCTCAATCATTCCTTCAAAACAATAATCAATACACATACGAGCCCATAATCGATTCACAAGTATGATCACACGAGTTTGAACAAAAGTAGACAAAACATAAAACAGAAGACCGACCTCTATAGATGAACAAAGTTTAGAATTTTGACAAGGTGTAACATGGTTGAATTTCCACCAAAGCAAGATCATAGTTTCAAAATAACAATGAAATTAAAAGAGAAGTACTAAAGAGTGCTTTTGTAAATGATAGGTAAAATAAGATTTTAAAAAATACGAGAAAGTTTTGAAAAATATGAAATGTTGGCAATTAAATGGTCAAAAAACCCTTGGCCTTTCAACTAGTGGGCTTTTCGGCGATAGGCGACTAACATTGCCGACAATTTCGGTGACTCGCTGAAGGAGTGAAAGCTCGCCAACAAGTCATGTGGTGACTGAAAAAACTGGGTTTCATCTCGGTAAACATGATCCGGCTTGCCAACTAATCGCGGCGACTCAAAAACATGTTGTGACCTCATCAAATTCATTAGAGATGACTGGAAAAATTTGTATTTAGAAGTGCGAGTTGAAACGGGCTCGCCAAACTACCTCACTGGGCTGTTGACTGAGCTTTCCCTCACCAATATTTATTGCAGCTACTGGCAGGGTTTAGGATAAAAAATGCGAGCAAAGAAGGGCTCGCCAACTACACTTGGTGGATCGCAAAGTAAGGATTCCTGCACGCCAATCTAGTCCTTCACTTTTCTACTTTACTTAAACCCACACAATCAACACATATTATTTAAAATGACTAGAAGCATGGCTTGCCTCTAAAGAAGTGCCTTAGTTTACAACGTGGTACAACATAAACATTTCCTTAAGCACCATCCAGATACACCACTTCTATCAACCCCATACAAGGAGCTTCCACGAAATACAATTTCAATCTTTACCAATTTACCTTGATATTAGAGCCATCTTCACTCTCAACCTCTATCGCTCCATTTTCAAACACATGAGCCACCTTTAAAGGTCCCGACCACTTTGATTTCATATTTCCCAGAAAGACGCACAACCGAGAGTCAAAGAGAAACATAGGATTAACTACCGTAAACTCTCATTGTAGAATTTTGGCATCATGCCATTTCTTTATTCATTTCTTATTATGGGCTGAATTCTCATTTGCTCTTAGCTGACACTTTCCTAATTAATGAAGTTGATCAACTAGTCTCTTTGAAGCAACCTCCCAATTCAAGTTCATTGTTTTGAAGGCCCATAACGCCTTGGTCTCAAACTCTACAGGAAAATGGACTGATTTCCCAAAGACCAACAAATATTGCGACATGTCAATTGGGGTCTTGAATTTTGTACGGTAGGTCCAAAAAGCGTCTTCTAACATTGTTGACCAATCGGTATGGTTTGCATTAACCGTCTTTCAAAAGATGTTCTTGATCTCTCAATTCAACACCTCCACGTGGCCACTAGTTTGAGGCTATAAGGTGCGGGTACCTTGTGCTTCACCCAATACTTGTACAATAGTAATCCAAATTGGCGGTGACAAAAATGATAACCTCTGTCGGTATTGATAGCACGGGAAGTGCCAAACCTTGTAATGGTGTACCGCTTTAGAAATGAGGTTACACACCTCCACTCATTCGTAGGTAAAACCACCTCTTCTACCAACTTTGGTATGTTATCCATATCCATAAGAATATACTTGTTTCCATAAAAGCTCACGAATGGCCCTATAAAATCTATTCCCCATACATTTAATAATTCCACCTCAAGGATATGATTAAGGGGCAACTAATGTCTTCAGAAATACTTCTTTGTTTTTTTACATTGAACACTCATCTTAGAAAAGGCATTGGCATCTTGGTATAAGGACGGCAAATAATAGCCCTTTTTAATAACCTTTTACGTTGTCCGAACCCCACCATGATTCCCACAAACTGGTGATGCATGGCAAGCTTTGAGAATGGATATTACCTCAACTTCCTGAACACATCTCCGGAGAATGTGATTAGCACATTCCCGAAATAGACATTGCTCATCCCAAAAGTATTTTTTAACGTCAAAGAGGAACCTCTTCCTTTGATACACATTTAGTTCTTTAGATGTAAAAATGATCACACCATCTGAAAAGCTTAGATGATTTAGTTGAGGCCTATGTATTTCCATATGAAAACCTTTATATAGATAATGGTCGTGAAGGTCGTTTGATATTCTAGAAAGCACTTTTGTACCAAGAAAGAAGTGAGCTATAGAGAGTGGATCACCTTGTTTGAGTCCTCTTGTTAAATGAAACATACCATGTATTGAGCCATCAACGATGACATAATACCAAAAGTTTGACATAATTATCCAAACCATATCAATAAGCATTTCTGCAAAACCCATTTCCTCATAGCTAGAAAAGTATACAACTAAGACACCATGTCATAAGCTTTGCCCATGTCTAATTTTATCACATCGTTGTCACCTTGCTTGGGTTTTTTTATGTTATAAATAAGTTCCTAAGCAAGCATGATATTTTCAGGGATGCTTCTAACTTTTACAAATCCAGATTGGTTATCAGATGTAAGATAAGGTATTATAGGAGCTAGTCTGAGACAAATCAGTTTAGATATGACTTTGTTGGAAAAGTTACTGAGTGAGATGAGTTTGAATTTAGAAAGCTTGTTAGGATGTTATACTTTTGGAAGTAAAACCAAGCATGCATGAGATATAAATTTTTCTACACTATTCCCGTAGAAGAACAATTGAACCACTTTAAGAAGATCATCAGTAAAAAAGTCTCAGGTTGAATGAAAAAACTTGCCATTGATTCCATCAGGACAAGTGGTAGAAGTAGCACTCCTAGAAAATATAGCTTGTTTTAGTTCCTCCTTTGTTGGCATGGCCCGAAGGATATGGTTATGTTGCTCTGCGATCATTCAAGGAATACATTTAAGCACTTCCTTATTGATCAAATTGTCCACAGTAAAGACATTCTCAAAATGGTAGCAAGCAGTCCTTGTAATATTGTCATCCACTTGAAAATTATTACCCTTCTCATCACTGATCTTGTGAATAAAAACATTCCTTCTTGTTCATATGATAATAGTAGGGAAATACGTAGAACTAGAATCACCATCTTTGAACGATTGCAATCGAGTTTTCTTCATAAAAATTGACTGCTCAATCTTTATGTATCAAATATATTTAGAATTAATTTGATTGAGTTTAAATCTATTTTCTGCAATTCTATCATTGATGAGTTTTTCTTCAGCTCCTTTAACCTTATCTTCATACTCTTTAACTGAAGCAAATTTATCACCATACTCCTATCTAGACCAGTTTCTCCAACTGTTGGAGACCCTTTTTACTTTAAGATTAAAACTGTAATTGGAGTGCCTTTAGTGGGTCTTTCCCATCAAGATATAATAGTATTAAAAAGGTTTCATTATCCACCCAACAATGAAGGAATTTTAAGTATTTGATTGTAGCAGTATATTTGTTCATACTTTCTACAAGAAAGGTACAATGATCAAAACTAGTTAAGTCTTGTGAGTAACTGTAGACATAGGCATCACCTCCAACCATTTACCATTTTCGGTAGCTCTGTCAAGTCTCTTTCAATTTCTTGCATAAGTATCCCTATTGTTGCACCAAGTGAATTGTCCATGAAATCCCAAGTTTGTAAGTCCTCAGGCTTCAATAAATCTAATGAATGGAAAACTCTTATACTTGTTGTAAAGCTGTCCCCCTATTCTCATTAAAATCAATAATCACATTGAAATCACCTATAGAGCACCATGGTTTGTCCAGTCTAGAGAATTGTAGCATCTTATTCGATAGATCGTTTCTCATAGGATCTTTAGACTTAGAATAAACATAGATGGTAAGGTACGTAATAGGAAAAGAAACATGTTTGACTTTAAAACTAATTTGTTGTTCATCTTGATCCAGAATATTGCAATCAACATCTTTGTTCCAAAATAACCAAATCTTATAGTTGGACTTAAAAATAACATTTTCCATTCTAGGTTGAATTTTATAAAAGTTGATCTGAAATTTGTTGGAAAAAGGTTCAAGGACTGTAATCGTAGAAAGATTTTAAAAATCCTTGAGTTTTTTTAGTCTGTCCAAAAAAACCTGAGTATCAATACTCCTTCCATTCCAGCAGATTGTACTAATAATCAAGATTCTTGAGTTTTGGATCTTCTGTTGATGTTACTCCAGGCAGTAGAAGTATTAGTAGGGATACTGGTAGAAGCTTGTTTCTTTTTCTTTTTCTTTTCTTCCATCACTCTAGGAGATAGTCCATCTTTCTCAACGACCAGTTGGATTTCATCATATGTACTAGTGTTCATGGTAGAGACAAAATCTTTAAGGAGATGAACACTAGTTTCTTCATCTTTATCATGTTCCTCTTCCAAATGATCCGGGTCATCTTCTTCCTCAGAATTTGCTACCATATAGTCAGCATTGATATCTTTCGATAGCTCTTTTTTATGAAGACAATTGGCTTTGGGAATGTCATGAATTTCTAAAGAGGATACATAAATTCCTGCTTTTTCTTCAAGCAATGTATAATTCAAATTTTGCTGCACATCCTATGAAGTTCTTTTCTCCTTCATTGTTTTGTTTTATAGTATCTATTTTTTTTTACTAAGAGCCTTGGTAGATTTATTGTTGAATACCTGAGGACTTTCTCTCTGGCTATTTTGATTTGAAATAGGAGTTTGAATATGTTCAACAACTGAACTGTTATTCCTAGTGCACAGTGTAGGAGAATTCATTCTGGTAGATATATTTGGTTCTTCGGGGACAGAACACAAATATTATCAGTTTGTATGAAATCTTCAACTCTCTTCTAAATAGTATCTTTAGTCAACACAGAAGGACCATATTGTTGTTCATGTAAGATTGAATTGGTATCAACATTATTTGTAGGATAAGGGGCTCTAGAACCTTCCCTAGGGTTAACCAAAAGGTTCTCATGGAAAACATGAGACTGTCACGACCCTGGGGTACCCCTAGATGTAACATGGCATATAGAACTCCGAAGGACTCCATACAAGACACTTACTTCTCATAACATAAGAAATAGAACAACAAGAGTAAAACAATAGTCCAATAGTTTTTTTTTTATAAACGAAAAGCGGAAGTCTAAAACACTTGTCCCATCATAGCTATCTAATACAATAGAATGAAATTGGAACTAGCCCATACATAATGTCCAAAAGAGAAATACATGAAAGAAACTAAAGCAATGAAAATCCATCCTCGAAACATGAGGACTCACAAAACTCGGAAAATCAATCAAGTTAACCTCTAGCCACGAAACTGAGAACCCTGAATATCGGACCCTACATTTGGGAAAAATGTAGGCAAGAGTATACGTTAGTACAAACAATGTACCAAGTATGATAGCCATGCATAAAATGGTTAAATCAGGCTAAAGAGGACATTTCGTTTCATGACATGTAATTGACCAAAGCTAAAATATGATATAAGAGAGTTAGAAAACATAAGTCATAAAATAATGGTTAATGCAAGCTATGATCATCTTTAAAACCATTAACCACATATGAGATACTTCTTAAAAGTAACCTAAGTTCATTATTAATGTGGGGAGCTAGCCTTAACCGACATAGAGACCATGTGAACTATAACTTGATCCCCCAGTGTCTCCCACACTGACAAGGGTTGTCCTACTTGCCAAGGTAAGGACCATGAACTTCTAGCTTAAGTGGATCCACTAGCTAATCAACCTATGGGGGCACATAGTTTAAGGGATAAGGAGATTGATACTAGAAACCCGACCTCTACTAACGGGGGAGCTTCCATCTCATGAGATTGCTTCTAGAAATCCGACCTCTACTAACGGGAGATCTTCCATCTCAATATCAGTATCCTCTCGGTGCTAAGCATAAATCCCACAGAATAGTGTTTTCTTCCTCATTCTCATTATCCATAGAAAGGTGCCCTTGGACAACCAATCTAAACTAGTTCATTAGGATAGCTCTTACTCTTTGATTCAATTAGGTGAGAAAGTCTTTTAACCTAAGAATCCTTTCTATGTGAGAAAACCTTTCACATCATACTAGTATGTGTTTATGAGAATATCCTTTAAACCACACAGAAACAACATCATCATTTGTACTTTACTCTCAAGGCACCCTCAAAACATTTGCATAGATTTCATATGAAAATGCATAAGTCCATAATTTACCTCTTGAAGTTTAAAACCCACTTTCAATCATCAATGCTTAGAAAACATGGGTTAGATATGGATTTCATCATAAATTCATGTAAAGCTTGCAATACATGCTTAATTTCATAAAACTCTTGCTTCATACTCAAAATCCCACATCATATGATTCATAACTTTAAAACATGGGGATTACATGGGTTCATAGGGAAAAACATCATAAAACCATAGTATTTCATCATTTCTTGCATAGAAGATCATAATTCAATCATTTAAATCAATAATGAAAATGACCCATGACAATTGAAGAAAACCCTAACTCAATTGGGGAATTCTACCTTTGGAAATAAAGGAATTTGGGAACTCCATGGATGAAAACTATCATACCTTGAATCCAAATGCTAGCCTTCAATGGAGGAATTAAACTGTAGCTTGAAACCCTAGTGAATCCTTCTTATTCTTCTTAAAGTTCTAGAGAGAGAATTATTTGGGAGTTTTTTTTTTTGGGTTAGTTTGGAGAGAATGATTTCTATTGGGAAATTTTCAGGTAAAAAGACTTATATAGGGGGTCCTAAACATAGGAAAAACGACATAGTATATGAGTTAATTATTAAGGAAAAGACCCAACTGCCCCTAAAATAACTGACCATCAGACCCCGGTTACGGACCGTTGTATGACCAACAGTCCATCCTGGTGGACCGTCGTTGGGATCAGAAGGTCAAATTTTTGGCCATCGAACCACGGACCGTGGTCTGACCAACGGTCCGTAGGTATGGCCGTGGTCCTGGGCCTTAATGGACTTGGCATGGTGGCCAATCCACAGACCACACTACGATCTGGGGTCTTACCCACGGGCTGTGGTTGGCCTCCGCGGTTGGCACCTGCAACTTTTAAAAATTTGATTTTTTTCCCTTTTTCGAATACGGGGTGTTATAGAGACAATACCCCTTCCCTTTTGACACCCCTTCCAGCAAGTTAGTGGTTTTTTCCTGTATCCCACCATCCATACCTCCAATAACTTCATCCCTAGACATAGCAGAGATATAATTGGGGCGGGGTCGATGGAACATTGAGTCAATACCTGTGGTCCTTTCATTTAGGACATTAGGGACATTACAATTTTACTTGAGACTGTAGATCTACATTTTCCTACATCTTTGTAGTTGTGTCATACCTTTGTTGAACTTTTCTTATCAACATCATCTCCTTAAAGAACTCTAGTCTTATCATTTTTGTTATCATCCTTTTTGCTACCTGTTTGTTTAATAGAATTATGGGGAAGGGGGTTCCTCGGTTATGGACTCTTGATTCAACATTAGAATATGTGGGGTTTTCAGTAATGAAATCAGAGTTCATACCTGCCTGTTGATGTTGTGCATTTTGATGAGAAGCATCCTCAGGGCTCTAAGATGATTGAGGTCTTTAAAACTTATTATAATTTCCTTGATCTTTGTTGTATTGTTGTGTTTGTTTTGTCTGTTGATTCAGTGAGTTCTTTTTGTTGTATTTCCATCCTTTTTTTCTTTGAGTTTGCCTTTGTTCTTGAGTTTCAGTATCATCATCATTTCTCTTGTTATGTTGATGATGTAAACGAGGATGCTCATTAGCATTTTTTTTGAGCATTTTGTTCCCTTACATGTTTCTTCCTGCTTTCTTCTTGTTCATTTCTTCTTCTAGCTTCTTCATCTCTTAATTTGATAGCACAAGCTGTAGAACTATGTCATTGACGCTTAAAATACCCAGAATATTCGGGGACTCCCTCATATTCGAGGGATTACCATCTTGCTTCACAATTTTTATCATTATCTTAGCCAATCCAAACATTGTAAGGTCTTTTCTTTGTGAGATCAATCTATACTTTTACCTAGGCTACACTCCCTCTATTTTTTTTATATGTAGCCAAGTCTAAAAATAAGGCCTTACCAATAGGAGATAGTAAAGGTATTAGGATGTGACACCTCGGATTCGAGAAAGCATAGAAAGGGATTCTAGTAGGGAAACTCACAAGCCAGAAAAGGACTATGGAACCCTCCACAGACCCCTTGACGGCCTGGAAAGGGGACCACAGTCTGTTTAGGGGTTCGTTGTAAGTCTCCTTAGACCTGCGTCGTAGGAGTCCCTCTTACTAAGGCCTTGACGGCCCGTGGAGAGGTTGATGGCTCGTACGGAGCTCGTGGAGGGCTATCTAGTGACTGCCATGGCCAGCGTCCCTCCCATGAAGGCCTCGATGGCCCATGGTGGTCGTCGTCAAAGTGACCCACCAGCAAGGGGTCTTTCCCTAAAAATTGGTCAACGACCACGGCTGCCATAACGCCTCGTGGGGTCCTTGACTGGACGTGAAGGCCACCGTGAAGCAGGTCGCATCAGTTTTAAGTCAGGGTCTTTTTGGTCTTTTCCTAGTAATTCTATCCTAATACTATGTCATTTTACCCCGTACCTAGAAGTCCTATATAAGTGTTTTTAACCCAAAATTTCCCCAATTAAAGTCATTCTCTCTATTTTCCAAAAGAAGAACAAGTCTTCCTCTCAAAAATATTTCTCTCTCTAGAAAGCTTGAAGAAGAAGGAACCAACCTAGGGTTTCAAGTCAAGTCTCCAATTCCTCCATTGAAGACAAGATTTTGGCATTGAGGTATGATAGTCTTCAACTGTGGAGCCCTTTTCTCCGTGGAGTTCCTAAATTCTCAAATTTACAAAGTTAGAAATCCCCAATTGAGTTAGGGTTTTCTTCCATGTCATGGGTTCCTTTAAATGTTGACTTATTTGATTGTTTTATGATCAGTTAAGCATGAATTGAGAATATTGCATGTTTTTAAGATGAATCCCATGAACCCATGCTTAACCCATGTTTTCTAGATTATATGATGCAAAATGGATTTTGAACTATGAAAGGAGAATTATGGAATTATGCATGTTCTTATGAAATTGATGAATTATGATGTAAGCTTCTTTGAGAGTAAAGCATATATGATGTTGTTGTTGTTAATTTTTGTGAATGATTTCTCACATAATTATTCCATGCATGAATGTGAAAGGATTTCTCACATTCATATAAAAGATTCTAAGTTTGAAAGGTCTTCCTACCTAAAATGAATAAAGTTAAGGAGCTATTCTAATGAAACCTAGCTTGGATTGATTACTTAATCATTGACTTCCATGGATGACATATGACTTAGCATGGATTGACAATATGACGTGCCCTTCAATGGATGATAAAGATGAGTTAAGAAAATAACTACTTCGTGGGATTTACGCTTAGCACCGAGAGGATATTTAGATGGAAGCTCTCCTGTTAGTAGAGGTCGGGTTTCTAGTAGCAATCTTTTTATCCCATACCTATGTGCCCCCATAGGATGATTGTCTAGATAAACATTAGCTAGTGGATCCAAATAAGCTAGAAGTTCATGGTCTTACCTTGGCAAGTAGGATACCCCTTTTCGGTGTGGGGTAGACACCGAATTATGTGTTGGTAGCTCACATGGTATTATATATCGGTTAAAGATAAATCTCCCACACTAATGAACCAAGGTGATAAATGCTCAACTACACCTCATCCAATACTAGGTGTAAGCGATCATAATCTAGTATAAAACCCAACGAAGAGTTTGGGTCGAACCCACAGGGAGCGGTACAAGTTCAAATTCAGTTACGAAGTTACAAATGTAATCTAATTGGTGGTAGGAATAGAAATTATCGCAAACATTTAACTAAATTAAAAGGGGTGACAACAAATGTCAGATGGGGGGATTGATTTGTTAATTAGCAACTAAAACAAATACGAAAACATGGGAATCTACAATGTAGAGAGGAATTCTTAGGATGTGATAGATTATAGGCTAATTTCCCTATATGGGTAATTGAAATTTACTAAAGATTGCTAAATCTCAGTAGGTAGGCTAGACTATAGATGCAATAGCTTTCTCTCGAACAACTATTACGAGGCAAGCGAGTTCTCTCAAACCTCGACAAGCTTAACAATATAAACAGCCCAAAACCTTAATTTATCTACTCTCTCGAGCTAGATAGGTAGAATTGAGTTTAGGATTCACACTCTCGAGCTGAACCTACATCAACCCAATAACTACCATCATTAATCAAAAACCGTGATTCCAAAACATCTTTCTCAAGCAAGCCCAGAGCTCTAAGTGAGAATTGCATTTGCAACTGCAATTCATATATTAATACACAGCTATCAATTAAACCAACTTCAGTTAAGCATTTAAATCAGTAAATAACAATACCCATAAGCTAATTAAGCCAATAATCACATGATCACAACCCAAGAATTAGGGTTTTAGCTACACATCATAAAGAGAGAGAAACAATTACCAACTATATTAGCCATGAGCTAGGTAAAAGTTTCCAAGTCTCTACAATGCTCCAAATTGAATTCGTTCAAAAACCCAATTGCAATTCCTCAAAACTAAGTCTGAAAAGCTTCAAAGTCTACAATGGAAACTCAAAAATTCAGAGAAAACTCAAACTCTAAAACTTGTGGAGTCAGAACTACTAATTCTTCTTTTTATATTTTAATTTATAGTTTCCCAAATTTTGGCCTTCAGGG
Organism: Solanum etuberosum; assembly: GCA_029582245.1. Lineage (NCBI taxonomy): Eukaryota > Viridiplantae > Streptophyta > Magnoliopsida > Solanales > Solanaceae > Solanum > Solanum etuberosum. The sequence goes on from JAJONR010000326.1 coordinate 51,961, forward strand.
CCATTAGGCGAAGTAGGTCGCGCCTCGCCAACCCAGTCGACGATTCGCCCTTAGATCCAATCCATCGCCAGTTTACATTGGCCATTAGTCCTCAGGGTTCTGTGACTTTAGGTGATCAAGGTTGATGTCGCCAAGTCGGTTGGCGATCCGCCGACTATCCATTTCTGTCGCCAAGTAGGTTCTTCCCCAGGGCTAGCACGCTCGAACTTTAGGCGAGCTAAAGAGCAACTTGGAGATTTGTCGGGTGGTCTTGGCAATCACCAGGATTGCCTTCCTTCAACTTCTTCAGCTTTTTTACTCCTTTTTGCCCGGTAATGTCCTTGTCTTGCTCCTTAGCCTTCATTACTACAAATCAACACTTTAACATCAGTTTAGAGCATAAAATAAGCATTTGAAGACACTTAAACTATGAATACAAAGCCCTAAATGAGTTGAAATTTCGGACTCATCAACACCCCCAACTTAAACTTTTGCTTGTCCTCCAGTAAAACTAAAGATCAATCAGTTGAACAAGGATGTCTACAAACAATGCTGCTTAAGACTCAACACAAATGCACACAAAAGGTTCAAACTACACATACAATGCCCAATTGTGCTCTCAAAGTTTCAAATTGTGACTTACCATTATCAAGTATACTCAAGCTCACAATGCTTGCTTCAAATGCAAGTTCAATCTCAACAAAAGTATTCAAATGCCCTTACAACAAAGATGATTTCATACTCACAAAAAATTTCTCAACAATTTAATATTCCGGAATCAAATATAACTCTCACACTCACAAAGATGAACAAATGCATGACTCCACCCATAGGCTTGCCCTTATTTTTCAATCAACATTCGTTTCAGCCCACTCAAGATCACAAAGGTCCTTTTAAGGCTTGTAATGGGGTTGAGTTTAAAGGTATGGTCATTTTGGCTTAGTGTCTTCTACCTTCATGAAGTATGACCTGAAAATCACTTTTTCTCCTTCTCTTTCACATTCAAACATGTTCATGATCCACCCCATTATTCAACTAAACATGCCTCACTGGATACCCCATTTCTTTTACTCCTTTCACACACTTTATTACAGAACACTTTTTTTTTTTTTATTCTTTTTCATTTTCACCCTTTCTCTTCTCTTTTTTTTATATGGAGGGGTTCCATCTTTTTCAAAACAATCGATCAAGGGAGAATTTTTCACACTTCTTGACTTTCCTCTTTTTTCACCACACCCCAACCATAGGCTTTTGGCCTAAGTTGGCTATTCAAATGAACCAATACTTCATGAAGCCAATGGGTGATGGGATAAAGAGGTCAAATTTGTTCAAGTTTCTTCCAAAGAAAAGGAAAAACCTGAAAAGTAAGGTTCACACTTCTCACAAGGTGGCCACAAATAGGTATATTATCAATTTTGTTCACTCTTCCAAACTTTTGCCTAAGATCATGTCAATCGCTTGCTTTAATCAATCAATTAGACCAACGGGGCAAATTCTAGGTGTCATCAAGCATAATTTTCAAGACAAACTCACTACACAAGGCATTCAATACAATTATCAAACAAGACTCCATCCTTTTTAGCTAGTTTGCAATGTTCATAACAAGAGACTTAATCGACAATCGGCTAGTCACAACGAGATGCTAAAAGTTCACATATTGCCTATGTAACTCAGTTTGCCTCATCGTAGCCACACATTCATGTCGTTCAATTAAGAGCACTATTCAAGTCATTGGTATTAACCACAACCGACACTCAAATTTGCAAGAGAACAACCACAATCACAAACAAAAGAGGCGGCAATAATTTCTTTAAAATCGGTTCAAAACCATTCTTATATTAAAACAATGGACCAGAATGTATCAACAACCAAGATGTATATATAAAAACACCAATAGGCTCCAATATTCACAAAACCAAAACCAAAACAAACAATGTTCACAAAAGCAGCCCAATAGAGGTGGGTATGGAAATACCTCACCCTGCCAACAAAAATAAGCAGTTGTCCTCAAATGCAAATAAAAATAGAAACAATCTTAAAGTAACAGATAAGGAGGCAAAAAGTCATCCTTCCAGGGTAAGCCTTGGGTGAAGTCTGCATGTCGGCAACTCCCTCTATTTGGGCATCAGTGCTCGGTATAGCATCATCCTTGGCTCCACCAGAGCCTACCATAGAAACGTCCCTCAAAGATACCTGCAGAGCTGTATCCACCATGTCCCCCTCAAAGTACGCCAAATCATCATATATTACCTCATCTATAACACCGAGTTGCTCCTCATATGTCTTCACCTCGGACTCAGTATGAGCATCATCAGCTCTAATCTCATCTCTGATAGTAGCCGGAGGAACCTCAGAACTAGGTTGAATATCTGTGCTCGAGACCTTGGGAATCTCCACCGTACCAAAGAACATCGATAGGACGGTGGACTTCAGCTCGTTTAGATATCTCCTCAGCCCAGCAACATCGGCCTTCAAGGTCGTCATGACATCTGTAGCACCCTAGCTCTTCTCACACTCCTCAACTCTCAAGAAATAGAATCCAATGCCAACTTGTGGCCCTCAATCAGAATTCTATACTCCCTCATCTCTTCTCGTATCGGGGCCAAGGCAACAGCAATAGCCCACTCTATTAGCACAGGCACGGTGGCCTCTACCCCGGAGGCACGCACATCAGCAGATTGGGCGAAATAGCCCATATTGTAAAGCATGGCCTGGGTGATAGGGGGTCGAGAGGGAAAGGCAGAAGCAATAGAACTAGTGGGAGGGGTGCATCAGATGTACTAGGTTTCTCAGAAATAGAAGGTCCAGATGTACCTGAGGTCCCACTGGCCTGAGAGGGCATGATTGCCTCTGTCGACAACATATCAACATCGACCTCCGGGGATGTATCCACCGGTGTTGTCCTTCTTCTGTCGGCCTCATCCCACATGTACTCGGCCTCAATACGCCAGATTTAAGTAGAAGATGTGGGTGTCACCTCTACATCCTTCTTGTCATCTCTCGGAACATGGGCCCGTTTGCATAGATCGATGATCAACACCAAAAATGGGAGTGAGGTCTCTACTTGGCCCTCATGGCCATCTCTTGCTCAATCAGCATCCCCAAGTTTAACTGATGACGATCTATAATAGACCCTGGATAGGCCACCTTTGGGTGTTGGAGAATGGACTCATTCTGGGAAGGTATAATGATGCTGCTATTAAACCCGAACCAGTATCTTACCGCAACATTTCGGTCCTTCTTCCCGATAGGTGAACCTGCATCAATCCACCTCGGAGTGACATCGGAGAGAAGGGGTGCCAGCCAACCCTTAGGATCCTCCAAAGTCTTCTTCTTGATTAAGTCAATGTAATCGTGCACAATGTCCATTGAACAACCCATTACCGCATTTATATCCAAACATCGGCACTTCACTTTCTTCCCTCTTACAACCACAAAAATGACCGGCTTGAACATGCTGGCCTTCTTCTTCCCTTTAGGGACCAGCTCTCCGTACGCCGCATAGAACTCCTGGACCCAAGTAGGAATGTAAGGGCCTCGTAGTTTAGTGAAAATTTCAAACTTGTGAAACTTCAGAGTGTTCCACACTTGAGGATATTTGTCCACCACACCATCAGTAGACAATCTTTTCTCCTCCAAAATGGTCCTCGAACCCTCGGCCTTTAGTCGATTAAGTGACCGGGGAGGAGGACCCTGAACTTGTGGTTCTGAGACCACCGTTTGTTCTGGAGGAGGAGCTAAAGCTGGGGGAGAAGGAGTAGGTTTCGGAGGCACCGGGATCCTAGATGGATCATTTAAAGATTTGAAGTGTAGCTCTGCTCTCTGCGCCTGTAATAACGGATCATCTTCCAACTCGGAGATAGAGGCTGGAGAGTCATCCTAGGAACCACCCTCTTTGTCGGAGGTAGTGAGGTGTGTGGCATATACCCCCTCACTATCATAGCTCCCCTCCGCTGGTGTCAACTCAACAGACGCATTGCCCTTGCCTTTACCTCCCTTTGGAGGGAGTTTTGGATCGCATTTGCTTTCCCTTACTCCTGAATAGTGAAAGATTGAGCCTTGTTTGTTCAACCCAAGTGTTGGTGCCTGAGAAGCAGCTGCTTCCTCATTTATAACAATCCCACGTCCCTGCTTCTGGGGCGGTTGATTCCTTCCAGCTACTTTTGGTCTAGCCATTCCAGCAAAATAATGTGAAAAACATTAGATTAAGTTGTAGGAAAATAGTTGCTAGAAGTCTCACCAAATCGATCAGCGAGTCCCCAAACCACTTTGGCAAGTCGCCGAACCACTTTGGTGAGCCAGGTCGGGCTCGCCAAAAGTTCAAGAACAAAAATGTTCAAAAATCAAAGCTAGTTGATGATGTCCAGGGCCATTCGGCGGATCACCGACACCTTTCGGTGAACTAGAAGTAGCTCGCCAAAAGTTATAGAACAATTTCAAGAAAAAAGGGGCGCAGAATGGCGATCAGGAAGCACTGTCGGTGAGTCACTGAGTGAACTCGGCGAGCACATGCGTATCACCAAAAGTTACAGAACATAAACTCAAATATTTGAGAATTAAAGGGTGATCTAGGGGACGGTATGCGAACCTCCGAACCCCTAGATAAAAATTAAACACCAAAAATATGCAATTAACACAAGACCCATATGACCCATGCCCCGGGGTACTCATACTTCCCTCGATTTGGCCAAAATTAGCCAATTGACGTCTTTTCCCATTAAGAATGATGTAAACCGCTCTATCATCGGGCGAAATTTGACAATTAGCACAATTCGGGGTTACTCAGACTTCACCCCTCTAGACCCATAAAAATCTCAACACAACCCAACAATTTCATTAGTTAACGACACGGGAATGAACCATTTACGACCAATTAAAGATGATTTCAACTAAGAATAGACAACCCAACTATCGCACTATAATGCAAATAACATTATATGCAGATATCAACCACAAAATAACAATTGCAATTTATTTCAACCAATATTTTAATTCGGGGTTCGGAAAACCAACCTTTTTATGCCGAAAATTGAAAAGCTAGGAAGCAATGAATTCCCCAAAATCTACACCGAGCAAAGATCCCAAGAAAAACAAAAATAAAAGTGAGAGAATACGTAAAATATATTATCGGATGTGAGAGTACGGAAGTTAAAAAGTAGGAAAGGGAAGAGATTTTTGAAATTTAAACTGTTGGCCTTTTAAAACCTTTCAGTTCGCGCGCTAGTCGGCGAAGTAAGTCGAGCTCACCGACCAACTCGGTGATGCACCGAGTGGTACTTCAGCCCGCCGAGTTTTACAGAACCTCTGGCAAGCTAGGTGGTTCCAACGGCAGTCCAAGTCGGGCTCGACGACCTATTTGGCGGTCGTCGATTGGACTTTTGGCTCGTCTAGTTGCCATTCTCCCAAAATTTCCACTTTTCAACCTTTACATTCAACACCCGTTATTCAAACAACAGAAATAAAAATATTAAACCTTGCGTTGCCTCCCAAGAAGCGCCTTATTTAACGTCGTGGCACGATGTGGATACGCTTTCAAGGTTCATTTTTTAGGTTAGCCAATGTATCACTTGGTAGACTCCATTTTGGCCTTGGGTTCAAATGATATGAAATTTGACCTATTTACGTTTCCAATTGCTTGATGGACACTGAGGGTGAGGTGACCGTCTGATTGAGTGTGGAGACGTCCTCTTTCATTTCTTTCAAAACTTTATCCGACGCTTCTACCTTATTATGAATGCGTGCAAGCATGTCTTCCTTAGGGAAGTTCTCCGGGTCAGCCCTTTGCTCTATAGGCTTTTGTCGTTCATGGGGTTTAACGTATCTCTCCTTGTCACCATCCCTTTCTTTCCAAGTAGCATTATAGTCACGCCATTCTCTGTCACGGTCTCTCCATCCATCATCTCTATTCCAACCCGGATTTCCACCCGACCTTCGATAGCTTGGACAAAAACCTCCTCCTTGATTTGCAAGGAAGTCCACTTCCTCATTATATAGCTCTTCAAAGTGTGCTTCATCAGGGTTTGCTCCACCAATACCAACAACATATACACTCTTCAAACCACTACCCATTACATTATTCGCGAGGATATCCAGCAGGGTCATAATTTTAGCCATGTTTTGGTCTCTCTCTTGGTCCTTCTCGATCTGATCTTTTGTCATTCTAAAGTTGAGAGGAGACACTTGGTCCTCATGAGTGTACCATGCTCTGTTAATCTTAGTCATGCCATTGAGGAGATGAGATGCTATCTCATAAGGTTGTTGCATTATACCCTCTGGAACAAGTTGATCAGCATCACCTTTGTTCACCGAGTCAAGACTCCTATAGAAGTGTTGTAACAACACGCTATTTGGAAGTCTGTGAGTCGGACATTGAATTACTAACTTTTGAAATCACAGCCACGTCTCGTGGATTTGTTCACTTTCCAAGCGTTTGAAACCTTGAATACCATCCTATAATGTCATCGTCTTTAACGGGGTAAAGAAACTTACAAAGAACGTTGTGGTAAGTTCATCCCAAGTAGTGATGGAGTTCCTCGGTAGATCAGCTAACCACTTGGTAGCTTCCCCCATCAAAGAGAATGGGAACAACCAGAGACGAACTGATTCTTGTGAGATGTTCTTGAACGAGAACGACCATATACGTCCATATAATTTCGAATATGCTCATGGGGATCCTCATGGGCCAACCCTTCATATAATCCTTCCATTTTCAAGAGCGGTAGCATTGTGCTAGTGACATGGAAGACTGCATTCCCCTCTACAGGAGGTAGACGTAAAGCACCAACACCACCACATTGGATCAGATCGTTAACATCATTCAGATTTCCAATATCATCTTGGTGGCTAATTTGGCTACCATTACTCCCGTTCACGCTCATTTATTCCTCTTCTCAAACACAGGCAACACAAACAAAAAACCAAGTAAGTCGATTCAACTACAACACAAGAAGATCACAATTTAAACTTTAATAATAGAATTCTAAACACCACTCCCGGCAGTGGCACCATTTTTGATAAACGCTCAACTACACCTCTTCCATTACTAGGTGTAGGCAATCGTAATCTAGTATAAAACCCAATGAAGAGTTGGGGTCGAACCCACAGGGAGCGGTACAAGTTAGAATTCAGTTACAAAGTTACAAATGTAATCTAATTGATGGTAGGAATAGAAATTATCGCAAACATTTAACTAAATTAAAAGGGGTGACAACAAATGTCAGATGGGGGGATTGATTTGTTATTTAGCAACTAAAACAAATACGAAAACAGGGGAATCAACAATGTAGAGAGGAATTCTCGGGATGTGATCGATTATAGGCTAATTTCACTATATGAGTAATTGAAATTTACAAACGATTGCTAAATATCAGTAGGTAGGCTAGACTATAGATGCAATAGCTTTCTCTCGAACAACTATTACGATCAAGCGAGTTCTCTCGAACCTCGACAAACTTAACAATATATACAACCCAAAACCTTAATTTATCTACTTTCTCAAGCTATATAGGTAGAATTGAGTTTAGGATTCACTCTCTCGAGCTGAACCTACATCAACCTAATAACTACAATCATTAATCAAAAACCTTGATTCCGAAACCTCTTTCTCAAGCAAGACCAAAACTCTAAGTTAGAATTGCATTTGCCACTACAATTCATATATTAATACACAACTATTGATTAAACCCACTTCAATTAAGCATTTAAATTAGCAAATAACAATATCTATAAGCTAATTAACCAAATAATCACATGATCACAACCCAAGAATTTAGGTTTTAGCTACACATCATAAAAAAAGAGAAACAATTACCAACTATATTAGCCATGAGCTGGGTAAAATGCTCCAAATTGAATTTGTTCAAAAATCCAATTGCAATTCCTCAAAACTAAGTCTCAAAAGCTTCAAAGTATACAATGGAAACTCAAAAACTCAGAGAAAACTCAAACTCTGAAACTTGTGGAATCAGAACTACTAACTCTTCTTTTTAAATTTCAATTTATAGTTTCCCAAATTTTGGCCTTCAAGGCCATTAGGCGAAGTAAGTCGCGCCTCACCAACCCAGTCGGTGATCCGCCCTTCGCTCCAATCTATCACCGGTGTCCATTGGCCATTAGTCCTGAGGGTTCTATGACTTTAGGCGATCAAGGTCGATGTCCCCAAGTCGGTCGGCGATCCGCCGACTGTCCGTTTCTATCGCCAAGTAGGGTCGTCGCCAGGGCTGGCACGCTGGAACTTTAGGCGAGCTAAAGAGCCAATCGGCAATTTGCCGAGTGGTCTTGGCGGTCACCAAGATTTCCTTCCTTCAACTTCTTCAGTTTTTTCGCTCCTTTTTGGCCGGGAATGTCATTACCTTTCTCCTTAGCCTTCATTGCTGCAAATCAACACTTTAACAACAGTTTAGAGCCTAAATTAGGCATTTGAGGACAGTTAAACTATGAAAACAAAGCCCTAAATGAGTCGAAATCTCGGAGTCATCACAAGGTTACATAAAGAAGTATCTCACATGTGACTTAAGATGATATCTACTTGCATTGACCATATTTTATGACTTATGTCTTCTAGTTCTTTTACATTCATTTTTTAGCTTGGTCATTGCATTTTTATAAAAATGTCCCTTTTTACATGATTTCAAATGTTTTATCCATGGATTTCATACTTAGTGCATTTTTGTACTGAAGCATACTCTTGCCTATATTACTTATCCAAATATAGGGTTCAAAGCTCCAGGTTCAAACTTCCATGGCTAAGGATCTTTAGTAGAGACTTGAAGATTGGTGAGTCCTTATATATTCGAGGACCGAGCCTTTATTTAATCATGTCATTCCATTTGATTATTGAACTTTATGTACGGGTTACGTCCTAATTTCTTCGTACATACTAGATAGCTTGAGACTTTGTTAGATACCGCTACATTTTATAAAACTCTATGTTTGGAATTGTATTTTAAATATCTTAAAGTTCTAAAATCTTGTATGATGAATGCTATGTAGCTTGTATGGGGCCTCTCAGTGTCTTATACATTGTGTTACGCCTAGGGGCCACCTTGGGTCGTGACAAACTTGGTAATTAGATCACAAGGTTTAGAAAGTTCCTAGGAAGTCTCATAGGCCACGTCGAATAGAGTCTTGTTCATGAGTGTGAAGCACGCCACCTTTATGAATGAGAGACTATAAGATGTTTAGGAAACTCCACTTCTTTCATTAATCTAAAGTTGTGTGTTCAAGTTTAACTCTATAATGTCTCTCTCATAATCCTAATCTGATGCTCTACAGGATATGGCCACTCGAAAGGCATATGCTTGAAAGAAGGCGAGAGAATGTGAAACAAGAGGCTCCTCCTCAGGCTCATCAAGTTCTGATCGACCCTTTGGCCAAGCAAGTGACTAATTCAGAGTTTAGGGCTGCTTTTTAAGTATTGACTCAAGCCAATAGGGAGGTTGCGGTCCATGTGAACCCAAATATGGGTACATCGGCATCTAGAGTGAGAGACTTTACTAGAATAAATCATCCGGTGTTTCACGGTTTTAAGGTTGAGGAAGACCCTTAGGAGTTCATTTATGAGGTTTACAAGGTGTTGATGATCATGTGAGTGACAGTGGTGGAAAAGGTGGAATCGGCCGCTTATCAACTTAAAGGTGTTGCTCAAATTTAGTTCAACCAATGGAAGGAAAAAAGGGCAGTTGATGCAGGGCCTCTCGATTAGGAAAATTTTAAGGTTTCTTTCCTTGATAGGTTATTTCCCCTTGAGATGTGGGAGGCAAAGGTGCTAGAATTCATCAACCTTTATCAAGGAAACATGAGTGTGAAAGAATATGCTTTGAAGTTCACACAATTGTCTTGATATGCTCCCACTATGGTTGCCGATCCTAGGGCAACAATGAGTAAGTTCAGTTCAGGTGTGTCTGAGATAGTTGTTAAGGAATGTTGTACCGCTATGCTTATCAATGATATGGACATTTCTCGTCTCATGGTTCATGCTCAAGAAATTGAAGAGGAGAAACACAAGGAAAGGTCTGGGGAGGCAAAGAGGTCAAAAACTAGTGATGGTAACTTCTAACACTCAAGGTCCAATGGACATGGTCGTTCTAACTTCTGACAAAGGTTTTCCAATCATGGTTACTCCAATGCTCCATCTAAGTTTAAAAAAGATAGGGTGACTAACCCTAGCCTACTTGTGCTTGATGTGGAAGGAAGCATGAGGGCAAGTACTTAGCCAGCACAAATGGTTGCTTTGGTTGTGGAAAGAGTGGTCATAAAATAAGGGATTGCCCAATGCTTGCGTCCAAAGGGAGAGAAGGTAAACAAGCTCTACCTAATGGTTCGGGTTAAAGTGGCGCAAAGCAAAACATATTTTATGCACTTAAGACTCGTGGTGAACAAGAGGTTTCTCCCGATGTGGTTACCGGTATGTTGAAACTCTTCCAACTTGATATTTATTCTTTACTTGACCCCAATACTACCTTGTCTTTTGTGATGCCATATGTGGCTATGAGGTTTGATATTCTTTCGGATGTGTTGTTAGACCTTTGCTTTGTCTCTACTCATGTTGGTGATTATGTTGTGGCTAAGAGGGTCTATAGAAAGTGTCTGGTCTCCTTATCCCATAGAATCACTCATGTTTACCTTGTAGAGCTTGATATGTTAGATTTGAATGTTATCCTTGGTATTGAATGGTTTCATTCATGTTATGCTTATATTGATTGTAGAACCCATGTAGTTAAGTTTCAATTTCCAAATGAACCCATTCTAGAGTGGAAAGGGGGAAATTTGATGCCTAAGAGTCAGTTTGTCTCTTGTATTAAAGCTAGAAATATGATTTCGAAGGGTTGTATTTACCATCTAGTTAGGGTGAGGGATATGGATTCTGAGACCCCTACCCTTGAGTCTATCCCCATTGTAAAAGAGTTTCCGAAAGTGTTTCCATATTATGTAACACTCGAAAACTAGTAAGCTAAACTAGAGGGTTCTAGAGCCTTATGTGAGGGTTAGAGTTGTGGAAATGACCTCCCGTATTTATAGTGAAGGGTTTAGGGGTTAAACTTAAAGGTACGACTCCCGAAGGACCAACCAAGGGTCCTTGAGGAGGACCCTAGAAACCCCACAAAAACAGTCCACACACGATGGGGACTCACGCCCCGTGGGGGACGGTCGTAGGTCAAGGAGGTTCAAGTCATGTCGCAGTACCCCACCCACGTATGACCAGCACGGCCCGTGGGTCGGGGTCTCGTGTGTTGGGCAGTAAGCTCATTAAGTCGGCTTAAGTTGGGGGCTTAGGGAATATTCTAGAATTTGTTAGTTATTAAGTGGTGTCGTTTAATTAGTAATTAGACTACCTATATAAGGCTATTAGACCCTTACTTAAGTAATTCCAAATCATTATTTCAACTCACCCAAAAATACCCAATTCCCTCCAAGAAATTCTCTCTCTAGAAAGTGAAGAAGAGGGTTAAAGGCTAGGTCAAGACTCTATTTTTTCAAGCTTTCTAGGCTTTGTAATCAAGGTCTGATGGCTTATTCATTCATGGGTCCCTTTCATCCATGAAGCCCCCATGTTTCCCCCAATTGTGAAGATGAATCCCCAATTTTAGTTAGGGTTCCTTCCTATATTGTGGGTATTGTTGTATGTTGATCCAATTGAGTGGATAATGGTTGTTTATGATGAAATTACATGATTTTAGTAAGATTATGCATGTATTCTTAATTCACCTAAGATTCTAGGGTGAAATTGATATAATTTGATTTTATGCAATGAAAGAGGAAATTGAGGGCTTAGATGTGACCTTCTAAGATTGATGAATTTCTTTACGAATTACTTGAGATTAGAGTACTTAAGTATTAATTGCTTAAAGGTAAATCTTGTAAACATGAATTGATTATATTAGGGCTTATATGATGGATCATTGATTAAGTAGTGTTGAAATTGAGTTTACATGATGATATATGACTATAATTGTTTAAGAAGGAAGCATGTTGTTAGATTGTCTTGAGGATTAGGCATATATGATGAACATGTGAAGTATTGCTTGAGAGTAAGGCCTGTAGTATGAATGTGACTTCTAGGGCTTTGAGGGTGAAAGTTAATATGAATGAACGAAGAATGTTAATACTTTGAGAGTCAAGCGATTATGTATGTTGAGTTGTCTATGGTATGATTGGGGAAGGACTTTACCCACATGACCTATATTATGAGTATATGAGATTATACATATAGTAGTTGAACTACTTGAACTATGATTATATCCATGTCTAAGGTAGTAATTCTAGATGTGTCAATTTGATAGGAGCTTTGACCCTTGAAAGGGCAACCTATGATATTATGCATATTTTATGAGACTTATGTATATGCTTTAAGAACACTTTGAGAGTAAAGTGATTATGACTATGATGTAATTGTGGTGTTGTTAAAAGACTATTCTCACGCACACACACTTAAGCATGACTATGAATGAAGTGTGCATGATTATGATAATGTTGTTGTGATTCATTGAAAGGCTATTCTCATGAACACATAATGAACATGATGTGAAAGGTTTTCTCACATATGATGATTCTAAGGTTGAAAGGCTATTCTCACCTATTGAATCTATGAGCTATACCATGAACTATGCTGGATTGAGTGTTAAGACATTCTTCCATAAACATGAACTTAAGTCAAGACTTAATATGAACCTAATAGGAATTATGCTTAGCACCTAGTGGATAGTGTATATGAGATGGAAGCTTTTACCTCAATGAGTCCAGTTTTCCAAAGGGTTCCTTCTACGACAGTTTAGTTTGGGTTCCCAAAACATGTATCTCATAAGATTGAAACCTTCTACCTCAGTTAAGTCCAGATTTCTAGTAGCAATATCCCTATCCCATAACTATGTGCCCACATAGGTCTTTAGCTAGTGGATCCACCTAAGCTAACAAGCCATGGTCTTACCTTAGGCAAGTAAGACAACCTTTTTTCAGTGTGCAGCATGACACCGAATTCCATGTTAAGCTCACATGGTCTATGTCGGTTAAGGCTAATTCCCAATACCACAAAAAGAATATGAATTTATGAATTATGGTTACTCAAGAAGCTTTACTTAGCATGGATGGGATTATGGGATCTTATTCATGTATTGCACAAGTATTCTTTGAGGGTAGTTATGATATGTTTCTCTTATGTATGATGGACTATGTAACAAATATTCTATGACTTATGCTTATGATATATGTCTTGATGGATTGTTGCTATAGTTTCCTTCCATGATATGATTGACTAAAGGTGATGGATTCCCTTGTCTATGATGAATAAGCTAAGGATGAGATAAAATATGGTAAGTATGTATGATGGCCTAAGGTGGTACTTAGTGTGGGTGAGATTATGGGGTCTTATCCATGCATTGCACAAGTATGACTTGAAGCTTCTAACGAAGTGTTTCTCTCATGTAATAAAGAATTAAGTATTGACTATGCTATGAATATGAAGTATCTCCTATGTTCACGGTTCATGCCTTATGATGACTAATGCTTATATTATGTCTATGTTGGAGATCATTCTTATGATTTTATGGTTATATCTTATGCTTATAACCTATGTCTTATGATGATGTCTCTTATGCTTATGACTTATGTTATTGTCCCTTATGATTATGGTATATGTATTATGTTGACTAATGCCTCTTATATGCTTATGTTGATGATTTATGCTAGCCATCATATTTAGTACATTACTGTACTAACGCATACTCTTACCTACATTCTTATCAAATGTACGGTTTGGCGATATTAAGTTCCATTCTCGTGGCTAGGTTCTTAGTAGAGCAAGGATTTGAAGATTTGGTGAGTCCTCATAGAATCGAGGATTTTCTCACCTTTCCTTTATGTCTTTCTTTTATGTTTTAGACTATTGTATGGGTTGTGACCCAAGAGTATTCAAAGTTGTATTAGATGGTTTGAGACAAATGTAGTAAGACTTCCGCTTTGCTTTTATAAAGACTTCAATTGTATGGATAAAGTTTTAAAATTTCCGTACTTTTCTATTATCTTATGTTATGATATGCTAAGGGCTTGTATGAGACCCCTTTGGGGTCAAGTACTCCATGTTACATCTATGGTGTACCCATGGGTCGTGACATATTATATACCCGATATTCCTCCCGAAAGAGAAATAGACTTCGGTATTGACCTTCTCCTATATAAGCATCCTATTTCTATTCCTCATTATAGTATGGCTCCGACAAAACTTAAGGAATTAAAGGAGCAATTGAAAGATTTGTTGGATAAGACTTTCCTCTGACCGAGTATCTCTCCATGGGGTTCTCTAGTTTTGTTTGTTAGAAAGAAATATGGTTCGCTTCGATTGTGTATTGACTACCGTCAATTGAACAAGGTTACCATTAAGAATAAGTACCCTCTTCCAAGGATAGATGATTTGTTTGACCAATTTCAAGGGGCAAGTTACTTCTCTAAGATTGACCTCCGGTGGGGTTATCACTAATTGAGGGTGAAGGAAGATGACATCCCGAAGATGGCTTTTCGAACTCGGTATGGTCATTATGATTTTTGGTAATGTTGTTTGGTTTGACTAATGCTCCGGTTGAATTTCTGGACTTCATGAATAGGGTGTTTAGACAATACATTGATATGTTTTTTATTGTGTTTATTGATGATATTGATCTATTCAAGAAGCGAAGACGAGCATACCGATAATTTGAGGATTGTGTTGGATGTCCTCAAGGACCGACAACTCTTTGCAAAGTTTAGTAAATGTGTGTTTTGGTTAAGATCTGTAGCCTTCCTTTGTCATATTATTTCTGGTAAGGGTATTGAGGTAGATCCTAAGAAGAAGGACGCAGTCAAGAGTTGGCCTAGACTTGTATCACCGTCAGATATTAGAAGTTTCTTGGGTTTAGGCGGCTACTATAGAAGATTTGTCGAAGGATTTTCTTTAATTGCTTCTCCATTGACGTCATTGACCCAAAATAAGGTTAAGTTCATATGGTCGGAGGAATGTGAAAAGAGTTTCCAAGAATTTAAAGATAGACTTACTTCTGCTCTGGTGTTGACCTTATCGGAAGGGATTGATGGTTTTTTTTTGTTTATTGTGATGCCTCAAGAATTGGGTTAGGATGTGTACTTATGAAAAATGGGAAAGTCACTGCCTATGCTTCAAGGCAACTTAAGATTCATGAGAGGAATTACACTACCCATGACCTTTAACTAGTGGCGGTTGTATTTGCTCTTAAGATTTGGAGGCATTACTTGTATGGAATTAATGTAGATGTATTTACCGACCACAAGAGTTTGCAATATATGTTTAAGCAGAAAATTTAAATCTTTTCCAAAGGGGGTGGCTTGAGTTACTAAAGGATCATGACATGAGCGTTCTCTATCACCCCGACAAGGCAAATGTGGTGGCGGATGCTCTTAGTCGACTCTCAATCGGTAGTGTTACTCATATTGAAGAAGATAAAAAGGAGTTGGTTCAAGATGTTCATAGATTGGCCCGTTTGGGTGTTTAGTTAGTGGATCCACCAATGGTGGTATTATGGTTCACAATGGTTCAGAATCATCTTTTGTGGCGGATGTGAAAGTCAAGCAAGGTCTTAATCCGACTTTGATGGAATTGAAGGAAGCGGTGCCTAAAAAGTTCGTTGAGGCTTTCTCCCAATAGGGAGATGGGGTACTTAGATATCAAGGTCGTTGTGTGTTCCTGATGTAGATGCCTTGAGAGAGGAGATCTTTTCAGAAGACCAAAGTTCTTGATATTTTATTACCCCGGAGCCACCAAGATGTGCCGTGACTTGGGGGACATCTATTGGTTGAATGGGATGAAGAGAGATATTGCAGAATTTGTGGCTAACTGTCCTAATTGTCAACATGTGAAAGTTGAGCACCTAAAGCCCAGAGGTTTATCTCAACATATTAGCATTCCTACTTGGAAGTGGGAAGACATAAACATAGACTTCGTTGTTGGTTTGCCTCGCACTAGGCGACAACATTACTCGATTTGGGTTATTGTGGATCGAATGACAAAATTGGCTCATTTCATTCCCGTGAAGGTTTCTTATTCGGCGGAAGATTACTCTAAGTTGTATTTAAGGTAAATGGTGAGGTTGCATGGATTGCCCATGTCCATTATTTCTGATCGTGTACCCGATTCACTTCTCAGTTTTTGAAATCTTTCCAAAAGGGTCGTGGTACTCGTGTGAAGATTAGTACGGCCTTTCATCCATAAATTGATGGGAAAGCGGAGTGTACTATTCAAACCTTGGAAGATATGTTAAGAGCTTGTGTAATTGACTTCAAGGGTAATTGGGATGATCACTTGCCTTTGATTGAGTTTGCGTACAACACTAGCTATTACTCTAGTATTGGCGTGGCTCCATTTGAAGCTCTATATGGTAGTAGGTGTAGATCTCCAATAGGCTGGTTGGAAGTGGGTGAAGTTGCCTTGATAGGTCCCGAATTGGTACATGAGGCTACAGAGAAAGTTTGACTTATTAGATAAAGGTTAAAAATGGCTCAAAGTCTACAAAAGTCCTATGTCGATATTAGAAGAAGAGATCTTGAGTTTGATGTTCATGATTGGGTCTACTTAAAAATTTCACCCATGAAGGGTTGAATGAGATTTGGGAAGAAAGGAAAGCTTAGTCCCGTTATGTTGGCCCATATCAGATTTGAGGCGAATTGGCAAGGTTGCTTATGAACTCGATTTACCTAATGAGTTGTCATCGGTGCATCCAATTATCCATGTATCCTTGTTGAAGAAATGTGTTGGAAATCCGACATCTATAGTTCCCTTAGAAGGGTTGGGAGGTAATGATTTTTTTTTTATGAAGAGGTTGCGATTGAGATTTTAGACCGGCAAGTCATGAAGTTGAGAAACAAAGAAGTTGCTTCCGTAAAAGTTCTTTGGAGGAATTAGTTAGTGGAGGGTGCTACTTGGGAGGCCGAGGCTGATATGATGTCCCATAATCCTCATCTCTTTCCTTCCAATCCTACTCTAGCTTGAGGTATTTAGTTCCTCATGGTTTACTCTTTGGTGTAATGTGTCATATATATTCCCATGATTTCCACATAATGCAAGATTCATGAAAAGCATAAATTTTTAGAAAAATGAGTTTTATTGATTAATTATTACATGTTTATCTGCCTTTGAGTATGAGTTGCATATAGAGTTCATGATATGATGTTCTGAACATGCTTTAGCTTGGAGTTGATGTTTCCTCCTTGGATATGTGCATTTTGTGTAAGTGTATTCATGTTGGGCTGTTAGGTTTGAATTTCTACATTCCTTATGATTTCTAGAATCTCATTCAAGGACAAATGTTCCCAACGGGGAATAATTGTGACACCTTGGATTTGAGAAAGCCTAGAAAGGGAGTCTAGTGAGGAAACTCACAAGCTAGAACAGGACCATAGAACCCACCACGGAGCCCTTGACAGGCCGTGAAGGGGACCATGGTCCGTTCATGGGCTCGTCGTAAGTCTCCCCAGACTTGCCTCACAGGAGACCCTCCCACGGATGCCTTGACGGCCCGTGGAGAGGTTGACGGCTCGTAAGGCTCTAATGGAGGGCTATTAAGTGACTGCCATGGCCAACATCCCTTCCACGGAGCCCTTGACGGCCCGTGGTGAGTATGACTGGCTGTGGTGGTCGTCGTCAAAGTGACCCACCAGCAAGGGATCTTTCCCTAGCAACTGGTCAAGGACAAGGACTGGCATAACGGCTTGTGGGGTCCTTGACGGACCTTGAAGGCCACCGTGAAGGAGGTCGCGTTAGTTTTAAGTTAGGGTCTTTTCCTAGTTATTCTATCCAAATACTATGTCATTTTTCCCTTACATAGAAGTCTTATATAAGTGTTTTGAACCCCAAATTTCCCCAATTCATGTCATTCTCTCTATTTTCCTAAAGAAGAACAAGTCTTCCCAAAATATTTCTCACTCTATAAAGCTTGAAGAAGAAGGACCAACCTAGGGTTTCAAGTCAAGTCTCCAATTCCTCCACTGAAGACAAGCTTTTGGCATTGAGGTATGATAGTTTTCATCCATGGAGCCCTTTCCTCCATGGAGTTCCCGAATTCTCAAATTTACAAAGTTAAAAATCTCCAATTGAGTTAGGGTTTTCTTCCATGTCATGGTTTCCTTAAATGTTGATTTATTTGATTATTTTATGATCTACTAAGCATGGATTGAAAAGATTGTAGGTTTTTAAGATGAATTCCCATGAACCCATGCTTAACCCTTTTTTTCTAGATTAGATGATTGAAAATCAGTTTTGAACAATGAAAGGAGAATTATGGAATTGTGCATGTTCTTATGAAATTGATGAATTATGATGTAAGTTGCTTTGAGAGTAAAGAATATATGATGTTGTTGTTGTTAATTGTTGTGAAAGTATTTTTCACATAATTACTCCATGCATGAATGTTAAAGGTTTTCTCACTTAAAGGATTCTAAGGTTGAAAGGTCGTCTCACCAAAAATGAATCAAGTTAAGTAGTTATTCTGATGAAACCTAGTTTGGATTGGTTACTTAATTATACCCTTCCATGGATGACATACGACTTAGCTTGGATTGGCAATATGACGTGCCCTTCCATGGATGATAAGGTTAAGTTAATAAAATGACTATTCTGTGGGATTTATGCATAGCACCGATAAGATATTGAGATGGAAGCTCTGTTGTTAGTAGAGGTCGGGTTTATAGTAGCAATATCTTTATCCAATACCTATGTGCCCCCATAGGATGATTGTCTAGATATACATTAGCTAGTGGATCCACATAAGCTAGAAGTTCATGGTCTTACCTTGGCAAGTAGGACACCTCTTTTCGGTGTGGGGTAGATACTGGATTGCGTGTTGATAGCTCACATGGTCTTATATGTCGGTTAGAGGTAAAAGTTTCACAATAATGAACAAAGGTTACTTCAAGAAGTATTTCACATGTGACTTAAGATGATGTCTTCTTGCATTGACCCTGTTTTATGACTTATGTCTTCTAGTTCTTTTACATTCATGTTTTAGCTTGGTCATTGCATTTTTATGAAAATGTCCCTTTTTACATGATTTCAAATGTTATATGCATGGCTTTCATACTTAGTGCATATTTTGTACTAACACATACTCTTGCCTACAATTCTTATCCAAATGTAGGATCCGACGCTCCAAGTTTGAACTTCCATGGCTAGGGATCTTTAGTAGAGACTTGAAGATTGGTGAGACCGAGCCTTTATTTCATTATGTCATTCCATTTGAGTTTTGAACTTGATGTATGGGTTACAATCCGATTTCTTCGTATGTACTAGATGGCTTGACACTTTGTTAGATTCCGCTAAATTTTATAAAACTCTATGTTTCGAATTGTATTTTAAATCTCTTAAAGTTCTATTATCCTATATGACGAGAGCTAAGTGGCTTGTATGGGGCCTCTCGGGGTCTAATACGCCGTGTTACACCTAGGGGCCACCTTGGGTCGTGATAAAGGACTTCTTCACACTAACAGTGCGAAGGAACCTCTCCTAACACAACCCAATCATGTACCAAGGGGGTTTCTTCCTCATTTTTGAAAGTAGGGGTCCATACTAAGAATCAGATTAGCTGATCAACAATAAACAATTTATTCTTTGACAACACAGTAAAATGTTCAAATTCATTGTCGAGATCAATATACAAATGCTTGAGATTATAATGAATAAACTTCAGCCATCCTCTTAACTTGGTTTTCAGAATAAATTATTTCCTAATGAACTCCATTTTAGGCATGGTGTTGATAATTTACCAATGAGGCTAAATTTGAATCTTTTTCCCAACTTAACCATGAATTTTTTTTTATAAATAAAACAGCAGGGTATCCTTGTTTTGTAGTAATTTTAGGAGGACTGGTGGTTAAAGGAATCTTTTTTGTGCTATTAGTTTAGCAACCATTGAGTTAGGGATGCGAGGAACGTGAGGAGTTAGTGTAACAATTGCGTTTTGTTTAGGCTGTTTGGGGGGATTATGAGCTAGTTCAGTGGTGACACTGTTGATATTTTGGTTTTCCTTTTCTGCATTGGTACTGTTGTGTCTCAATGTTTTAAAATTGTTCGATATTTGGAGAGTACTGTTGTTAGGAA
This sequence comes from Solanum etuberosum, assembly GCA_029582245.1. Taxonomy (NCBI): domain Eukaryota; kingdom Viridiplantae; phylum Streptophyta; class Magnoliopsida; order Solanales; family Solanaceae; genus Solanum; species Solanum etuberosum. Next base: position 72,029 of record JAJONR010000326.1, read on the forward strand.
CATAATGTTTACGATTGGCTTTAGTAGGGTCATTAGTATGAATTTATTTTGTGTTATTGTTCATCTTAGATTCAATATGAGGCCTTTTTGATGTATTTCAAAGACCAGCTCTTTACCCTTCTCACCATTAACACCATGATCACACGTATTATTATTCAACTACTTAGTAGGTCAAGAGTATCAATATCTTTGATTGATTGACTAATAAGACATTGAGCATTAGGAGTATTATTTGTATTATCCTCATCTGAAGCCACTCTGTCATTTCCTTCATCCGAATAAGAATCAGAAACATTTATAGTGCATGTATAAGTTAGAACTCTAATATCCAAATTGGATGAGCTTTGAGGATAAACAGATAAATCTTTCTCCAAATTAGCATTCCCAGGGGTCGTCTTGGAAGGTTGGGTTTGCTAAAACTGATTGATATTTACCAGAGCCACCAATCCAGCTAGCTTATCTTTAGAAGGAATGGTTTTTTCCCCATTCAGGGACTTATGATCATCCAAAATAGGATCCTTAGGTAAAAAGAAATTTACTTTGATCATTTTGCAACAATTCAACTTGAAAATTTGGATTTTCCATTGCCTGAATTTTTTCTCCTAATTGAGACTGATGCATAGTATCTAGAGCCCTACTTCTTAAATTAAATTGATTGTGATACTTAGGAATTGGGGATTTAAGAACTGGAATTTTGAGCTCACCTATAGGAATGGTTTTGTATTAAGTTTGACCCTAAATTCCATTCACTACAATTTCGCGGGAATTCTGAATATCGTTGTTGCCTGAATCTTCAATCATTTCAGATGGATTTTTGCATACAGGTAGCTCTTGATTTTCTTTAGTAACCCCAATTCTTTGAGAAGCACGAATATCCACTATACCATCTCGAATTTGAGTGCACATTTGCAACTTCTCATGTGCGATTTTATCCAAGCCATCTATCCTAGAACTAGAAATTGGCATGATGGAATGACAAGAATCTTTGATCATATTTAGGTGAGGGTATGCTAATTAATCTCCAATAGTCGGAATAACTCGTATCACACTAAAATTAACATGAGAAATAATTTCATGAATCTTACACAAGTGTTTATTCAAAATCGCCTCTTTCTTGCATCATTGTTACTCGATTTCTCATTGTTGTAGGATGAATTGGAGAGATATTGTTGTTGTATTGCCTTAGTCTCTTTTGAGTGCCAAATTTGATAGAGATTATTTTTGTATTACCTTAGTCTATTTTGAGTTCCCCTCGTGGACTATGTCTGGTGGCTGGAGTGATACTTTTGGTGGCTCAAATGCCATCTCGGCAGTAGTTGGAAATTCTAGAGAGAATTTTAGAGATTGAAATTTTAGGGTGAGAAAAGTTTTTAATGATCTGGGGTAACTCTAACTTTGGGGGTTCTACAATTGATTGCTTAGCCGGAGGAATCTCCCTATTCTTCAAATTCTTGGAGTTAAATGGAAAAGAACCCAACTTCCCAAGTGCAACTACTACCTTATCATAATCTAAAATCTCCTCCCCATCGTAGTTAAATAAGATAGACGCAAAAGACTCACCAAGACAAGTAATTTCACAAACACTTTCCACAGTCTCATCAATAACATCAACAAAATACACGAGATGCGTATCGCTTAAGTGTTCCATAGACTTGAACACAGTAAAATTTACCTCTTTGTTGTTCAATCTAAATTTCGACTTTCGACTTTCAACATCCATTAAGTCCCTTTTGGTTAACAAAAAAGGCCGAATAAATATAATTGGGATCTCAGTTTCAATTTCTCAATCCAACACATCAAAATCAGTGGGGAAAACGTACTTATCTTTCGTATTAAGATATCATAAAGCATACCTATCTTTCTTTTAATCAACGGATCAGACATCAAGAGCCTCATTGTTATTCGCTTCAGAGCATCTAACCGAATCTTTTTGAAGATAGCTAAGGGCATCAAAATGATACTTGCTCCTAGATTACAAAGTTCCTTAGCAAATTGATATACCTCAATGGTACAAGGAATGGTGAAGGCCCCTATATAACTTTTCTTAATAATCACATTACTTCACACAATGGCACTACCACTATGTGAGACTTCAACAACCTCAAACACCATACTTCTCTTCTTTGTGACCAACTCTTTCATAAATTCCCCGTATCCTGGCATTTCAAGGAATGCATCAACTAAAGGGATATTCACTGACAAATTTTAAACATGGCCAAGATATTTATAAAATTTAGCAACACCTTTATTCTTCAAGAGTATAGGAAAAATATGGGTCACCTTGTCCGGTACTTGCACATTCACCTTGCTTAACAAAAGGGAAACATCACCCCCCAAATTAGCATTATAATCACTCTTGAGATTATAACTACTAGTATAATTAGAAAACAGAATTGGTTCATCAACAAGTACTTTCAGCAATGATTCATCATCGTCAATCACATTTTTGTGCCATCATTTTCATTCAAAGGATTATTCTTCAACACCTTACCGCTTTGGGTTGCAATTGCCATGATATAAGTATCATTCTTTGGGTTTGAAACCATGGAACTAGGTAAACCTCCCTTCGGTCAGTGGTTCATATAAGCCAAAATCTAACTAATTTGGGCCTCAAGTTGCTTTACGGAGACCGAGTGTGATTTGACAGTTTTGTTCAGGGAAGAGAAGTCTATCTTCATTTCTTTAAGTACCTTGTCAAAACCTTCAGCTTTGTTGAGGATCCTTTCAAGCATATCTTCAATCCAGAAACTTTCCAGATCAGTATTTTGCTCATTGGGCTTTTCTTCGTCATGTCGTGGCACATACCGATCTTGATCACCCTCACATTCTCTCCAATTATTTCCTCGATCACGCCAATATTTTTATCTATCTCTCCAGCCACCATCACAATCCTTGTTCTAACCTTGATTCCACCCGGCCTTGGATTGCTCGGACAAGAAACCCCTTCTTGATTACTCAAAATTTGAAATTTTTCATTGTACACAGCTTCAACCTTTTCATATTATGGACGCACACCACTACTTGTTCCTACCACATTCACCTTCTTTAAACAACCACCCATAACATGTTTCGACAAAAGATCCAGATGAGTGATCATATTTTCCATGATCTCATCTCGCTCTTGGTTCTTCTCAAATTTTTCCTTAGTCATACTCATTTCAGGAGGTGATACTTCATCTTCCCTTGTGTGCTAAGCACAGTTTATCTATGTCATCTTATTAAGGAATGTAGAAGCCATTACAACGAATGAGTTGGTCGGCAACACCGTATCGAGACTCCAATAGAAAATATAAAATGGACTTTATTTGGCAACCTAATAAGGCTCAACTACACTTCATCCAATACAAAGTGTAGGAGATTGTAATCCAGTATGAACCCAACAAAGAGTTGGGGTCGATCCCACAGGGAGTGATATGGTAGAGAATTCAATTAAGATGTAAAGAGTGTGTTCGAATCAGTTATAGAAGTAGACATTATCGAAACCAAGCAAAGTAAATTATAATGTTTGACAACAAATATCATATCGCGGGATTAGTTTTGTCAATTAACAACTATAACAATTACGAAAACAAGGGAATAGATAAGTAGAGATAGATTCTGGGGGATGTGATCGATTAAAGGCTAATTTCGCTATATGGGTAATTGTAGTTTACTAACAATTGCTGAATCTTAGTGGGTAGGCTAGACTATAGATGTAATATCTTTCTCTCGAACAACTACTACGACTCAAGGGAGTTCTCTCGAACCTCGACAAGCATAACACTGCAAACAACCCAATACCTCAATTTATCTACTCTCTCTCGAGTTAGATAGGTAGGATCGAGTTAAGATCCACTCTCTCGAGCTAAACTCACGACAACTCAATCACTACAATCATCAATCGATAACCTTTGTTTTAGAACCTCTTTCTCAAGCAAGCCCAGAACACTAAGCTAGAATTGCATTTTCAACTAAAATTTATGAGTTAATACACAACTATGAATCAAACCCAATTTAAAATAGCATTTCAATAAGAAAACAACAATACCCATAAGCTAATTAGAACAAATAATCACATTATCACACCCCAAGAATTGGAATTTTAGCCACACATCATAAAAAGGAAGAAACGATTGGTATTATGTTATCCATGAACTAGGTAATGATTTCCAATTCAAAATGTAGGTGGTCGCTAACAAGTATAAATCTAACGATGAGTTGGGGTCAATCCCACAAGGAGTGATACGGTAAAGAATTCAATTGAGAAGTAAAGACGTGTTCTAATCTTTTGTAGAAGTAAAAGTGTACGCAACATAAAATAAATCACGAAGTTTCAATTATCAAATCAAAGGGGGATTTAGTAACCAATTGTTAACAAAATGCAATTAACACGGGATTTGAAAGATTTGATAGAGGACTTTAGGTATGTGATCAATCGAATGCTAATTTTGCTTAATGGGTTATTACTAATTGCTTTATGTTGTTAAATCTTAATGGGTAGGATAGGTTTTGAATAGAGAAAAGACATAAAGTGACACTAGAAGTAGTCTCGAATTTTAAAAAAGACACATTAACCATGCAAGCGTCCTATTACCCCACAAAAGTATTAAATATCTTTGTAAAAAATAGACCATTTTGCTCAATTTTCTCCCTATGTTTATGAACACGCTGATGATAGCGCGTCAATGTATCACTTTACTTCAAAAAACCAATTAAAAAGCAACACGTTTAAGTTATTTTGTCAATTAATTAATTTATTTATTTTTAAATGCACCATCTTGCCCAAAATTTCAAGAGAGCGTTTGGTTGAAGGTTTTAACATAAAAAACCAACACTCTCTCTGGTGAAATCGGCTAAAAAAGATAAGAATTCGATTTAATTTTCAATCCAAAAGATTAATTAGAAGTCATTTGATAACAAAGTTGGAGAAGCAGTAATGGGAGACGAAGAACCAGTTAGGTAGCTATAGTGACCGTGAAAAGTTGTTCCCATGTAGGGAGAAAGGGAATGAGCTGCCATTGTTGTATATTGCAGGAGCAATAGCTAGAGATTTCTGAGTCAATTTAATCGATCTAAGGAGTAAATTTGTGAAGTGGGTTGATGAATTTGAGTTAGAATTTTGTGGGTTGAGGAATTTGAGTTAGAATTTTGTGGATTGTTGATTAAAAATTAAAACTTTGAAGGAGAATTTTGTGGGTTTTTCTATTTTTAAGTATTACCAAGAATTTTTGTTTTTGAAACAATCCGGATCAAGTTAATTTGCTTTTTAAATTAAATTTATTAATGAAAAGGGGTGAGAATCACGCACTTGTTCATAGATGAGAAAATGGTTCAAAATGTTCTGTTTATAAAGGTATTTAATACTTTTGTTGGGTAATAGGACACCCGCATAGTTAATGTGTCTTTTTGAAAATTCGGGACAATTTCAATTGTCCCTTTATGTCTTTTCTCTTTTGAATATCATATCCATCTCTTGATCAACTATCATATTTCGAGTGAGTTCTCTCAAACCTTAACAAGCTTAACAATACCAAACAACTCAATTCATTAAATAACCCACTTTCTCAAGCTGGGTTGTAAAGATGCAAATCAATACAACTATCAATCATTCATTCTACCCTATACCTTTTTTTCAAGCAAGCATAGAGAGTTAAGCTATAACCAAATTTTCAACTTGAGTTCATCAATTAAAACATGAACAAACAATTGAACCCATTTCAAAATAACATTAAATTCAGCAATTAACAATACCCATAAGCTAATGAATGCATTTGACTACATGATCACACCCCTAAGGTAAGGGGTTTTACCCAAACATAGCGAAAAGTAAGAAATCATTACCAAAAAGATTAACCATCTTTGTTGTTAACAATCTGCAATACCCAATGCCAAAATTAAAGCTAGAATCCTAAAACCTCAAATCCGAGATCCAAATCTTCTCCAAGAATGTTCAACAATGTAAAAAATGTGAAAACTCTCAAAGACTGGGGAATACACAGTGTGGGAACTCCTTTTCTCTTTTCTGAAAATGAATTTATATGTTCCCAAAAACTCAACTATACTTCTTCCAATTCAAAGTGTAGGCGGGCGCTAACAAGTATAAACCCAACGATCAGTTGGGGTCGATCCCACGGAGAGTGATACGGTAAAGAATTCAATTACGAAGTAAAGACATGTTCTAATCTTTTGTAGAAGTAAAAGGGTACACAACATAAAATAAATCACGAAGTTTCAATTATCAATATAAAAGGGGGATTTAGTAACCAATTATTAACAAAATGCAATTAACATGGGATTTGAACGATTAGATAGAGGACCTTAGGAAAGTGATCAATAGAATGCTAATTTTGCTAAATGGATAATTACTAATTTCTTTAAGCTATTTAATCTCTATGGGTAGGATAGGTTTTGAATATAATAGCCATCTCTCGATCAACTATCATGTTTCGAGTGAATTCTCTAGAACCTCAACAAGCTTAACAATACCACACAACCTAATTCCTTAATTAATCCACTTTCTCAAGCTGGGTTGTAAAGATGCAAATCAATACTAGTATCAATCATTCATTCTACCATATACCTCTTTCTCAAGCAAGCATAGAGAGTTAAGCTAGAACCGAATTTACAACTTGAGTTCATCAATTAAAACATTAACAAACAATTGAACCCATTCCAAAACAACATTAAATTCAGCAATTAACAATACTCATAAGCTAATAAATGTATTCGACTACATGATCACAGCCCTAAGGTAAGGAGTTTTAGCCAAATATATCGAAAAGTAAGAAATCGTTACCAAAAAGATTATCCATCGAAGTTGTTAACAATCTGCAATACCCAATACCAAAATTAAATCTAGAATCCTAAAACCTCAAATTCGAGATCCAAATCTTCTCCAAGAATGTTCAATAATGTAAAAAATGTGAAAACTCACAAAGACTGGGAATACACTGTGTGGGAACTCTTTTTCTCTTATCAAAAAATGAATTTATACATTCCCAAAAACTCAACACGGAGTCCAATTGGCAAAGTTAGTCGGGATCGCCGATCGACTCGGCGATCCGCCGAGTTGCAGTTCGTCTCGGCTATTTGATGTAGATCCTGTATCTAATTCTTCTGGAATAATTGGCGAGTTGGGTCGTGATCACCGATCCGTTCGGCGTATCGCTGAATCATCTTTTGCTAGCCAAGTTTACTTGGTACATGGGCTACTTCGCTGGAACTTTTGGCTAGCTAGAGGCTCACTCAGCGAGTCGTCAAGTGGCTTTTGCGAGCTCCAGCTTCTCTTTTCTTCAGCTTTTCCAACTTTTTCTCTCATTTTAGCATTGTAATTTCCTTTCCTTGTTCTTGAACCTTCATTGTTGCATATCAATACATTAACATCAGTTATGAGCACAATGGATGCATTGTGGACTTAATTCTTTGAATAATAAGTCCTAAATGAGTCGAAATTCCCGACTCATGAACACCTCCAACTTATACTTTTGCTTGTCCTCAAGTAAAATACAAGATCAATCAGGCCAACATGGATGTCTACAAATAGTGCTCCTTGAGACTCAACATGAATGCACACAAGGTTCAATCTACAAATGCAATACTCAATTCCACACTAAAAGTTTCAAACTATGACTAGCCATCATCAAATAGAGTTCAAGCTCACAATGATCACTTCAAATGTCAGTCCATACCAAACAAGAGTATTCAAATCTTTCACATCAACAATGATTCCATGCTCTCACAAAGCCAATCAAGGATTACAATTAAAGAATATAAATCAACTATCACACTCCCATTGAGAAAAACATGCACGATTTTACACATAGGCTTGCCCGTATTTTCTAACCAACACATCACTGGGCTCATGCAAGATCAAAAAGGTCTTTCAAGGCTTGTAATAGGGCTGAGGGTACGGGTATGATTATTTTGGCTGAGTAACCTCTACCTTGATGAAGCATGGCTCAAATTTCACTTCTTTTCCTTTTCTTTCATTCTTGTCATCGTCAAAGTTCATCCTTGGCCTCTTTGTAGCAAACAAGAATTTTCTTTTTGTTATAGCTCATCGGACACAACTTTTTATCTCCACAACATTGAACAATGGATACAAATTTATCAATTCTCTTTTGTTTCACTTTTTCCCATTTTCTCTCTCTTTTTTATATGGAGGGGTTCCATCATTTTTCCACACATACCTTCAAGGATGAATTTTCATGAACTTCTTGCTTGATTTCTTTCCTGATTCTTACCTCACCCCAAACTTAGGCTTTTGGCCTAAGTTGGCTATTCAAACACACCAACGCTTCACGAAAGTTTTAGGTTGGAAGGACAATGTCATTTGTGTTCATGTTTCCTCGAATGAAAAGGTTAGGCTCAAATGGTGCCAAACTAGGTTCACATGCTCGTAAGGTGCTTACACAAAGGTATAGCAATTAGGTTCACTCTATAAAATTTATGCCTAAGATCATTTCCTTCATTCACCAAAATCAGTCAATTGGACCAACGGGGAAAGTTCTAGGTATCATCATTCACCTCATTCAAGTAAACCTCACTACACAAGGCATTCAACCCAATTATTGATCATGACTCTACAAGTTAAGCTCGCGTGCAACGATCATTTTAATACTCACTTCGACAATCTGACTAGTCACAATGAGATGCTAAGAGTTCACACAAGATTTATGCAACTCAAATTGCCTCGTTGGACTTGCACAAACATATCGTTCATCAAGAGCACTATTCAAGTTATCGGTATTGATCGAAACCGACATTCAAATGTATAAGAGATAAACAATCACACAATTAAGAGCGAGACTAATGATTCAAAGTTAACTTTCATTCACTTTCAAGCAACACGGAAGAGATCCAGAAAAAAAAAAAAAAAACAACAAACTATGCAAAACAAAAAAAATAATACAACCAAGAGGAGAGGTATCAAGATACGTTCACCCAACCAAAATATCTAAATAGTGTTCTCAATGTGAAACAAAAATTGAAATGTATCAATAGTAAATAAAATGGAGGGAGAGTAAAAATCCCCCTATCAGGCTAGGCCTGAGGTGAACTCTGTGCATCTAGGGTGGCCTCAACGTGGGCATCAGTGCCCAGCTCAACTCCAGCTCTGGAGGTCTGTGATACTATCTCCTCTGTGGGCTGAGACCCACTAGAGCCAATCATGGATGTGTCGCACAGCGAGGCCTCCGTGGCCACCCATTCCAAGTCACCCTCCAAATCTACTAGGTCCTCGAAAACAACCTCATCACGAGCCCTAGCTCCTCCTCATCTGTCTCAGTTATGTCGAACTCTCCATCATCATCAGTTGTAGCAGCATCTTCGGTCACAATAGCTGGAGGGATCTCAGAAATAGCTGGCATATCTGCACTGGGGTCCTCGCGATCATCTAAATTACCCCACAACATCGAGATGTCGGTGGACTTCAACACGTCCACATTACAAACAAATTTTCAATTCATGACTAATAGCCTACGACAAACCATTTCAAGCACAAATTCAAAGAAATAGAGCCTACACATGATGATTATCTAAGTCGGGGTACTCATACTTCTCCCCAATTGATTTAAATTCGATGAAACGACAACTTTGCCCTTAAGAATCACGTCACCCAATTCATCATTGGGAAAAATCAAGCCACTTGGCCAAATTTGGGTTACTCAGACTTTACCCGCACACTACCCAACATGCACACCCACAATTCAAACAATTCAAATGCGATACTCAAACCAATTTGGGCTAAACAAGTTTTCGGGCATGCTTTATTTCAAATTAGATTTCAATGAGAAATTTGGCACACAATCAAGGCAAATAATAGATCCATTAAATACTCATACACATGCTCAACACGAATTATGCAATTAAAACAAATTCGGAAAACCAACCTCAATTGTAGACACAGAGACACTTAGGCAAAGAGGGAAAGATGGGAAACACTTCATATTTCGACCACACACAAGGACACCCACAAAATTTAAAGTAAAAATTCAATCTATGATTTGATTGTAAGAGTGCAAGAGTTGAAACATTCAAAGTAAGGAGAGGATTTGAATTTAAAACGGTTGAAAGGCTCCTGACCCTTCTGTTCGTGCCTTGATCGGTAAGGACTATTAATGTCATCGATCCACTCGACGAGTCACCGAGTGGACATCAGCTCGCAAAATGGGGTAGAATATCAGCCTATCAGTTGGCTCAAAATGCAAGCTAAATCGGGCTTGCCGAGCCACCTGGCCAATCGCCGAGTGAGCTATTGACTAGCCCAATTGCCTTTTTCCTCAAAAATTTGAATTTCGTCCTACACATCCAACAAACGTTATTCAAGTAACAAAAAGTAAAACTAGGGTTGCCTCCCAAGAAGTGCCTTATTTAACGTCGTGGAACAACGTGGCCATGCATTCAAGTCTCATTCTTTGGATTTACTAAGGTATCATTAGGAAGACGCCCCTTTGGTCTTTGATATAAATGATCATAAATTTGACCCATTTGAGTCTCAAGCTACTTTATAGAAATCGAGTGTGAGGTCACTGTTTGATTTTAAGACGAGACATCATCATTCATCTCCTTGAGTACCTTATCCGACCCTTCCACCTTGTTTAGGATGGAGGCAGGCAAATCATTGGTCCAAAAGTTTTTGAGATCGACTTTTTGTTCCTTTGGCTTTGGACGTTCATGAGGGGGAACGTAATGATCTTTATCACCATCTCTATCTCTCCAATTTGTACCCCGATCATGCTAATCTCGATCTTGATCTTTCCAACAATCATCACGATCTCTATTCCAATCTTGATTCCCACCCGACCTTTGATAGCTCGGGCGAGAACCCCCAGCTTGGTTTGACAAGAATTGTACCTCTTCGTTGTACATGGCCTCAAGTTGTGCGTCATCAGAACTCACACCGTTATTAGCACCAACCGCGTTCACAGCCTTGTAACCACCTCTCATGACATGTTTCGTCAATAGGTCTACTTGGGTAATTATCTTGGCCATGTTTTCATCACGTTCTTGGTTCTTTTCAAATTGTTCCTTTGTCAGCCCAAGATTTAAAGGAGACACCTGATCTTTCCTTGTGTACCATGCACAATTGATTTTGGTCATATCATGAAGCAAAGTTGATGCTATGTCAAATAGTTGTCTCATTATTCCACCCTGAATGAGTTGGTCGGCAACACCTTTGTTGACGGTGTCAAAACTTCAGAAAAAATATTGCAATACCACATTGTCCAGCAACCCATGGGTAGGACATTGGAGAAGCAACGCTTTGAACCTCAACCATGTTTCATGGATGGGCTCACCATTAATCCACTTGAAGTTCTGGATACTATCCCTCAACTTAACCATCATCGAGGGAGGGAAAAATCTTTCATAAAATACTTCCATGAGCTCCGCCCAAGAAGTGATAGATTCCCTTGGTTGTTCAGTCAACCACTTTGTTGCTTCCCCCATTAGAGAAAAGGGAAACAAACGGAGTCAGACTGACTCTTGAGTTATGTTCTCGAAGGAAAATGGTCCACACACATCCATGAAATTGCGGATGTGATCATGAGGGTCCTCATGAGAAAGTCCCCTGAAGAGACCTTTCATCTGCAACAGCTGCAACATAGTGCTGGTCACATGAAACACCGCATTGCCCACAGTTGGAGGTAATCGAATAGCACCGGCACTTTCCATCTGATATACATTGAAATCTTGTAAGTTTTCGATGTCATCATTGTTTTGAAGTTGATTTGAAATTCTCCCGTTCACAATCATCTCTTGACCTGTTTAGAGGAATCAACATAGAAACAAAAATAAGAAAATTCTACAATAACAAAATCAGTTCACAAAACACTTCACTAAAAGAATTCTAAACACAACTCCCCGGCACGCCATTTTTGATAACTCTCAACTACACTTCTTCCAATGTAAAGTGTAGGCGGGCGCTAAAAAGTATAAACCCAACGATGAGTTGGGGTCGATCCCACAGAGAGTGATACGGTAAAGAATTCAATTACGAAGTAAAGACATGTTCTAATATTTTGTAGAAGTAAAAGGGTACACAACATAAAATAAATCACGAAGTTTAAATTATCAATATCAAAGGGGGATTTAGTAACCAATTGTTAACAAAATGCAATTAACATGGGATTTGAACGATTAGATAGAGGACCTTAGGAAAGTGATCAATAGAATGCTAATTTCGCTAAATGGATAATTACTAATTTCTTTAAGCTATTTAATCTCTATGGGTAGGAAAGGTTTTGAATATAATAGCCATCTCTCGATCAACTATCATGTTTCGAGTGAATTCTCTAGAACCTCATCAAGCTTAACAATACCACACAACCTAATTCCTTAATTAATCCACTTTCTCAAGCTGGGTTGTAAAGATGCAAATCAATACAAGTATCAATCATTCATTCTACCATATACCTCTTTCTAAAGCAAGCATAGAGAGTTAAGCTAGAACCGACTTTACAACTTGAGTTCATCAATTAAAACATTAACAAACAATTGAACCCATTCCAAAACAACATTAAATTCAGCAATTTACAATACTCATAAGCTAATAAATGCATTCGACTACATGATCATAGCCCTAAGGTAAGGAGTTTTAGCCAAATATATCGAAAAGTAAGAAATCGTTACCAAAAAGATTATCCATCGGAGTTGTTAACAATCTACAATACCCAATACCAAAATTAAATCTAGAATCCTAAAACCTCAAATTCGAGATCCAAATCTTCTCCAAGAATGTTCAATAATGTAAAAAATGTGAAAACTCTCAAAGACTGGGAATACACTGTGTGGGAACTCCTTTTCTCTTATCAAAAAATGAATTTATACATTCCCAAAAACTCAACACGGAGTCCAATTGGCAAAGTTAGTCGGGATCGCCGATCGACTCGGCGATCCGCCGAGTTGCAGTTCGTCTCGGCTATTTGATGTGGATCCTGTATCTAATTCTTCTAGAAGAATAGGCGAGTTGGGTCGTGATCGCCAATCCATTCATAGTGTCACTGAATCATCTCTTGCTCGCCAAGTTGGCTTGGTACATGGGCTACTTCATTGGAACTTTTGGCGAGCTGGAGGCTCACTCGGCGAGTCGTCGAGTGTCTTTTGCGACTCCAGCTTCTCTTTTCTTCACCTAATCCAATTTTTTGCTCCTTTTCGCATCGTAATGTCCTTGCCTTGTTTTTAAGCCTTCATTGATGCATATCAACACATTAACATCAATTATGAGCACAAAGAAGGCATTGAGGACGCTAATTCATTGAATAATAAGCCCTAAATGAGTTGAAATTCCTGACTCATCAGACATTGATTCCAATCCCTGGACCCCTAGATTATTTCTTACTTGCTAAAATTTCTAATTTTTGTTTAATTGTGATACTTGATACTTCAAACTATTTTAATTAATATGGTGGAATCATCTACCCTCTTGTTCTAAATTACTAGAATGAATAGGAGTGCATTCTTAATTTCTTAGTTGAATTCTTATCCCTAAACCATTACTTGTGGGATTCGACCATTGATGAGTCCGAGATTTTGACTTATTTAGGGCTTTCTTTTGATAGTATAAGTTTCATCAAATGCCTAATTTATGCTCTAAACTGATGTTAAAGTGTTGATTTGCAGCATTACAGGCTAAAGAGCAAGGCAAGGACACTACCAGACAAAAAGGAACTAACAAGCTGAAGAAGTGAAGAAAAGTGATCCTGGTGATTGCCAAGACCACTCGGTGAATTGCGGAGTGGCACTTTAGCTTGACCAAAGTTTCAGCATACCAGCCCTGGGGAAAAACCAAGTTGGCGACAAAAATGGGCAGATTCGCCGATCGACTCTGCGACAACAAGTTGGATCTCTTAAATTTACAGGTGCTAGTAGGCTGATGACCAATTTAGAATGGCGATGGAAGGAAGCAAAGGGGGGATCGCCGAACCACTCAGCGAGGCGTGACTTATTCCGCCGAATGGACTTTCAAGCTAAAAAGTGGACAACTATAAATTTGAATTGAAAAGGAAAATTAAGGAGTTCTGATCCCCATGTTTTAGAGTTAAAGTTTTTCTCTTAGTTTTTCGGTTCTTATTGTAGATTTTGAGGATTTCTAAGCTTAATTTTGAGGATTTGCAATTGGGTTTTTGAATTTAATCACTTTAGAGCATTGTAAAGGCTTGGAGACTCTTACCCAGCTGATGGCTAATCTAGTTGGTAACTGTTTTTACCTTTTTATGATGCTTAGCTAAAATCACAAATCTTGGGGTGTGATCATGTGATTACGGGTTGAATTAGCTTATGACTATTGTTATTTACTGACTTAAATGCTGAATTGAAGTGGGTTTAATTGATAGCTGTGTTTTAATATAAGAATTGTAGTTGCAAATGGCTTACTTGAGAGAGAAGTTTTCGAACCAAAGCTTTCGATTAATGATTATAGTTATTGAGTTGATATGGGTTTAGCTCGAAAGAGTAAATCCTAAATCCAATTCTACCCATCTAGCGAGAGAGAGTGGATGAATTAAGGTGTGGGCTATTCTTATTTGCTAAGCTTGTTGATGTTCGAAAGAAATTACTTGATTTGGGGTAGTTGTTCGAGAGAAAACTATCTTACTTATAGTCTAGCCTACCCACTGATATTTAGCTATTTGTTAGTAATTTCAATTACTCGTACAGTTAAATTTGCCTGTAATCGATCCCATCCCGAGAATTTCTTTCTATATTGTTGTTTACTCTATTTTTGTTGTGTTTTTAGATGATAATTGACAATCCAAACCCCCTCATCTGACATTCGTTGTAACCCCTTTAAACTTGTTTATATGTTTTCGATAATAGATATATTCCTATAACCAATCAGACCACATTTGTACTTCATAACCGAATCTGAACAATTATACCGCTCCCTGTGGGTTCGACCCTAACTCTTCATTGGGTTTTATACTGAATAACGACCATCTTTACATCTAGAATTGGAAGAGGTGTAATTTTAGCATTAATCAACCATGACTCTTCGTTGGGTGTTTTTAATGACAACGACCACTTATTCTTCTAATTATTTTAGGATAATTTGAGCATTATCACCCAACGTATCGTGTAATCTTACATCATAATAGCTAGTACTTCCTAGAATCTTACATCACAAAGCATTATAAGAACCTAGCAATCCCTAGAATATTTCATCGTAGAGGCCAGTCAGACCTTAGAATCTTACATCTAAATGGACACACACAAACACCTAGCAGCTCCCAGAATCATACATCAGAATAGGTGTATAAAACCCTAGCGTATCCAAAAATCTCACATCGAAATAGCTACAATACTAGCTAACCCCTCCCTAAATCTCAACTAGGGTCAACTATAATTTTAAAAGGAAGAAGGGTTCCTTAATGAGTCTAGGCAACCACTTACCACAACCTGCCAATCATAGGTACTAATAGGACTACCAGAAGGTCATAACCTAGCCCGGAGGGTCACAACTAGTCAAACTCCAATCCTAAAACAAGCCCCGAGGGCTACAAAAACCAACTTCTTAAGAAAATCTAGCCAAGCCTAGGCTAAAGTTTCACAACAACACTAAAAAGGCTATTCTAGCCTAATTACAACTCAAGGGCACAAATGGGATATCAATAAGTCATAAGTACTTCAAGATTAACCGAAATAACAAATAAAGGGAAAAACGATACAAGTAGGGAATATAACAAGAAATCGTGCTAGAAATCCACCCAAACATAGCTAATTAGAATGCTAGAACACTCTACAAAAAAGTCTAAGGATAGTAAGACGTAGCCTACCTCGAAGCTGGTCACGCACGCTCCACAACCTCTAAACCAATGCTTTCGTTTCCGAGACGCCTCTACAAAATGCAATGCAACCAAATTAATGATCTCAACTTCCATACAGCCATTTAGACACCCGATTAACAATAATAAAAAATGAGACAAAAAATGAGTAAAATATGGCATAGTGGAACCCATGTAAGGAATCTCAAAATTAACTATGTCAATTGGTCCCAACAATCTCAAGGGACTTGTGCCCCAAAAATGGGCACAATTCGAACAATAAAATGCCATGAAACAGAAGTTGCAATCCATCTCAAGAATTCACCATGAAAGTGCAAATCAAAAGAAGTTTCAATGGAAATTACAAGTTTAGCGTCTGAATTATGAACCAAACAAACACCGGATGCACTCCACGAACAATTCCCAATCATAACATAGAAATCCTACAAGAAACGAGGTCTCAAAGATGACATTAGGAGAAAAAATCAAGAAATGAGCTGTTGAAAAATGGGACTTAACTGATATAACTACTAGTCACACTACCCATCGTTATGGTGAAACTGAGTTAGCGCGATTGTGCTGGTCAATTAATGACAGGGTGCATTGGTCCTTAATCAAGATTGTGTGGATAAAATCCCGCGACCACAATGACAAAAAAAAAGTCATCACAAAGACAACGTCGAGCCCGTGATAGTGAAGACCTGTCACGACCTAAAATTGGGCGATGATGGGCACTCTTATAAACCACCAGTAGGCAAGCCATAACCTAGAGGAAATTAATAAATAACTATAAAGAATTATGCGGAAGAAAAAATAAGGAAATGGAAGAGAGCCCATATAATAGATATGTAAATACGATATGAAAAATACCTGACGGGCCCAAAAGTGATCTAGAAAGAAAAAACTATATACATGAACCAAACCTCAGACCTGGTGTGAGTAGTACAAGAGAATCTAAGTACAGAAAGGCTATATACATCAGATCTACCTATCAAAGTAAAAAATGTTTACACAAACACAAAAGAAGGAAAGTAGCAAATTTTCAGATTCCAAGAGCTCACCATGATCCGAGTCTGCGATGACCATGGGAGATCCAGTTTTCAGAAAAGGAAGTCCATTTAGGGCTGCATCAGAAAAAGAGCCAGAAGTACAGTATGAGTACCAAACACGTGGTAGGTAATGGAAATCTTAGGTCCAACGAGTCATAAAGATCACATGTATATATAATTAGAATTACGATAGTGCAAATACTGTGATATTCATAAAATTAAAGAGCGATAACAAACCACCGAGGATAGTAAAAATATTAATTCGAATAACAAGCAATTATCAACCAAATACAAGACAATCCATTACCACAGATAAAATAAAATGATACAATGTAATGTGGCCAACACATAAAAGTAAAAGCCTGGCAAAACCCTCGAGCCGCCTAGAGTGATACCTCAGACTTGTCAATAGATGGAATTTAAGAGAAAAATAACCCAGAATTCAATCCACTGGCCTCCCTGGAGTCCCTCCTCAAGCTTATTAGCAAAAATAGACTTCCTTTTTATTAAAAAACTTTATAAAAATCAAGTACTTGCCTCGCACTAGCCTCTAACTTGAAACCAACAGGTATCAAATAATTAACTCTTTGAACACATAAAACCCCAAAATTGTGTGCATTTTCCTCGAAATTTCCAAGCTTCTCTCAAGTAAAATAGTAAACCACTCCCTCAGAACTGATATATGTAGAAATCCTAGTAAAATCATTAATTGTTTCAACAAACCGTTTCTCTCTTTTCTTGATAAAAACATGCCAAATGCAGATGTAACACATATGATTTCACTCAAGCACAATCAAGAAATTCTCACATTAATCGCATCATACAAATAACAAGGTAAGAAACAATCACAGTATAGTCATACTAACATGGAACTCCACCCAGTCTAAGTAAAAGTCCTTACGCCCACAAACTTAATAATAAAACAATAAAAAGCTTGAAAGTAATCAAACAAAGTACACAATCATACCAAGTCAACAAAAACTAGTATACCAAACTTTCACACCACCTAAAGGAATTCTAATGATTCAATAACAATATCAAGACTAAGGATCAACTTATACTAAGGCTTATTGATCAAATGATAAGATAATAACGGAAATTGGAAAAATATACAATCTAAGGATCATGCAAACCTAAAGCCTTGTGTTAAATACTTCCAAACGTTCAATACAAAACAATATGCATACAATCTAAGTAAGCCAAGTCTAAACAGAAGAAACCATATCCTATCTAACGGATGAAACAACACACAAACCGCTATTCTGGAGCTTATCCTTTTTTAAGAGCCTCTAAATTGTGCCACGCTATCAAATTAGCAAAGAGAAAGTCAAAACAAGCAAAACAATACCCATATTGCAAATAAAAGAACTGGGGCCCAAAAATCAGGTCAAAGTAGGAATGTCGGACCTATGCGTAGAATCACAAAATTTACTCTATCATAAGTTCCCAACCAGCTAAAGGAACATGTGCCACAAGAAAATCACATTCGAGCAACAATTGCGCACAAAATAGCCGCACCAACTTAAGCTTAGGCGTGATCAAAAATTGAAATTAAGACAGTAATTAGATGGATATGATAAGTTAAATGGATGTTAACGACCCACACTACGCTACCCACACAACCAAATGAAAATTCACAGCGATTCAATACTGAAAAAACTCCAAGATACGTGCTCCAAAATTGCCCCAAAGAGTTGGTCTTTTGAGAATGCATGCTAAAAATTTGATATGAACTAGTTTATAACTGCCAGTCATTTATCTCTACAAGCGCGTGACCTATTCCATAAATGCGGCGGTAAACTTAACTAGGTCAACTAACTTGGCCTCTATAAACCCATGAGCTGGTCCGCAAAGATGATGATCAAAGACCTCACATTCTGTGAATACATATTCTACCCTACGAACCTTAGGATCAAACACCTAGACCTCTATGAAAGCCACACAAGGCACACGAATGCGGAGAACAACCACCTTAACCCCCATCAATTTGACACAAGGCCTACAAATGTTGAGAACAATCCATGATGCACCAACAAGGATCCATAAGCTGCACTTTAATGTTATAATAATGCCACAATGGGGGCTCAAGATTCATTCGGAACACCATGAGCCAAACACCCTATCTTACCCCACAAAAATCGATATTCTAGACACAACAGAATTGAGGAAACAACCAACTTAGGTCGTCTCAAAAGAATAATGACCCAAGTCAACATTTACATAAAAATACCAAACAAGCATAATGCAAAACATCACAAAATCCACCTTATAAACTTGGAATCCAAACCAATGGTTGCTCTAGAACAAACTAGGCATTCTAAAGCTAACTCTACAGAGAAAATTTTCATCTGAGTGCATTTACGAGAATCTTCACCAAAGTCAAACCAAATCAAAACATTCCAAAACTTCTCATTTAACGGTTCAAACTCACGCCAAAGTGCTTGGGAATAAAAACAACCATGCCACTAGCCCAAAATGGATATTCCAATGTTGATGGGACTTGAAAAAATCTCATACGACATTAGGTCTTCAAAATGGTGACCAAAGTCAACTTTTTAAACTTAAAACCACTAAAAAGTGATTTTTTATAAAACAATACCAACTATTTTGAGAAACATGTCACCCATCCCAATACATCACAAACGCTTCACAAAAGCTATAGAAAGGGGAAGATCCAAAAAAGTTCATAAAAACAAATAATTGACCATAAGGGTAATTAAAACATTCACTAGTAAAATGACTTTCATTCTTGAAAGTTAAAGAAAGAGATGTACTTGCAATCTTTAAAAGGTGAGAATATCGGGTCCGTATATCAAGCTCGGCCTCTCAAGTAGCCTTCTCGACCAAAGGATACTCCACTGAACCTTTACTTATGAGATCTCCTTAGACCTCAATTTCCTAACCTTTCTATCTAGAATAGCTACATGTTCCTCCTCAAATTCCAAAGACTCGTGAAGCTAAACTGAATCCCATTGAAGCCGAATAGCCGAGTCGTTCCGTAAAGCAAAGATAGATATCCCAAAGTTACAGACCTCGAGGATGCTGAATGCTAAGGCAAAAAGGCGATGTAAGAGGTCAAAGGGCGACTCAGCGAGTGGTTCAGCGAGCCCGACTTACTTCGCCGAGTGGCCCTTCGTGGCTTATTTTCGATGACTATAAATTACATTTTGAACAGTAATTTAGTATCGAATTTTATCGAATTTTTAATTCAATTTAGTATAGAACAGTTTTCTCTTGAGTTCTCTTAGTAGACTTGAGGGTTTTGAGACTCAACTTGGAGATTTCACAAGTGGGTTTCTAATTTTCTTCGAATTGGAGCATTGTAAAACTTGAATTCCTTTTACCCAGTTGATGGATAATCGATTCGGTAAAGGTTTTTATCTTTTTATGATGTTCGGCTAAAACCCTAATTCTTGGGGTGTGATCATGAGATTATGGGTTGAATTAGTGTATGGGTATTTCTAATTACTAGTTTGAATGCTATTTTGAAGTGGGTTTAATCATTAGCTGTGGGTTAATTTATGAATTGTAGTTGCAAATGTAGTTCTAATTTTGTGTTCTTAGCTTGCTCGAGAGAGAGGTTTTTGAACCAAAGCTTTTGATTAATAATTTGTATGTATTGGGTTGATTTGGGTTCAACTCTAAAGAGTGAATCCTAAACCCAGTCCTACCAATCTTGCTCGAGAGAGAAGATGCATTAAGGTTATGGGTTGTTCTTAATTGCTATGCTTGTTGATGTTCGAGAGAAATTGCTTGAAGTGGAATAATTGTTCGAGAGAAAGCTATTTCAATTATAGTCTAGCCTAACCACTGATTTTTGGCTGTTTACTAGTAGTTTCAATTACCCATATATCGAAATTTACCTATAATCGATCACATCCCGAGAATTCCTCTCCTTATTGTTATCTCACTACTATTTGACTGCTTGTAGTTGATAATTTCAAACCAAACACCCCCATTTGACATTCATGTCACCCCTTTTATTTGATATGTCTTTTTCCGATAATGTATATTCCTATAGCTAGTTAGATCACATTTGCACTTCTCAATTGAATTTGAATAGGTACCGCTCCCTGTGGGATTCGACCCCAACTCATTTGTTGGGTTTTATACTGCTTAACGATCGTTCGCACCTAGAATTGGATGAGGTGCGCTTGAAGCGTTTCACCCCGGCAGCGGCACCATTTTGATTAATGTTTCAAGCACACCTCATCCAATTCTAGGTGCGAAGGATCGTTAAGCAGTATAAAACCCAACAAATGAGTTGGGGTTGAATCCCACAGGGAGCGGTACGTGTTCAAATTCAACTAAGAAGTGCAAATGTGATCTAACTAGCTATAGGAATAGATATTATCGGAAAAAGACATATCAAATAAAAGGGATGACACGAATGTCAAATGGGTGTTTTTGGGTTTTCAGATTATCAACTACAATCAGTCAGCAATGAGATAACAATAAGGAGAGAAATTCTCGGGATGTGATCAATTATAGGCAAATTTTGATATATGGGTAATTGAAACTACTAGTAAATAGCCAAAAATCAGTGGGTAGGCTAGACTATAATTGAAATAGCTTTCTCTCAAACAGCTATTCCGCTTCAAGCGATTTATCTCGAACATCAACAAGGATAGTAATTAAGAACAACCCATAACCTTAATGCATCTTCTCTCTCGAGCAAGATGGGTACGACTGGGTTTAGGATTCACTCTTTCGAGCTGAACCCAAATCAACCCAATACATACAAATCATTAATCAAAAGCTTTGGTTCAAAAACCTCTCTCTCGAACAAGCTAAGAACATAAAATTTGAACTGCATTTGCGACTACAATTCATAAATTAACTCATAGCTAATGATTAAACCCACTTCAAAATAGCATTTAAACTAGTAATAAGCAATACCGAATTGGAGTTTTAGCCGAACATCATAAAAAGATAAAAACTGTTACCGAATCGATTAGCCATCAACTGGGTAAGAGGAATTCAAGCTTTACAATGCTCCAATTCGAAGAAAATTAGAAACCCACTTGTGAAATCTCCAAGTTTAGTCTCAACACCCTCAAGTCTACTAAGCGAACTCAAGAGAAAACTATTCTAGACTAAATTAGATTAAAAATTTGATAAAATTCGATACTAAACTACTATTCAAAATGTAATTTATAGTCGCCAAAAATAAGCTACGAAGGGCCACTCGGCGAAGTAAGTCGGGCTCACCAAACCACTCGGCGAGCCGCCCTTTGACCTCTTCCATTGCCTTTTCACCTTAGCATTCCGCATCCTCAAGGTCTGTAACTTTGAGTGATCTATCTTTGCTTCACGGAACGGATCGGCTATTCGCCGACTACTCATTTTCGTCACCAACATGGTTTCTTCCTTTAGGGCTTGGCACACTGGAACTTTAGGCGGTGAGATTAGCCACTCGGCGACACGACGAGTGCTCTTGGCGATCTTCAGGCTCGCCCTTCTTCATTTCTTCAGCTTGTTTTGTTTCTTTTTGCCTTTTAGTGTCTTTGTTTTGCTCCTGAATCCATATACCAAAAAATCAAGGCATTAACATCAGTTTATACCATAAATTAGGCATTTGAGGATACTAAATCTATCAAAATAAAGCCCTAAATGAGTCCAAATCTCTGACTCATCAAGCCATGAGACTTATCTCGAATATACCATCTAAACATAGAGACATCAAAAATAACGTGAACACCTAAAAGATATGGAGGTAAGGCTTACTCATAATCCACCTCCTTAAACTACTTCAGAATCTCAAAAGGACCAATAAACCTACGAGTTAGCTTACCCTTCCTCCTGAATCTCATCATGCCTATCATGGGTGGCTCCCACAGAAACACCCAAGGCCCGAACCCTCCGATCAGCGTAGCTCTTCTACCTATTATGGGTATTATAGAGTCTCTCCTAAATAATATAAATTGTATCCATGGAACTACGCAACAAGTCGATGGCCCATGGCCTAACCTCGAATGAATAAAACTAGCCGATATGAGAGTGACACATCCGACAAGACAACAATTCAAATGGATCTATCTAAATGCTTAAATGGTAGTATTTATTAAATGCAAACTCCACCAAAGCCAATATTTGGTCTCACAGACCTCCAGAATCAATAATAAAGGCCCGAAGTATGTCCCCCAATACATAAATAGTCCTCTCAAACTGACCATTAGTCTATGGATGGAAAGGTTTATTGAGCTCAACTCGAGTACCCCACTCCCTCGTAATAGACTTCTAAAGACATAATGTAAACTGATTTCAGTGACCTAAAATGATAGACACCTGCTCTACATGCAAACGGACAATCTCCTAAATGTAGATTTGTGCTAACCTCTTTGAACTATAGGAAGTTTGAACTAGCACAAAGTGAACATACTTGGTCAATCGATCCATGATGACCCAAATAACATAAAACCTCCGAAAGATTCATGGAAAACATACAACAAAGTTCATACTTATATGCTCCCACTTCCACTCTAGATTAGGTAGCTGTTGTGTCAAACCACCTAGCCTCTACTGCTTTTACTTCACCTGCTGATAGTTTAATAACCTAGCAATAAATGCTTTAATATTTCTCTTAATCACACAACACTAGTAGTCCTATGTGAAATCACAATACATCTTCACCGCCCAAGGATGAATAAAGTATCTAGAATGATGGGATTCCCTAAAAATCAATCTAACCAAATCTTTAATTTTAGGAACACAAATACGACCCTAGATCCTCAATACACCCTCTGGATCAAAGGTCTCTTTCAAAGCCTCCCCACCAAGCACCCTATCTCAAATCACCCTCAATAACAGCTCCTCAAACTGTTATGCCCAAATCTGCTACATTAAATGTAACACCTCGGACTTAGAAAAGGGAAAATTTTCAATTCATAGTCGACTTGGCGATCCGACGAGTAGACCCACCTCGCCTTTTTTTCTTGATCTCTGAGTCTAGTGTTCTGTAACTTTAGGCGAGCTATGTCGAGCTCGCCGTTTCGATCGGCGTGTCGCCAAAGTCGAATCCCCATCACATAAGTTAACTAAGCCCCCAGGTCGACTTAATGTAAATTTCGGTGAGCTAAAGGCTCACTTGGTGAGTCGTCAAGTGGCCTTTGGCGAGCTCCAGCGTGAGAGTCTTCAGTTTTTAAGTTAGGGTCTTAAAAGTCTTTTCAGATTATTTTTATTCGATACTACGTCGTTTTACTCTTCATCTAGAGACCTATATAAATATTTTACTCTCAAATTTCCCTAATTTAAGACCCATTCTCTCAAGAATAGTTAGACAATACCCAGAACCCTGATTCTCCAAAAATCACCCAACTTAGAGAAAAAAGAAGAGGAAAAGTCACCAGCTTCTTCCAAGAACAAGTAGAGGAGTTCTTCGAAGTTCAGCCCTGAAATTCGAAGGATTTCTCCGTAGATTTCATCACCAGGTATGTAGGATTTCACTAGTGGTTCCTTTCACCCATTAGGTCCCTAGTATTCAGTTAGTTCTTCAGATTCTCATAAACTGTTTAGACCTAGGGTTTCTAGATTTTCATGATTTATTGTGATTATGGTTCCTTTGATCTAAATAAACTTGTTTCTTGGTAATTTAGTATAATTCCATGCATATAACTCAGAATCCTAACTTGTGTAAATTTATCCTAGTTCATGAATTATACTTGCTAATTAAGTTAGACATAAACTCATGCTTCAGATTTTGAATGCCATATTCTCAGTATATAAATGTTGCATTCTAAGTTAGCATGTCATTTTTTGAGCTATTCAATATTTAGTGCATTTTAGGTTCATGAATATTCAGATGTGAGTAGACTTAGGACCGAATTGGATTAGGGTTCAACGTACCCTCAACGTCCCAGAACTATGTGCCCGCGTAGGTCTATAAGTCCTCTCTGTAGGGCATCAGTTTTAGTGCTCACACCACAGTCATGCCTCTATACCCTATCAAGGTATATTGGGTCCTCTCGGTGGGGCGTATACATCAGACTCCACTTTAGCACACGTGGTTTATGTCGGTTAATAGTAGCTCTCACAGTTAGACTCTTTGTGCAGTGAACAGGTTTTCAGCCTTTACATCATTATACATGTTCAACATGTTATCTTCATGATTAGTACTTAGTCATTGCATTCAGTTCAGTTTTCAGTTATACTTCAGTACCTATCTGTATCCTTGTTCAGATTATATCATTGCTCAGTTATGTATTGTTCAGCTTATATACTTCGTTCACCTTAGCATATCTATATCCTGCATGCTCAGTACATTCCAAGTACTAATGCACACTTTGTGCTAAATCATTTCATGATGTTGGTTCAGACACTCAGCATCCAGATCATGCTTAGTTCGATGCTCAGTCTGACTTCAACAACTTTAGTGGTGAGTCCTCATACTTCGAGGACAATAGATCTGCTTTAAATTTTAGCCTTTATTTTTTAGTTTCAGTCTTGTTAGAGTCAGTTGGGGGTATGTCCCAGCAACTCAATTCAGTTAGAGGCTCTTCAGACATAGTAGTAGTTTAGCTCGAGTTGTTAAGTGTTGTTTCAGTCATCACTAAAATCTTATTATATTTTATATTTTAAGACTAGTTGTGTTTTTCCCCATTTCGTATATCCACTTTTTTTATCTTCTGCATAGTACATGATTTACTTAGTCATTTTCAGTATGCTTTTTATATGCCAGACTCAGGGTTAGCTTGGGGTCACTTGTGATCCTAGGTACCATATTATGTATAGGGGGTAGCCTCGGGGCATGACAAACTTGGTATCATAGAATTAAGTTAAAGAGTCCTAGGGTGTCTGAAAGCCGCACTAAGTAGAGTCTCTTTCATGAGTGTGAAGCGTGACACATATGAAAGAGAGGCTACAAAGTGTTTTAAGAAAAACTTCACTTTCTTTGCTATTCTTATCGTGCATGAGGTCTGATTGAACTTCTCCTTTCTAATCCATCGTTATACGTTTCAGATCATGCCTCTTCGTAGAGCTAACGCAAGGAAGGCTAATGCAGTTCCTCCAATCCCGAACCATGAGGTTACGAATGCGGAGTTCCACAATGCGATCCAACTATTTGCTCAGACAGTAGCCAACTAGGCCAATAGCAGGCCCCAATTCTTGTAAACCCCATTGGTGGATCAGCTGGGGCTAAGGTTCGAGACTTTGTTCGTATGAATCCGCCAGAATTTATAGGGTCAAAGGTTGGTGAGGACCCACAAAACTTTGTTGATGAGGTTAAGAAGATTCTTGAGATAATGCAAGTGACTGGTACTGATAGTGTCGAGTTGACATCCTATCAACTTAAGGATGTGGCTCATATTTGGTTCATGCAGTGGAAAGACAACAGGGGTGTGGATGCAACTTTTGTGACTTGGGATTGTTTTACCGGAGCTTTTCTGGACAGGTTCTTCCCGAGAGAGTTAAGGGAGGCTAAGGCCTAGGAGTTTATTAACTTGAAGTAGGGTTCAATGTTAGTCCAAGAATACGGGCTACATTTTACTCATCTCTCCAGGTATTCTCCACATATGGTTCCTGATTTGAGGGCACAAATGAGCAATTTCTTGTTTGGAGTATCTGATCTGGTAAAGACCGAGTACAGAAATTCTATGCTCTTAGGGGATATGGATATATCCAGACTCATGCTCAGCAGGTTGAGGGAGATAAGCTTAGGGAAATGGCTAAGGAAAATAAGAAGGCTAGAACAAGGAATTATGAATACTCTCAGCAAAGGTTGGGTGGTGGAAATCGCTCATAGTTTTAGCAGAGGTCTATAGCCCGTACACCTTCATCAGCTAATGCTCCATCCTCCAGCTTTTGATAGGATCAGAAAGGTAGGGCACCAGGCTCTAAGTCATAGGGGAGTGCTTCAGGTAACCGTTCTTTTCCAACATGCCCAAAGTGTGGTAAGAACCATCCAGGTGAGTGTCTTGCTGGAAGAGAAGGGTGTTTCAGGTGTGGCCAGTCTGGTCATAGGTTGAAGAATTTCCCTTCTTCCAGGCAAGGACAATGAGGTAACATGAATCAGTCTACAACTTCAGCAAGGCCAGTAGGTCACCCTACTCAGCAGGGTTCCTCGTCTGCTACAAGTGGTGGTCAGTGCCAGAACATGTTATATGCTCTTGAGGCTCGCCAGGACTAGGAAGATTCTCCCGATATGGTCACTAGTACGTTGAGAGTTTTCCAGTTAGATGTTTATGCATTGTTAGATCCAGGGGCTACATTGTCTTTTGTAACTCCGTATATAGTATTAAATTTCAATGTCAGTCCAAAAACTCTCTTAGAAATCTTCTCAGTCTCTACTTCAGTTGGTGACCCAGTTATAGCTAGACGGGTATACATAATTGCCCTATCACAGTTTCTCAAAAAGTCACCTCAGTAGACCCCGTAGAGTTAGAAATAGTAGATTTTGATATCATTCGAGGGATGAATTGGTTACATTCCTATTATGCCTCAGTAGATTATGGAACTAGGATTGTTCGGTTTCAATTTTCAAACGAGCCAATATTAGAATTGAGGGGTAATAGCTCAGTGCCTATGGGTCTATTTATCTCTCACCTTCAGGCTAGGAAAATGATTTCCAAAGGGTATATCTATCATCTCATTCGGGTTAAGGATTCAAAATCTGAAACCTTAACTCTTGAGTCAGTCCCAGTTGTAAATAAGTTTCTAGAAGTGTTCCCAGAAGATCTTCCCGGAGTTCCTCCAGAAAGGGAAATTGAATTCGGAATAGATATCCTTCCAAATACCTAGCCTATATCGATTCCTCTTTACAAAATGGCTCCAGCTGATCTTAAGGAATTGAAAGAACAGTTGAAATACCTTCCAGATAAGGGCTTCATCAGACCTAGTATCTCTCCATGGGGTGCTCTAGTATTGGTCGTGAAAAAGAAAGATGGTTCTCTCAGAATGTGCATGACTATCATCAACTAAACAAAGTCATAATTAAGAATAAGTATCCCATCCCCATGATTGATGACTTGTTCGACCAACTTTAGGGTGCTAGTTACTTTTCTAAGATAGATCTCAGATCCGGCTATCATCAGCTCAGAGTCAGAGATAATGACATCCCAAAGACAGCCTTCGGGACTCGGTATGGTCACTATGAATTTGTTGTTATGTCTTTTTGACTAACAAATGCTCCTGCAGCTTTCATAGATTTAATGAATAAGGTGTTCAAGCAGTATTTAGACTTGTTCGTCATTGCCTTTATTGATGATATCCTCATTTATTCTCGCAGTAAGAAAGAGCATGCGACTCATCTAAGAGTTATTCTACAAACTCTCAAATATCGCCAGCTATTCGCTAAGTTCAGCAAATGTGAATTCGCGTTACTGTCAGTAGCTTTCTTATCATGTGGTATCCAACAAACCGATCAGAGTAGATTCTCAAAAAATTGAGGCAGTAAGACACTGGCCAAGACCCACCTCTCCAACTGATATCAGTAGGTTCTTGGGTTTGGCAAGTTATTATAGAAGGTTTGTGGAAATATTTTCATCCATAGCTTTCCCATTGACCAAGTTGACTTAGAAAAATGTCAAGTTTCAGTGGTCACATGAGCGTGAGAAAAGCTTCTCAAAACTGAAGACTAGGTTCACTGCCGCTCCTGTCTTGACTCTACCAGACGGTTCAGACAGATATGTGATTTATTGTGATGCATCCAAGGTTGGCCTAGGTTGTGTGTTGATTCAGCGAGGTAAGGTCATAGCTTATTCTTTTAGGCAGCTTAAGGTCCATGAGAAGAACTACCCAACTCATGAACAAGAGCTCGCAGCCGTAGTATTTTCCCTAAAGATTTGGAGACACTACTTGTATGGTGTTCATGTTAATGTGTTAACAAATCATAAGAGCTTCCGGTATGTGTTCACCCAGAAAGAGTTAAATCTTCATCAGAGGAGATGGATTGAATTCCTCAAGGACTATGACATAAATGTGCTTTACCATTCGGGTAAGGCCAATGTAGTGCCTAATGCTCTCAGCAGACTGTCTATGGGTAGTGTGTCACATTTTGAGGAGGAAAAAAAGGAATTAGCTAAAGATGTTCACTGGCTTGCTCGCTTAGGAGTTTTCCTTACGGACACGTCAGATGGTGGTGCGATAGTTCTGAATGGATCAGAATCCTCATTGGTAGCGGAGGTTAAGGAAAAATAGGATAGCGATCCTATACTACTTCAATTGAAAGGAGCAGTTCATCAGCAAAAAGTTGAGGTTTTCTCCCAAGGGGGAGATGGTGTACTTCGTTACCAGGGTCGCTTATGTGTTCAAATGGGGGTGAGTTGAGGCAGCAGATCCTGACAGAAGGCCATAATTCCAATATTATATTCATCCGGGTGCCACTAAGATGTACCGTAATCTACGGGATGTCTATTGGTGGAACGACATGATGAGGGACATCACAGATTTTATGGATAAGTGTCCTAACTGTCAGCATGTTAAAGTAGAACATCAGACACCATAAGGTGTGACTCAAGAGATTAGCATTCCCACGTGGAAGTGGGAAGTGATAAACATGGACTTCATTACAGGTTTACTTCGTACTGACAGACAACATGACTCCATTTGGATGATAGTGGATAGAGTTACTAAGTCAGCTCACTTCTTGGCTGTCAAGACTATAGATTGGGTGGAGGAGTACGCCAGACTCTACATAAATGGGATAATTAGGTTGCATGTGGTTTCTTTGTCCATCATTTCAGATAGAGGTCCTCAGTTTACATCCCATTTCTCAAAGTAATTTCAGAAAGGTCTTGGTACTCAGGTAAATCTCAGTACAACATTTCATTAACAGACAGATGGCCAGGTAGAACATACCATTCAGAACTTAGAGGACATGTTGATAGCTTGCGTGATCGATTTCAAGGGTAGTTGGAATGATCACCTACCTCTCATAGAGTTCACCTATAATAACAACTTTCATTCCAATATTCAGATGGCCCCGTATGAGGCACTATATGAGCGTAGATGCAGGTCTCCGATTGGTTGGTTTGAAGTAGGTTAAGTAGCCTTGATTGGGCAAGATTCAGTTCATGAGGCTATGGAGAAATTTCAACACATCAGAGATAGACTAAAGACAGCTCAGAGTCATCCAAAGTCCTATGCAGATGTGAGAAGAAGGGGCTAGAGTTTGAAATGGATGATTGGGTTTTCCTGAAGCTATCACCTATGAAGGTGGTGATGAGATTTGGCAAGAAAGAAAAGCTCAGTCCCAGGTATGTAGGTCCTTACAGAATCTTGAAAAGGGTTGGTAAGGTGACTTATGAGTTATAGCTGCCAACATAACTAGCAGCGGTTCATCCAGTCTTTCACATTTTCTTATTGAAGAAGTGTGTGGTGATCCGACATCGATAGTACCTTTAGAGAGTGTCATTGTAAAGGATAGCCTCACCTATGAGGAGATTCCAGTTGAGATTCTTGATCGTCTGGTTTGTAGGTTTAGAAATAAGGAAGTTGTTTCAGTAAAGGTGTTTTGGAGGAGTCAGTCCATAGAGGGAGCTACTTGGGAAGCAGAAGCAACCATGAGAGCAAAGTACCCTCACCTCTTTCCTTCTAATTCAATTTCAGCTTGTGGTAATAGTTCCTCTCCAGTCTCTCAGTTTACTCTTTTGTAATTCAGTCTCAGTATCTTGTTCCCTCAGTTATTTGGAAAGAAAGGGCTTTTGGGTCAACTTCAAACAGTCATATCTTTTAGCACAAAATGAATTAGGTGGCTCATGACCTATCAAATTAAAAATAATTGAATCCTCTTTCCAACGCCACCAAGTTTGCTAAAATTCAATCTTGGAGTAAGATGTTATGATAGCTTTAGTGAAGGCGTGTCGAGTAGAGCACAAACCATGACCCAGTTGACGGGCTGTGGTTCAAATGACGGCCCATTAGTCCCACCGTGGATGGCACTTCATCAGTTTTAAGTCAGGGTCATTTTGGTCTTTTCCCCTATGCATTGGGCACTTAAACTTCATCGTTTGATGCCCAAACTACGTCATTTTACTCAGTTTTAGCCTAATAATCTAGTTAGACAATACCTAGAACCCTCATTCTCCAAATATCACCCAACTTTGAGCAAAAAGAAGAGGAAAAGTTGCCAGTTTCTTCTAAGAACAAGCAGAGGTGTTCTTCAAAGTTCAGCCCTAAAATCCAAAGGATTTATCCGTAGATTTCGTCACCAAGTATGTGGGATTTCACTAGTGGGTTCCTTTCACCCATTACGTCCCTAGAATTCAGTTAGTTCTTCAGATTCTCATAAACAGTTCAGACCTAAGTTTTCTAGATTTTCAAGATTTATTGTGATTATGGTTCCTTTGATCTAAATAAACTTGTTTCTTGGTAATTTAGTATAATTCCATGCATATCACTCAAAATCCTAACTTGTGTAAATTTATCCTAGTTCATGAATTATACTTGCTAGGTCGGTCAGAAAGAAATTCATGCTTCAGATTTCAAATGTCATATTCTAAGTATATAAATGTTGCATTCTCAGTTAGCATGTCAGTTTTTGAGCTATTCATTATTAAGTGCATTTTAGCTTCACGAATATTCAGATGGGAGTAGACTTAGCATAGAGTAGGACTAGGGTTCAGCGTACCCTCAAACTCCCAGAACTACGTGCCCGCGTAAGTTTATAAGTCCCCTTTGTTGGACATTAGTTTTAGTGATCACGCCACAATCATGCCTCTACACCCATGGCAAGGTATATTGGGCTCTCGATGGGGCGTATACATCCGACTCCACGTTTAACTCATGTGGTTTATTTCGGTTAATAGTAGCTCCCATAGTCAGACTCTTAATGCAGTAACCAGGTTTTCAGCATTTACATCAGTATACAGTTCAACATGTTATCTTCATTATTAGTACTTTGTCATTGCATTCGGTTCAATTTTCAGTTATACTTGTTCAAATTATATCATTGCTCAGTTATGCATTGTTCAGCTTATATACTTTGTTCAGCTTAGCATATCAATATCCTGCATGCTCAGTACATTCCAAGTACTGATGCAGACTTTGCGCTATATCGTTTCATGATGTGGATTCAGGCACTTATCATCCAGATCACGCTTAGTTCAATCCTCAGTCCGACTTCCGAAGCTTCAGTGGTGAGTCCTCATACTTTGAGGACCATAGACATTCTTTACATTTCAGTCTTTATTTTTAGTTTCAGTCTTGTTAGAGTTTGTTGGGGGCATGTCCTAGCAACTCAATTCAGTTAGAGGTTTTCAGACATAATATTAGTTTCAGCTCGATTTTTTAAGTGTCGTTTCAGTCATTACTAAACTCTTATTATATTTTATATTTTCAAACTAGTTGGGTTTTTTCCCATTTCAGATATCCACTATTTTTAGCTTCCGCAGATTACATGATTTACTTAGTCATTTTCAGTATTCTTGTTATATGCAAGACTCAGTGTAGGCTTCGGATCACTCGTGATCCTAGGTCCCGTGTTACGTCTAGGGGGTAGCCTCGGGGGGTGACAAGATGAACTTTGTTGTGACATTTTATCTACAAGTAAACAAAAAAGGTTACAATTGATTATAAGAAAATAAGGGGTATCAATTTATACTTTTGTTACCACAGATTAACCTTCTGTTGCAACACATGAATAACTTGTTGCAACATATGACCACTATGTTGGAATTTCTACCAACATATGACTCCTCTGTTGTGATAGTTGATACTTCTTTCAACAAATGAGTTATATGTTGGAAAACTGAACAAACCATTCTCACAAAAAGAAGAACGAAAGCAACAAAAATGAGTTTTCCTAAGCAACAACAACCCAATATACATCACATATACATATTCAAATGATTTCCCAAAGTTTACGGTTTTTTGGATTTCTAGTTTTTCTTTCAAAAACAAGAAACAACATGTCCCATTAACCCGTTATTCAATATTTACAACTACAGAAAAATTTCTTGTTTTTTAACCCAAGAAAAAGGAAAAGCCCTATTATCAATAAGGTATTCTTGTTCAACAGTGTTTTGTTCACAAATCCTAATTTTTTTTACAAAAAAACTGACTTACCTGGTAGAAGAGTGACGGTCGGTGACGACATTGAGATTCTAACAAAGTGACGACCGACAACGAGGCGGAGAATCTGGAGGAACCTGTTGGTTGAAGGGGAGCACTATTGGTGGAAAGAAGTTAGAGAAGTGTTGAATGATTTTTTTGTTTTTTTTAAATGGAAGAAATATGGAGTTTTGGTATTTTCGAAATGATTAACAACTTTTAAAAATATTAATTTGGTCCCAAATTAACTTAATTAGGTTTTTAAGAAAGTTTGATCTTTCCTTGGTAAAAGTGTCACCAAAAACAAAACCAAGACTTATTTGACACATTTTATTCAATTTTCTCAAAAAAACCCACCAATAATATACCTGAGAAAGTTCAATTCTTGGTGTTTTCTAACAATTCTTCAACTTCCCCCAAACTCAATAGCATCAGCATGCTTGAATTGTTCAACCCCATATCAATTTTCATATCTTTTTGGAGACCCTTTTCATTTTCAACTCAAATTCAAAAAGAATTAACTAGTTCAGATAATGTAGCAAAGAAACCGTTGGGGTGTTTTCTTTGAAGAAGTTGTTGGTCTCTTAGAAACAATTGGGGGTTTTCTTAAGAAGCCTGAAGTATCGGAAAGTGAGGATGACACAGAAAATAAAGAATTAAAGTGTAAGTTGAAAAAAATGGTGGAAGATGTGAGGGTTTTACGAGAGAAGAGGAAAAATGAGAAATCTAATAAGAAAGAGGAAGCTAGAAATGGTGATGGGGTGTCGCAAAATGAGGGGAAGAGTAAGAAATTACATGAATTGTTTATGAAAGAGGAGGTAAAGAGTGTTAAATCAAGGAAGTCGACATCATTGAGTATGGAGGATCATACAAAAAGCTTTCACCTGATATACAATGAAGGGTACTTTAAAGATTCAAACTTTCTGCCTAGGAAGAAGTTTGATATTACATGCTTCGGGAATAGCTATGCCCGTGATTTTATGAAATATGCAGTTGAGCAGTTTGGTAGAATCACTAAGAGATTGCTAAGTAAGAATCAAATTAATTACGTTCACCCCTTTTCATATTGATTGCTGCTATTAGTTTTCTTTTTCTTACATTTATTCATCGAAGTTTATTAGTTTCATTTTTGTTTTGTTAGTCTATCAAAATCTTTCAACAATGATTTTTTTTTTATAGAATTCAGCATGCTAATTATTGGGAAATATGGAAAGTATTTGTCTATGCCTTATGCAAATATAAAAGGGAAGAGTTTTTAAGGTGATGATGTCTATGATAATGGAGAATACGAAAATTGAGAAAACTAATAGAAGGCAGACGCTAAAAATGGTAATGGGATGTTTGAAAATGAGGGGAAGAGCAAAATGTTAGACAACATTATTTGTGGATGAGGAGGAAATAAGAGTGTAGAATCAAGAAGATCAACACCGTTGACTATGGAGGATCATATGGTATACAAAGAGCTTTCATTGTGATCATTTATACAATGAAGGGTACTTAAAAGATTCAAACTTGGCAAGGGCAGATTTAAAAAGACTCAAGGGTTGTCACTTGATAATACTGAATATAAAAATTTACTAAATATGTATATACATGAAAAGGGAGGTGCACATAGTTCAATTGGTTTGGAGCTATACACATTGGAATGCAATTTTCAAAAAATATTTCCTGCATTTTCATTCTTCACTAGTAATAAATAAAATTACAAGGACCAATTTATTCTAAACCGATCCATCTCGATCTGCATCTTTGTTGTTACCAATTCATTTCTAGTACTTTCTATCTTGCCAGCTTTTTATTGAGCTAACAACATGAGTTTTTGAGCTTCTCGAGACCCTTGTTGTGTTAATCCATGATTTCTTTCTGCCTTGTCCTTATATCCTCAAGTAAATCTTCCAACACTCGAGCTTGTTCCTCCTTTTTAGCATACTCCACCTTCAGCCTTGCTTCCGATCTAATCTAATCATCTACTTTTATCCTGTCCTCTTCAACTTTTGTCAAGAACTCCTGGAAACTTGACTTGGATCGTGAATAGTCCCTCCATTTCTTAACCATGACAGGGAATTCATACTTGAGATTTAGCAATTGCTTGTCTTGTTCATCGCTAAACAACGATAAGGGATTATCATTCAAAGTAGAAATTGCACCATGCATTTCCTAGTCTTCCACCGGGTCATTAGCGAATGCCTCCAAAGGGAGTCTGATGGAGCAATCAAATATCAACTTTGCGAGTGTTTGGGCTGAAGAAGTAGTACTATTGCTCCGGAGGCCTGATTGTTTGCTGGCATACTGCTCTGGTAAAGACTTCAAGTATGACGAAACCGTGTAGAAAGTTGATTCAATGTCCTCTATATTGATGAACTACATCAACACTTGACTAGGAACCGATGTGCTTGCTTGAGCCTGACAATATAAAACGATACTTTTACATAAATTCATATGACAATAACAAGGAAAAGCTAAACCAAAAAAGATATTAGTTTTCAATTGAGTAAACCTTGTTTGTTGAAAGAACCGAAGGTGGATCATGTAGAATAACTTCAGCTGTTCTTGGTTCCTCATGCTCACTTGGGGCAACATATTATTTATTAAGTTTTGATTAATAAATAATCTTCATCATCGATCTTCCTCAGTACTTTACTACTCAAATGGTTGACTAAAATATTCAAATGCTCAGTAATTTATTGGTAAAGACTTCAAGTATGTATCGGGTTGTCTTTTTAAATATATATATTAGACATTGATTAAGAATAAAACTAAGTGTCAATTTTAGTCCATCATTTGAATATGTGCTCACAAACCAAAAATCAATAAATTACTGAGCATTTGAAAATTTTAGTCCACCATTTGAGTAGTAAAGTACTGAGGAAGATCGATGATGAAGATTATTTATTAATCAAAACTTAATAAATAATATGTTGCTCCAAGTGAGCATGAGAAACCAAGAACTGCTGAACTTATTCTACATGCTCCACTTCCAGTTCTTTCAGCAAACAAGGTTTACTCAATTGACATTTCATATCTTTTCTGGTTTAGCTTTTCCTTGTTATTGTCATATGGATTTATTTAAAAGTATCGCTTTATATTGTCAGGCTCAAGCAACCACATCGGTTCCTAGTCAAGTGTTGATGCAGTTCATCAATATAGAGGACATTGAATAAACTTTGCACACGGTTTAGTCATACTTGAAGTCTTTACTAGAGTAGTATCCCAACCAATAATCAGGCCTCCAGAGCAATAGTACTACTTCTTCAGCCCAAACACTTGGAAAGGTGATATTTGATTGCTCCATCATACTACATTTGGAGGCATTTACTAATGACCCGGCGGAAGAGTAGGAAATGCATGGTGCTATTGTTACTTTAAATGATAATACCTCATTGTTGTTTACCGATGAACAAGCCAAGCAATTGCTAACACTCAAGTATGAATTCGCTGTCATGGTTAAGAATGGAGGGATTTGGCATAAGCCAAGTCAAGTTACCAGGAGTTCTTGACCGAAGAGGACAGGAAAAAACTAGATGATTATATTAAATCAGAAGCAAGGTTGAAAGTGAAGTATGAGAAAAGGGAGAAACAAGGTCGAGAGTTGGAAGAATTCCTTCAAGATATAAGGACTAGGATGAAAGAAATCATGGATGAACGACAAGAAGGTCTCAAGAAGCTTAAAAAATCGTGTTTTTAGCTCATGAAAAAGCTGGGAAGATAGAAAGCACTGAATTGGTAACAATAAAGATGCAAATGGATAGCTTGAGGAAAAAATGGTCCAACATTCAATTTTCAATCCCCTAGTTGTTACTTTCAAGTCTTTCCTTCTGTTGTCACAAATCAATGTAGTTTAACTCTCTTTAATTTATGGTTCCTATGACTAGATACATTTTGGAAGGTAGAGTTATATTTTTCTGTACTTATAAATTGTTGGTCTTCTGGCCAACCAAAAGGCTCATAGTGGAATGGTAAATATTTCTCCGTCCTTAATCTGATGACTTGGGTTTGAGCCTACTAGGTGGCCTTCTAACGAACAACTTCATCACCTCATTAACCTTTAGTGTTTTCTTATATTCTCGACACATATCAATAGATGACACAGGTCTACATCATACACTTACCACACTTGTATCCATCTTTTAATATAGATCTACTGAGGTTTCCAAACCCAAATTCCCCGATAATTAAAAATCAAGTCATCTTTTTCAATCATTCTTCCGCAACCAGCCCATGCAAGTCAGAAGAGAAAGGAAATAAGGACTACACCAGAGATATACAACAAGATACTGAGTATAATCCCATAAATGGGGTCTAGGGAGGGTATAGTGTAGCAGAACTTATCTCTATCTCTACTTTCCACTAGACCATTGGCTTAAAATAAAGCAATTTGGAAAAGGAAATAAATAAATGAGAGCAATAATGTCAACAAAATAATGTGAAATGAGAGAAACACCCAACATAGCGAGGAAAGAACAATAATGACAACAAAATAATGTGATAACCAAAGAACAAATAAAACAGGTGATAATCGAGATTGAAAAAATAAGAAAC
Source organism: Solanum etuberosum (assembly GCA_029582245.1). Classification (NCBI taxonomy): domain Eukaryota; kingdom Viridiplantae; phylum Streptophyta; class Magnoliopsida; order Solanales; family Solanaceae; genus Solanum; species Solanum etuberosum. Next base: position 109,341 of record JAJONR010000326.1, read on the forward strand.
AACGATAATAGTTCTAATACCACCGATAAGAAAGAAGGTCCAAGTATGACCACCAATCCTATACCGCAGGAAAGCAAGAGAAAACTTAAATTCAACTAACCTTGTACCCTAATCTGCAACCTCTAGACCCACCTATCTAAGGTCATGTCCTCGGTAAGTTAAAGATGCAACATGTCTTGTCTAATTACCTCCCCTAATACTTCTTCGGCCCGCCTATACCTCTCTTGAGGCCCATCATTACCAACCTCTACACCTCCTCACTAGACATCTACATTTCTATACTTCGCATGTACAAGCCATCTCAGTGTCGTTTCCCTCATATTATTCATCATAGAGGCAACTCCTACCTTGTCCCATATATATTCATTCCTAATCTTATCCTCCGAGTATGCCCACAAATCTACCTCGGATATTATCCTCTTCACAATTTTTCATCTTCTAAAGACTAAACATATGAGTTGTTGACTAGTCAACACTCCATCTCATACAATGTAGTCGAGTTAACCACTACTCCGTAGAGCTTACCTTTATGCTTTGAAAAGCCTTCTTATCACACAAGACTTTAAATGCGAGCCTTAACTTCACCTATTTTACCCCAATACAATATGCGACGTCCTCGTCGATCTCCCCATTACCTTGAATTAATGACCGTAGATACTTGGAACATCCTCTCTTGGAGATAACGTGATCATCAAACTCACTTCTATGATGATGTCATACGTAGAATCAGCAAATTTACACTTTAATTATTTCATTTTGGTCCTGCTTAACTTGAACCCTTTAGTTTCTAGAGTTTGTCTCCAAACCTGGAGCCTATCATTACCTCCGAACAATAGATATACATGGAAAAAAGAATATTTGAATCTAAGACATACAAATAAATAACCCCCCATCCACCAGTTCAATAACCATAGATTTCTAATAAATCAAGGAACGCAAACAAAAAAGAATTCCTCCTTGTGTTCCAAATTATGTGGCACCATTTGAATTGACACAAAGTTTAAGAAAAAAAAGGACTTTTAAAACATGTCATCAGAAACAAAACATAGATATTTGTGTGGCTATAAACATTTTACTAAGGCCAAAAGTGGAATTTAAAGTTAAGTTATTTCTAATTATAGAAATGTGACATTCTTCTTGGAGAAACTTAAAAGGAATGGACTAATGGAGTAGTAAACAAAGCCAATAAAAGCTTCCACAAAGATAAAGTAAAAAATCTGTTTCATTAGAAAGCATTAAAAGCTTCAACATTACTGGAGTAAATTTCTTTTATCGAAGGCAAACAATATAGAAATTTCAAACAATAGCAAGTTTCATACAAACAACAACATCATCATACCTAGTGTAATCATATAGGTGGGGTTTGGGGAGGGTAGACAATACGGAGACCTTATCCCTACCTTATGGAGGTAGAGAGACTATTTCAAAAAACTCTCAGCTCAAGTGAATCAAATCAAAATAGAAAAAGTTTCACATTAAATAGTAAGAAAAATTACCTTAATAACAAGACTTTAAAATTGATTTATCAAGAAGAATCCTTCAACATTGAATGAAGTTATGACCCACAATCTCCAGATTGAAGTACAAAAGTTTAGCCTTAAATCACCTGTCGCGCCCCATTTTTTTCAAAACGGGTTTGGTGCAACGACTTCACCACTCTTTTAGGTTTTATTTTAAAAGAAGAGTCGTCACCTAACGAATTAAAGGCGCGTTAAGGCACATAACTAACCTAACTAATCTAACTAAAGGGTCTGTGAAACCATAGATTCAGGTAAGTGTTCAAATTACCTCGAGAGGAAGGTGTTAAGCACCCCTTTGTGGTCCACAAATGTGGGTCTCGGCCGTATCTCATACAATTTATGCGGGGGTTACAAGTAACAATTAAGGTAACTAGTTATTTATTTATTTATTAATATTTTGATTAAACTAAGTGATAAGATACATGAACACTAAGACAATTAATACCAATAATTAGCATAAATTCTTTTTAGAGAAAGATAAGCGAGAAGACAGAGAATACACAAGTTGATCAAATAAAATCAATTTTATTTTATTAAATTACCCCAAGTAATTATAATTATAAACAAATAAAAAGGGGAAAAGAAAAGGGAAATGTCAACTCCACTAACCTAACACTTATCGGACCAGCGCTCGACTTATTAACCAGAAGACAAAATAAGTGTTTTGTCATTTTCAGCTTGAGTCAATTTCCATCATGTCCGATAAGGGCCTAACTACCCCTACCCCCTTCTGCATGCGTAACATCCTAGAAAGTTCCTTGCGTTCCCACTTAATGTCCAAGAGACATTGGACTTCTATTAAGGTGGTTTTAGACTAAAACTAAAATATAGATTGCGTAATTAGGCCCATAAACACCAAGCAAAACATACATGACAACACTTAGCACGTAAAATCTGAAATTGGCCTCTAGGTTAGGTTATTTAACATGCTTGCAAACACAATAAAAATGTGAAAGGGCTCATGTGAAAGTGTATGCGCATAAACAAGCATCATAACAATTAATATTCAACGGGTAGAAATATAACCAGACAGAAGTTGATTTAATTCAATAATTAGTCTGAAACAACACAATTTTAAACATAACTGGAAAAAAATTAATTAAAGATGCATAAAAAGTTATTGGTTGATTTTAAGTGGCAAAAGATTTATACAAAATGCATAATTTATTTATTTTGAGCAGAATTTAATCAGGGGATTATCAGTTTAAAACAGTTCATATTTTAATCTAGATTATTACTATGCTGATTATTACAGGCGGAAAATTAATTATGCACATGGAGGAATTTCGAATCTATAGGCAGAGATCTAATCAATTAGCATGCTGAAAGTTATTAACATACTAAGGTTTATTAAAATCTGACTAATTAATTAACATGCTTAAGTTATTAAAATATGATTTTAACATGCTGAATTTATTTAATCTGATTAATTAACATTAGTCTTATTAGTTAAGTCCTATAGGCATGGTTTCTAAGTGTGAATATGCTGAAATTATTACTGATCCTATAGGCATGATTTCTATATAAAATGTAATATTTATTTAAACCTCTATGCATAATTTATATTCCACAACATGCTAAAAGTTTATTTAGTCCTATAGGCATGGTACCTAATTAAGTAAACAATCTGCAGTTATAATATTTATGTACAAATTTTATTTTTAACATTCTAAAATATATTAAGGGGCCTATAGACAGAATTGGTTTGGTTAACATGCTGAAAAAAATATTATTTGTAATCCTAGAGGCAAGGTTTCTAAATAAAGAATAAGATAAAATAATTATTTTGGGCCTATATGCGCGATTTCTACACCCGAATAGCATAAAAAATAATTAACCCATATAGGCATGATATCTAGTTAATTTACTAATCAATTTCTGTACTTTAACAATATTGACATGTTAGATCAGATTCAAATAGTTCCAAGATTATAACAAAACTTAACACATATGGATGCTAAATTAATTAATCTAACAAAGTTGTAAACAACAAAGATTGATATTAGGCCAATTATTTAAGAGATTCCAATATGCTTGCATGTTTTATATGTGATTAAGTAATATATGTGGATTATCTATAACAACCACACACAATAAATAAAATCAGATAAAAAATAGTTAGCACGTATATCACCCCCTCCCCCGTTAGGTAGCCCCCAAATTATTTCATATAGAGAAAGGGAGTTATACAAATTATTAGAAGACCAAATATAGAAATTAAATAAAACATAAACAGAAATTTAAGCCCCTCCAGTATTCCCTCCCATGATGATTCTTCAGCATCTTGAACTTTATGTTCAATCCAATTAAGTAGATTAGTTTATCAGCAATGAAGTACTTAGCAGAATGTCCAAACCGAAACAACAACATAGCAGAGAAAGAATGTTCTACAGTTTGCAAGAATTTTTCTATTTTGTTTTAGGGGTAGACATTATTTTTGCCAATTAAAAGCGTGAGAAAATAATGAGGCAAATGGTCTCTTTATATAGTAGATGAAAGGTCATAGCAGAAAAGGGAAAAGACCTTAATTTGATTATTTAAAAAAAATGTATTTTCCTTATTCAAAAGGAAGCCAAATCAGTAAAGTTATTTTCCAAATGATTAAAGATTTTATCATAAAAAAACCAATGCAAGAATTCTTTCAAGTTTTAATTAAGACAAAGAGAGATTAGTCACCACACACACACACACACACACACACACATATATATATATATATATATATATATATATCAACACTACCATAAACAATTTGACTAAGAATATGTCTGAAACTAAATAAGGTAAAGAAAATCATGCTATTTTACCTCACACTAATCATATACCTACCGTAAAGCTGACATTAGGACTTAATTAAGGGTAAAAACCCACCAATTTTATATACGCAGGAATTCCAAGAATAAACTTATCATCGGAGTTCTCATATTAAATCAAGAAAAGGTCGAGTAAAAATTTAACGGTAACATAATCAATTAATTAACAGTAGATTCCTTCAAAACTGGTTAAACTAATTAAGGAGAATGATCAAATTAGAGACAATCATAATTGAGAAAAATCATCAATTAACTACAAAATCTTTAACAGATTATCTCAATAACTATCAAACTATAATATAAATGTAATAACATCTAAATCATATTCAGAAGCCATACAGAGAGCATTGAAGTTACTGGCAGAAAATTAAAATCAAAATCAAGGACACATCGATATTTTAACAAATGCTAAAACAATGAACATTGTTAAGAAGATCAACCAATCATAAACGATTTCAAAACCAATACGAAATCCAACAAAAGTAGACATGCACGAACACACATCATGACTTCTTTATAGTTCAACATTAAGAAATTAGCTAAAATGAAATCTTCATCAGACATGGAACAAACCTGGAAGGATATGTTGAGATCCATATCTTAGTAAGCTAAAACCCTCAACTTCAACATGACAATACTTTGTCTATAATCGGAGTTTTGTAATCGAAGAGACAGAGCAACAATGCTCTTGTTTTTTGCTGTCGAACTTGGAGGTCACTTGGTTGTTGTTGTAGCTCGTCGATTGTTATCCTCGCGAAGAGAGGAGATAGGCGGCTACCATGTGGTGGCCTCACCGGTTTCACAGACGATCCTCTTCAGAAGAAGAGGAAGGGAGAAAAGAGAAACCATCGGCTGGTGGTTCTTGCTAGGACGGGGAGAGGGAAAGATGAGGCGACTGCCTCTGGCGGCTTTTGCCTAAAAAGAAGTAGGAGGGAAAGAGGGAGAGAGAGAGGGCGCTGTGTGTTGTTGCCTTTGTCGACCACGAAAGAAAGAGGAGCGGCAGTGATTTCGCCAGAAAATAGGGAGAGAGAAGTGCGGCGCAACCTCCTTTCAAATGAGGAGAAAAATTTAAAATTGCTAGGGTTTGGGTATTAAGTGAATTAAAAAGGAAAGTGAATGGTTGTGAGATTTGAACCATTGATTAAGAGAAGATGAACGACTAGGATTTGATCTCGAATTTTGATTCAAAGGATGGATGGCTGAGATTGAAAGATATTTGATAATCTAGAATTGAAATAAGATTTGTATTGAGAGGGATATAATTTAAAAATGAATTTGAATAGGAAAAGTTCCACAAATTAAATAAATTGAAAAGAAGGGGCTACGATTTAAATGATTTAAGGAAAGATCAATTGAATTGCTATTTAATTAATGATGTACTACACATAGTAAATAATTTTTATATAAAATAGACACACTTAAATATTTTAAACCTTAAAGCGATAATAAAGTTGTAATTTGATAAGAAATAATAATTACAATATATTTTGTAAATCGTGAATATTAAAATCTAATTATTTACATAAAATTACTTTAAATTTTGAACCCGTAAAATAAGGGAAAAAGGTTTTGACATACATATTTAATCAAATAGCAATTCAGAAAGAGTTATATGTCAGTCAAAATTGGTGGTCAACAACTGTGTCATCCCCCGAGCCTACATCCCGGGTGTGGCTGGCACTCGAGAACCATTGCTGGCCCCAAGCGAACCCTTGGCCTGGCTTACTACTCAGCGGAAGACTTACCATAATAAAATACTTTAAAAAGTAAATTGAAATCTCAATAGATAACTTAGAATATATAAAGAAACATTCACTAGCCAAAATGGCAACTCAAGTCTCAAACATCAAAACAAAAATAGAAAGACTCAAGAACTAACAACAACTCACTGTCTATGAAGCCTCTAACAACTAACATGGACGTCAGGACAAGAACCACAACATCCTAATGAACTGAAATGATAAAGTAATGAAAAGGGGGATCCTCCGGAAGCAAGGAGGCTCACCAACAACTCTGATGCTCAACTGGATCAACGATGCGATGGATGTTGATCCTGGTTACCTGAATCTGCATCATAAAAATATGCAGGCCAATTGGCATCAATACATTGAATGTACAAGCATGTGAGGGGAAATCTAAAACAAGACATAATCTTGAAAGGAACTGAAAGAACATACCTGGCTCAACTCAACTCAACTTAACTCATTTCAATATAAAGTAATAATATGGATGCAATATAAAGAAAAGCTTTTAAAACATGGATAACAACTCTGTGTATTTAGAAATACAATGATAATTCTCTATGTATGCAAAGATATAATATAAACTTTGTTTGTATATGAAAATACAAATAACTCTGTGTATATAAGAATACAAATAATAACTGTGGGAGTTTCTCTAACCGACAACCATCACTTTAGAGCTATGTGATGATACATCATTTTACCTCACGCTGTCAGGGCCGTCCTATACCTTTTCAAGGGCATAAAACCCAACTACTAAGTGGATCCACTAGTCTATGCTAAAAAGCACTAAGGAATCATTTAAAAAGTACGACCCTTTTCAACCCATGGTGTCTACATGGTTTATGGGGGCTGGGAGTTGTCTGAACTCTCCCCCATATCGGTGCTCAATACTACTCCCAAAATATACTAGCTCATATGTTAAAAAACATAACTCTGTGGTTTGAGATAATTACTCAAAACTAGCCCAAAGGCTCTCTTGGAAATCAGTGTTTCCTCTCTTGCTTAATTGTGAAAGCATTTACTCTTTACTTAAAACTAGCTCAAATGCTCTTTTAGAAATCTTAGTTTCCTTTCCTCTTTAAATGTGAAAACATTTTACTCTTTGGGAATACATAGTCCCGATATACTCTTTTGAAGAAATGAACCACAATCTTTACTCTTTACTCAACTCAAAACTCAGGTCTCAAAACAAAGTTAAAACATTTGTAAAAGACTTTTGGAAGACTCTATGAACTTCTCTTGACTTGACTCTTAACTTTCCTTGAATTTTATTTATGGATTCAAGGATTGTGATTTGTGATAGGAAAGATCTCATGATGTTTAGGAGTGTTTTTATATAGCTGAACATGAGAAACGATGAAGAAATCACTGTCTGGAAGTAAGTCCGCGACGCGGAGATGCATTTAAATATTTGGTTGCGAAATAAATTTTGAGGCAGAAGGGTTCGTGACCTCTCCGTGACGCGGAGAAATTCTTTCCAATCCTGAGGAAAAGGTCCGCGACGCGGACCTGGTACCCAGATTTGCCCGACTTTTTCCTTCTTCATTTTCTAACCCCAATTCGCCTAAATTCGATTGTTTTTCTCAATTCCTCTTTAGATTCAGATACCCAGAACATATACACTAGAATCTAACTCAACACAACTCTAATAATCGACATTAAACTCTCAAGAACTCCTCAATCTCATCCCAAATTCAAGAACGAAAGAAATTCAAGAACACAACTTAAGAACATCAAATTCTCAATCTTTTAGGACGAAAATCATACTGAAATAAAAATGTTTGGCACGTGGGTGAATGAACCCAACACTATGTGAACTCACATACCTCGTAGGATCGAATCCTTGGCGAAATTCGCAATCAATTCTTCAAGAAATTGACGAATCTAGACCTTTTCTTCTTCTTTTTCCCCTTGAGTTCTTTTCTAAAACCCTAGCGTGATTTTTCAGTTGTGTAAATTGAACCAATTCAGTTTAGACCCTAATTAATTCACTAAAAATGAATTAAACCAATTGGGTATGTAAAAGACCAAAATACCCTTTTAAAATCCGGTTTTGACTTTCCTTTCTAGACAACCCGACTTCAAATGGGGATATCTCCCTCATACAAACTCAAAACAAAATGAGCAAACTCGGTGGAGTTGGAAATATAATTCAAAGATATTTCCTATGGTATCTTGTAGCACACCTAAATCATCCTGAGCTAGGAGTTATGCTCGTTTGAAGTTGACCCAAAACTCATACTTAGCTTAACTTTGTCAAACTTTCCAAATTTGATTATTTCCAAAAACGGTTTCTTTCTAATTCTAAGTCTTTCTAGTAGCGGGGTGTTACAATATCTCCCCCTTGGGAACATTCATCCTTGAATGAGATTACTCTTAGTAGGCTAAGGCGTAATATCTAACACCTAGCTCAAACACCCAACAAGAAAAATGTAAATACAACATCCCAACTTAAAATAAAAGCCAAGAATAGGATTATACCTTAATTTGGAACTTCTCCGGATTGGAAGAGATGTAGGTATCTCTTCTTCATATCCTCCTCAGCTTCCCAAGTAGCTTCCTCAACAAACTGATTTCTCCACAGAACTTTGACTGATGCTACTTCTTTAGTTCTCAATTTGCAAACTTAGCGATCTAGAGTCTGAACATGAATCTCCTCATATGATAAGCTATCCTTGATACCAATATCTTCAGTAGGTATGATAAGTGAAGGGTCGCCCATGCACTTTTTCAACATGGAGATGTGAAATACCAGATGAACCGCTGTTAACTCTTGGGGTAGCTCCAACTCATAAGCTACATTGCCAATCCTCTTGGATATTTTGTAAGGACCAATATATCGGGGACTAAGTTTCCCCTGCTTACCAAATCTCATAACACCTTTCATGGGTGAAACTTTCAAGTAAACCCAATCATCTACTTCAAACTCTAAGTCCCTTCTCCTAACATCTGTGTAGGATTTCTGACGACTCTGCGCTGTTTTCAACCTCTCTTGAATAACTTTCACTTTCTCCATAGCTTGATGAACTAAGTCTGGTCCTATCAACCCAGTTTCACCAACCTTAAACCATCCAATTGGAGATCTGCAGCTTCTCCCATAAAGAGCTTCATAAGGAGCCATCTGAATGCTAGAATGGTAACTGTTGTTATAAGCATGCTCAATGAGAGGTAGGTGATCATCCCAATTACCCTTGAAATAAATCACAAAGGCCCTCAACATATCTTCTAGAGTCTGAATAGTGCGCTCTGCTTGACCATCTGTCTGAGGATGAAAAGCAGTACTTAAGTTCATCTTTGAACCCAAGCCTTTCTGGAATGACTTGCAAAACTGTCTAGTAAATTACGCACCTCTGTCTTAAATAATCGAAATTGGCACCCCATGAAGTCTAAATACCTCTTGAAGATACAACGTGGCATAGTCCTCTGCTGAATGGGTAGTCTTTACCAGCAAAAAGTGGGCTGATTTTGTCATTCTATCAACAATCACCCAAATAGAATCATGTTGCCTGCGAGACTGTGGCAACCCAGTAATGAAATCCATATTGATCATCTTCCACTTCCATTCCTGAAGTTCTATATTCTGAGCCATACCACCTGGCCTTTGGTGCTCTACTTTAACTTGTTGACAATTCAGGCATTTAGTAACGAACTCAGCAATACCTTTCTTCATACTATTCCACCAATATACTTATCTCAAGTCACGATACATCTTTGTGGAACCCGGATGAATGGAATATCTAGAGCTATGAGCTTCCTCCATGATCCTCTCTTGGAGTTCATCAACCCTTGGTACACACAGTCTACCTTGATACCTTAATACACCATCTCCCCCTTGGTCAAAAGCCATTACTTTTTTCTTATGAACATTTGCCTTCAATTCAAGAAAATTAGGATCTTGGTCTTGTTTCTCTTTCACTTTTGACACTAATGATGATTCAACCCCATTCATCACCACTACTCCTCCTTCTGTGGAATCCATTAGTCAAACTCCTAATCGTGCAAGTCTGTGCACATCTTTCACTAAATCTCTCTTTTCTTCCTCAACATGGGTGGTACTACCCATAGACAACCTGCTGAAGGCATCAGCAACAACATTAGCCTTACATGGGTGATAGAGGATACTCATATCATAATCCTTGAGGAACTCTAACCACCTCCTCTGTCTGAGATTAAGCTCTTTCTGACTAAACACATACTGAAGACTCTTGTGATCGGTGAACACATCTACATGAACACCATAAAGATAGTGACACCATATTTTCAAAGAAAATACTACGACAGCCATCTCTAGATCATGGGTTGGGTAATTCTTCTCATGAACTTTCAACTGTCTGGAGTCATAAGCTATAACTTTGCCATTCTGCATTAACACACAACCCAAACCAACTCTGGGCGGATCACAATATACCACAAAACCTTGAGTACCTTCTGGTAAGGTCAATACTGAGGCAGTAGTCAACCGCTTTTTCAATTCCTGAAAGCTTTTCTCACAAGCTTCAGACCATTGAAACTTAATTGTCTTCTGAGTCAACTTGGTCAAAGGGGACGAAATAGATGAGAACCCCTCTACGAACCTTCTATAATATCCAACCAACCCCAAGAAACTCCTAATATCAGTTGTCGATGTGGTTCTAGGCCAATTCTGCACTGCCTCTATTTTCTAAGTTTCAACTTTAATTCCATCATCAAAAATAATGTGGCCTAAGAATGCCACAGACTCAAGACAAATCTCACACTTAGAGAACTTGGCATACAACTCTCTATCCTTTAGAGTTTGGAGAACTATTCTGAGATGGCTAGCATGATCTTCCTCATTCCTTGAATAGATTAGTATGTCATCAATAAATACGATAACAAACATATCTAAATAAGTATTGAATACTCTATTCATAAGGTCCATGAACGTTGCAGGTGCATTAGTTAAACCGAACGACATGACCAGAAACTCATAATGACCATAACAGGTCCTGAATGCTGTCTTTGGAATATCACATTCCCTTACTCTTAAATGATGATAGCCCGATTTGAGGTCTATCTTAGAGAAACAAGTGGCACCCTGAAGTTGATCGAAGAGATCATCAATTCTTGGAAGAGGATACTTATTCTTGATAGTAACCTTGTTAAACTGACGGTAATATATACATATCCTAAGGGAACCATCCTTCTTTCTCACAAATAAGACCGGAGCACCCCAAGGTGAGACACTTGGTCGAATAAAACCTTTCTCTAGGAGATCTTTCAACTGCTCTTTTAACTCTTTCAACTCTGCTGGTGCCATTCTATATAGAGGAATAGAGATAGGATGAGTATCAGAAAGAATATATATACCGAAGTCTATTTCTCTCTCAGGAGGGACTCCGGGAAGTTCATCTGGAGCTGACTGAATATGAGGTATCTCAACACTAGAGTCATTAACTCGGACTAAGTGATAGACACACCCCTTGGAAACTAACTTTCTCGCCTTAAGGTACGAAATAAAACGACCCTTAGGCATTGCTGAACTACTCTTCCACTCTATAACTGGCACATTAGGAAACTGGAACTTGACAACTCGAGTTCTACAATCAACTGAGGCATAACAAGCATGAAGCCAGTCCATACCAAGAATAACATCAAAATCTACCATCTCTAACTCAACTAAATCAGCCATGGTGCTCTTGTGATTGATGAAAATGGTACAATCATGATAGACTCTCTCTGCTAGAATAGACTCACCAACAGGTGTAGAAAGACTAAAGGGTTCAATAAGGTTTTCAGGAAGAACATCAAAATTCATCGAAACATAAGGAGTTACAAAGGATAAACTTGCTCCTGGATCTAGCAAAGCATAAACATCAAAGTTAAAGACTTGGATCATACCAGTGACAACATCTGGAGAATCCTCTTGCTCTTGGCGACTAGTGAGAGCATAAAGGTGGTTTTCTCCTCCGCCACTCCCTGAAGTAGCTCATCTAGGTACAGCTCTGTCTGGTGGAGAAACTGAAGAAGACTGGGATGTATTGCCCCCATTAGCACTACCCTGCTTGTTCTTAGGACACTCTCGCATAAAATAACCATTCTGGCCAAACTTGAAGCAACCAGTGGAGCCATCACAACACATCCCTGAGTGGCTCCTACCACACTTAGCACATGCAGGAGGCTTACTACCCCCTTGTGCCACACTACCTTGAGAATGGCCAGATCTAGCTCTGAAACCCTATGAATTCTAACTATTGTACTCACATTTGTTCCTTCGTGCAGGTGCACTAGCAGATGATGGAGCAGGTCCCTTTTGTTTCTGTTGGAAAGATGACTGGTTGGCATTAATCTTCTGCTGCCCGGACTCGTTTCCTGTGTTAGCTCTCTTATTTCAAAACTCCTCTCTGTCTTTCAGCTTCTCTTCCTTAACCTGTTGCACATGGATCATCAACCTTTCTATGTCCATATCTCCTATCAGCATAGCTGCCCTGCCTTCCCTACTAGAAAGACGAGACAACCCAGCAATAAACAAACTCATCCTGTTTCTCATGTCAGCAACCATCTCCGGAGCAGAGCGTGAAAGTTGGGTGAACTCAGACTATACTCAAGAATGCTAAAAGAATCCTACTCAAGTATGAGGAACTCTTGTACCTTTGCCTCTCTCAGTTCTCGGGGAAAGAAACACCCCAAGAAGGCCTCCTCAAAACAAGGCCAACTCACAAGTGGTGCACCCTCAGCTCGATTCTTCTTCCATTGATCAAACCAGATTCTAGCGACACCCTTCATTTGGTATGCAGCTAGTTCCACCCTCTCAGTATCAATAATATGCATAATTTCAAAAACCTTCTGAATTTCTTCAATAATGTTTTGTGGATCCTCTATGACACTTGAACCAGTGAAGCTTGGAGCACGTGGGTGAACGAACATACCTAGCTATCATGATGATCTATGATTAGTAATGATTGAGATTGGGGCTATATGATGAATTATGACTAGAATTCCTTAAGAGTGAAGCATGTGTGAGAAATTATGATTAGACTTGTCTTAAGAGCTAGGCATGTAGGATGTTTATGAGATGTAATGTCTTGAGAATAAAGCATGAATGATGACTTATGATTATTAAGGCTTTTAGAGTAGAGCTTGCATGATGAACTATGATGGTTAAGGCTTTGAGAGTAAATCTAATACCATGAATGTTGCATTGTAATGGAATTGTTGTGGAAGGCCTTTACCCACATACGCCATACCATGAATGCATGAATGTATAATGTGAAAGATTTTCTCACATAGAATGATTCTAGATTGAAAGGTTTGCTCACCTAAAATAAATCAAGCATGTTAGACTAGGATAGATTGAAGTTGTGACATAAGATCCCTTCATGAATAGCTTGACTTGGTAACACAAGACCATGCTTGGTAGCTTGAGTTAGGAGTCCTCATGGTAGCCTTGGATTGAGAAATAGTACTCTTCCAATGTAGCTTGAACTAGCATCATAAAGTGCTTGCATGGTAGCATGACTTGGTTAGGCCAAACCATTTCGTTGGTAGTTTGGATTGAGAAATCGTACCCTTCCTTGTGTAGCTTGGACTTGCATGATAGTATGATTTCTATGATAGCTAGGTCTAGCATAATGTAGTGTTTTCCTTGGTAGCCTTGAATTGGTAAATCATAACCATTCATGAGTAATGACTTGTCTTTGACTAGGAAAGAGATACTCTTCCATGAACAATAAGAATAGCTAAGAAGGGACTAATCCCTAATTGAAATAGAATGTTTATAATGAAACAAGGATACTTCAAGGAAGTGTTGTATGCATGAGAATTGCTTATATGATATATGTTTAGATTGGATTGTCTCTATTGTTGCCTTCCATAATATGTTTGACTAAGGGTGAAGATTCCCTTGTCTATGAGAAATAAGCTAAGAGTAAGATCAAAAGATGGTAAGTATGTATGATGGCCTAAAGTGGTACTTAGTATTGGTGAGATTATAGGGTCTTATCCATGCATTGCACAAGTATGAATTGAAGCTACTAATGAAGTTTGTCTCTTATATGATGATGATTTAGATGCATTGGTTATGCCTATGACTATGTTGTTATCTCTTATGCTTATAGCTTATGTCTTATGTTGACTAACTCGTATGTTATGCTCTTGTTGATGATTATGCTAGCTATCATATTTATTACTTGATTGTACTAACGCATACTCTTCCCTAAATTCTTATCAAATGTAGGGTCTAGCGATATTGAGTTTCATCCCTGTGGCTAGGTTCCTAGTAGAGCAAGGAGTTGATGATTTGGTGAATCCTCATAGCATCGAGGATTTGATCACCTTTCCTTTATGTATTTTGTTTTCATGTTAGAACTCTTGTATGGGCTGCGTCCCAAATATTTTCATGTATTAGATGGTTTGAGACAAGTGTTATAGACTTCCGCTCATTTTTATAAAAGACTTTGATATCATGGAAAATGTTTTAAATTTCCGCATCATTTCTATTATCTTGTGTTATGATATGCCAAGGGGCTTGTATGAGACCCCTTGGGGGTTGAGTACGCCTTTTTACATCTAGGGGGTACTCCTGGGTCGTGACAAACTTGGTAGTCATAGCATAAGATTTAGAATGATTCTAGGATGTCTCAAAACCACGTCTAGTAGAGTCTTGTTCATAAGTGTGAAGCGCCCCACATTTATGAATGGGAAGCTATTAGATGATTAGGAAACTCCACTTCTTCACTTCTCTAAGTCGTGCCATAGAGTTTAACTCTATAAGGTCTTTCTCCTAATCCTTACTCGGTGGTCTACAGGATATGACTACTACAAGGGCTAATGCTAGAAGTAATGAGGAAGACAATGTGGATCAAGAGGTTCCTCCCCAAGCTCCTCCTCAAGCTCCGATTGACCCTTTGGAAGAGAATATAATAAATGCAAAGATTAGGTAAGCTTTTAAACTGTTGGCTCAAGCTATGACCGCACAAGCCAATATAGAGGTGGTAGCCCCCATGAACCCAATTATGGGTACGGCCGCCTCAAGAGTGAGGGATTTTATCAAGATGAACCCTCCAGAGTTTTATGGCTCCAAAGTTGAGGAAGACCCTCAAGAGTTTATAGATGAGGTCTATAAGGTACTTGCTATTATGGGAGTTACTCCGGTAGAGAAAGCAGAATTAGCCGATTACCAATTGAAAGATATTGCTCAAGTGTTTTGCAATCAATGAAAAGAGACTAGGCCAGTAAGAGCGGGTCCCGTAGAGTGGGAAGTGTTTAAATAGACGTTTCTAGCTAGTTCTTCCCCCTTGAGATGAGGGAAGCCAAGGTGCATGAGTTCCTTAACCTTCGTCAAGGAAGTATGAGTGTGAAAGAGTATGCCCTTAAATTCACCCAATTTTCTAAATATGCTCCATCTCTAGTATCCGACCCTAGGACAAGAATGAGTAAGTTTATGTCGGGTTTGTCCGATCTAGTGGTGAAAGAATGTCGTATCGCTATGCTTCTTAATGACATGGATATTGCTCGCCTTATGACTTATTGCCATCAAATTGAAGAGGAGAAACAAAAAGAGAGATCCAAGGAGGAAAAAAGGTCTATAATTGATGATGATAAGTCCTTTCATGATGGGTCCGATGGACATAGTCATTCTAGGAACCGACAAAGGTTTTTCGGATATGGTTCTTGCAATGCTTCTAAGTATAAGGAGGATAGGGTGTCTAACCCTAAACCACAAGGAATTAGTAGTGAATACCTATGGCCTACTTGTGCTAGGTGTGGAAAGAGACATGAGGGTAGATGTTTAGCTGACATAGAGGGTTGTTTTAGTTGTGGTAAAAGTTGTCACAAAATGAGGAATTGTCCTAAGGCAAAGGCTAAATGAAGAGAGGATGCTCCTAAGAGAAACCGGTTTTATGCACTTCAAGCTAGAGATGAAGAAGGGTGTGCTCCCGATGTGGATCCCGGTATGTTGATAGCTTCTTAATAGATGTTTGTGATTTGCTAGATTTTTTATGCTAGATTTTGTTGATTTAGTTGCACTCCTATTATGCTCCTATCTGATTGTAGAACCCGTATAGTCAAATTGTTAGTTCCCGAATGAGCCTATCCAAGAGTGGAAGGGGGAAGTCTATGTCATAAGTTTGGGTTATGTCTTGTCTCGAAAATGACTTTGAGGGTTGCATGTACCACCTACCTAAGGTGAGGGAGATATGTTTAAGTGTTGACCAACTTCAAAGAGTTAGTTACCTTGTTAAGATTGATCTTAAGTTGGGTTAGAACTAAATGAGGGCGAAAGATGATGTGATGGGTAGGGTGTTTAGACAATACCTAGATATGATTGGTTGGTAGACCCCACCAAAGATAATGTTATGAGTTGTAGTAATGTTGTTCGGTTAGTGGACTCTACCAAGGGTAGTGTTATGGGTTGAAATGGTTCCGGATCGTCTTATGTGTTAAAAGTGAAAGTTAAGCAATGTATTGATCCAACCTTAGTAGGATTGAAAGAGACGGTGCTTAGAAAGTCCGTCGGGGTTTCCTCCCAAGGGGGAGATGGTGTGCCTAGATAGCAAGGTCATAATGTGTTCCTAATGAGTATGGTATGGGCTTACTTTAAATATCCCTAAGTTCCTTAGAAGGTTTGTGAGTAGATGAAAGTTCTTCCTAAGAAGGAGAGTTCTTATGTTGAGTAGCTCCTTGTTTAGAAAGTCATGTGTGTTTTATGTGTTTGCATGACTTTTCCTATATGATGCATGTTCATGAAAGCTTGTGATTTTGAAAATGAGTTTGCCATGATTTATTTTCTCATGTTGTAGTGCATTGAGTATGAGTTGCCTATATACTTCATGAGATAAATTAATGAGCATGCCTTAGTTCGGAGTTGAGAGATTCCTCCATGAATAAATGCTTTTGAGAGTAAATTGCATATGAACTCCATGAGATTGTGTTGAGCATGTTTTAGCTCGGAGATGATAGTTCCTCCTTGAGATGATTAGTTATGAGATTTCATGCATAATGGGTTGATAGATGTAGTTCCTACTTCCTTGTGTTGCATTGAGAATATGTAGCTTGGAATTGATGTTTTCCTCTTTGGTCATGTGCATTTAGATGTGTTGCATGCATGATCGGCTGTTAGTTTAGAGTCGTTTCCTTTAAGAGGTGTTTAGAATCGTCATTAGAGGACGAATGTCCCCAAGGAGGAGATATTGTAACACCCCGTAGTATAGTAGGCAACCTAGGGCTAAGTGTGAGGGCAACAAGAGCCAAGGCTAAGGGCAAGAGCCAAGGCAAAGGGGCAAGGCCCAAGCCAAGGGCCAAGGCTGCCCCAACCTTGGCAAGCACAGCCTCATCTTCACGACCACCACCACGGCCAGTGGTGAGGACCACGGCTCGTGGAGTGGTCCGTGGAGCTTGGGCAGTAGCACCCTAAGGGCTGCCTAGTGTTGGCACATCACCACGAGCCACTTCACGGCCAGTGGTTAAGACCACGGCTCGTGGGAAGGCTGGTGGCCATGCCTTCAAATTGTGGAGGCCAAGAACTTGTGGCCTAGCATCTGGTCCAAGGACCACGGGCAGGACCACGGCCAGTGGTGAGGACCACAGCTCGTGGAGCCTGCCGTGGTGCCTGGGAGTAGGCTGCCTAATTAAGGGCATTATGGGTAATTCCTATTTAGGTGGTTATTAGGTGAGGTCGTTTTTCCTAGACTTTATACACCTATATAAGATATTTTAAACCTTTAACCACCCCAATTAAGTCATTATTTCCAAAACCCCAAAAAAAACCCAAAGTTCATCCTCTCAAATATTTCTCTCTCTTGAACTTGAAGAAGAAGAAGAAGAAGAGGGTCAAGCTAGGTCAAGTCAAGTCTCCATTGTTCCAAGCTTGGTAGGCTCTGTAATCAAGGTATAATAGCTTATTCATCCATGTATTCTTCCATCCATGGAGTGCCCTAGAATATCCCAATTTGATGAAGAACTTCCCCAATTCAATTTAGGGTTTCTTCAATGTTGTGGGTTATGATGGATGTTGATCCAATTGAGTAGATAATGATTGTATATGGTTGAATTGTTAGTAAATCATGTTTTTAAGATGAAATTATATGTTTCCATGCCTAACCCATGTCTAGAGAGATGAAATTGAAGTAAGTGGATTTTATGCCTTAAAGGGAGAAATGGAGGATTTAGAGATAATCTTCTAAGATTGATGATATATATAGTAGATTCTTGAGATTAGGGCATATAGATACGAATTGAATGAGGTTAAAGTACACATGATGATCTATGATTAGTAATGATTGAGATTGGGGCTATATGATGAATTATGACTAGAATTGTTTAAGAGTAAAGCATGTGTGAGAAATTATGATTAGACTTGTCTTAAGAGCTAGGCATGTAGGATGTTTATGAGATGTAATGTCTTGAGAATAAAGCATGAATGATGACTTATGATTATTAGTGCTTTTAGAGTAGAGCTTGCATGATGAACTATGATGGTTAAGGCTTTGAGAATAAAGCTAATACCATGAATGTTGCATTGTAATGGAATTGTTGTGGAAGGCCTTTACCCACATACTCCATACCAAGAATGCATGAATGTATAATGTGAAATGTTTTCTCACATAGAATGATTCTAGGTTGAAAGGTTTGCTCACCTAAAAGTAATCAAGCATGTTAGACTAGGATAGATTGAAGTTGTGACATAAGATCCCTTCATGAATAGCTTGACTTGGTAAGACAAGACCATGCTTGGTAGCTTGAGTTAGGAGTACTCATGGTAGCCTTGGATTGAGCAATAGTACTCTTCCAATGTAGCTTGAACTAGCATCATAGAGTGCTTGCATGGTAGCATGACTTGGTTAGGCCAAATCATTTCATTGGTAGCTTGGATTGAGAAATCGTACCCTTCCTTGTGTAGCTTGGACTTGCATGATAGTATGCTTTCTCTGATAACTAGGTCTAGAATAATGCAGTATTTTCCTTGGTAGCCTTGAATTGGTAAATCGTAACCATTCATGAGTAATGACTTGTCTTGGACTAGGAAAGAGATACTCTTCCATGAACAAAAAGAATAGCTTAGAAGGGACTAATCCCTAATTGAAGTAGCATGTTTATAATGAAAGAAGGATACTTCAAGGAAGTGTTGTATGCATGAGAATTGCTAATATGATGTATGTTTAGATTGGATTATCGCTATAGTTGCCTTCCATGATATGTTTGACTAAAGGTGAAGATTCCTCTGTCTATGAGAAATAAGCTAACAGTAAGATCAAAAAATGGTAAGTATCTTATGTTATGATATGCTAAGGGGCTTGTATGAGACCTCTTCGGGGTTGAGTACGCCTTGTTACGTCTAGTGGGTACCCCTGGGTCGTGACAATATGAAAATCTCAGGCATATGCAATTTCTCGGGAACAATGCAATCTTCGGGCACAAATCCAATTTATCGGGCACATGCAATCTTCGGGCATAATGAAATTTCAGGCACAATGTAATTTTTGGACACATGCAATCTCTGGTACATGCAATTCTGTAGCACAATGCAATCTAGGGCACAATAGAATTTCTCGGGCACATGCAATGGTCAGGTACATGAATTTCTCGGGCATAATGCAATATTTTGGGCACATGAAATTTTAGGGCACAATATGATAGTTGAGAGCATGAAACAACTTAGACCTCCACCTTGTTGGAAGGATCGATTGCCCTTTATTGGCGATTGTCAAGTGCAGTATACAGTAGCTTGGTCCTTTATCTTATCGGAAGGACAGTGTACAATTTATTGACAGTTTTTGGGTTCGGTATGAAGTAACTTGATCTGTCAAGACCCGGGCAAACACCCTGGACGTAACTGGCACTCAAGGACCATTTCTAATCCCCAAGTGAACCCTTGGCCTTGCTACATGATTTACATGACACTAAACAATACGCGGAAGCTTAAAATAAGTGAACACTTAGAAATTTAACAAAGTCTTAAAATACTGTCTTACAAATATTTAACATGAGTCATAAGTTAAATAATATATCCTGAGAAAACAATGGAAGCATCTAATTTTGTCTGTCTATGAAGCGTCTAACCATATAACATGGATCTCGGGACAAGACCACCGACACCTCCATTACTACTAGGCTAAATGTAAATGAAGTCTCCAAGAAGCAAGGAGGCCTCACCAAAATTATCTGCGAGTCAATAGTGATCTCAACGAAATGCTTGTTGATGGTCCTGAGCACTTATATCTGTATCAAAAAAGGATGCAGGTCGAATGACATCAGTACATTGAACGTACTGGTAAGTGATAAGGTTAGAGTAAGCAATTAACTATCTGAATGACTGAAAGCAACAAAATTGGATCAATACATGAATTTGAAGTGAAAACCATTTAAGCTTTACAATTAGATATATAATGTAAGCAACATGAAAATAATATACCGACAACCATTACTATGAGCCTAGCAATGATACAATATTTTGCCCATGTTGCAAGGACCATCCTATACCTTGTCGGGGTATAGGATGATATTGTGACTATGGATAAATCTCATAGGCCTTCTCAAAGGCAGTGAGAAGGCGTATGAAGAATCAATGCTATCCTATCCTACGCTGGCTACGTAGTTTTATGGGACTTCCGAGTTATAAAACACTCTAACCCAATTCGGTGCTTGATACTACTCTCACCAAAATCAATATATATTTATGCTCAATGTATTAAAACATACTCTTTTTCTAGTTTGAGATAATTGCTCAAACTATCCACTTAAAACTGAAAGCAACATAATTGGATCAATACATGAATTTGAAGTGAAAACCATTTAAGCCTTACAATTAGATATACAATGTAAGCAACATGAAAGTAATATACTTTACTTTGTGGGGAGTTTTTCTAACCGACAACTATTACTATGAGCCTAGCAATGATACAATATTTTGCCCATGTTGTGAGGACCATCCTATACCTTGCCGGGGTATAGGATGATATTGTGACTATGGATAAATCTCATAGGCCTTCTCAGAGGCAGTGAGAAGTCGTATGAAGAATCAATGCTATCCTATCCTACGCTGGCTACGTAGTTTTATGGGACTTCCGAGTTATAAAACACTCTAACCCAATTCGGCGCTTGATACTACTCTCACCAAAATCAATATATATTTATGCTCAATGTATTAAAACATACTCTTTCTCTAGTTTGAGATAATTGGTCAAACTATCCACTTAAAAGAGGTAACTGTTCTTGAAATATTTTTGAACTCATAAACTCTTTTTAGAAATCAAAGTTTCTGTTTTCTCGATGTAAAAATGATAAATATGGGAATACTTAGTTCCCTTAAACTTTACTCAAAACCATCTCATAAACATTTACTCAAAACTCAGTTTAAGAGATGGTGATTGGCTTTCATAGACTCTCAAGAGTTGTAATTCAAAATAGGATTCATGATGAAAATATAGACATGAACGAACCAACTCAATGATCTCAATAAAAATATAGAAATTCAATACTCAGAACTCAAGGAATTAAGAACTCATAACTCAACGATACTTCATATCTCAGGAATACTCAATTCATAGGGTTCATGCGGGATTATGGACATAAACGATTCAACTCAAGGATCAGAATAACAATATAATCATGAATACAACTCTTCTCATTCTCATACTCATTTACTTAAGACTTAGTTCAAGTCTATAGCTAATTGCAAAAGACTTCTCAAAATGACTTAAAAAGGACCTCTTGAACTTTCCTCTTAACTTTTCTTTAATTCGAAGTGTAAATTAAGAGATGTGATTAGGATATGTAGGATCTCTTAACGATTAATGAAAACTTTTAAGAGTTAGTATCACAAAGAGAATGAAGACACGATTCAAAGGAACACATATGGGACGAAGAACAGAGAAGAAAAAGGGGAAGGTGACCCTAGTGCATCAGTGGCGTGTCACGCTTGCCCCAAGAGTACTGGGAGTAATTTGGGGCGGTCTGCTGGTACAGGGCACCAGCCCTCCTAGAGCTATGGGGGAGCATTGCCCCCATCCCGAACCCAGAAATCCGATGAATTTTCTTATTCAGTTTCGGGTCCTAACTCATCTAGAATCGATTTAATTCTTCCAAACTCTCCTTGATTGATAAACCCAACACATTTTCAATGAAATCTCACTCAAATTCTACCAAGAAACACCACTCATTTGCAAGAACCTCACCTTAAGAACTTAAAACCTCCATTGTTAAAGAATGAGGCTAAAACTCAAGAACTTTTCAAGAATCTTTACATAAACGATTTCATGGATGAATTAATGGAAGAACAACATGATTGGCGTGAAGAAGAACAAGTCGATCACTAAGGGAAACCTCACATACCTTGAAAGAAAGATTTTTCTTGGCAAATTTTCTCAACTCTTGAATGAACGCTTGAAAACCCTCTTTTCCTCTTCTTGAAACTTCGCTCTAAAAACCCTAAGTGTTTTGAATGTTAATGTGTATTTTAGAATATGAGTAAACCCTTAATTGGGTCAGGAAAATCGTGCTAAGAAAAGTGGTAAAAAGGAAAAGACCAAAATACCCTTTCCTAAAATGAGTGTAATGCCTTAAATAGAGAGGCTTCACTCAAATGGGCATAACTTTTTAGTATGAGCTCGAAATTTAGCAAACTTGGTGGCATTTGAAAGAGGACTCAAAGACCCTCCATTTGGTAGGTCATGAGACACCTAAATATTTATGTACTAAAAGATATAGTTATTTGAGGTTGACCCAAGTAAAATCTCATAGTGAAACTCAATTGGAAAGAAAGATTTCAACTCAACTTTATGCTAGGGGATTCTAGTGACCTTAACACCTAAGAAAATTTAAAATCACTTGGTACAATCTTATTCACAATGAATAATGGTTCGAGCCTTAACTTAAAAAATTTCGGAGTGTTACAATATATCCTCCTTGGGATCATTCGTCCTTGAATGACGGCTGGACTGAAAATGGAAAAGGGGTTACTCTTACTATCTTTTTTTACTTCTGAACTTGCCTACTAACATAGGCAGAACTGATTTCTACTAAGAGTTTGGAACTGTCTATTGAACATAAGCCAAGAATTATATGAGTTTGAACATAGCGAAGCTCTTATTTGAAGCTATCTTACATGAGACAAAGGAAATCTAGGCAGGAGGTAAGAATGGGACTATTACGCCTTAAGCAATATAACTACTAGCTTTCAATCCTAGCAACACTACTATATCATGACTTCCATTATGAATACCGAACCTCATAACCTCTAACTCATAACTCCTACAAAGGTTTATGACTTCCCTTACTAAGGTCTGAGTCTAACTGTATGCTCTTACTATATTCAAGCCTAACTCAAAATCACAAAGTATTTAATATAAGGTGATTATTCTAATCTAAATCACAAGATTCAGGTTCTTTTCCTCTATATAAAATCGCATCCCAAGGATATTACTCCTTACCACCACATTCAACCAACCTCGAGTCTTAATCAAGAACCACCTAATGCATCATGAATTCATGCACATGCTATCAAAACCACATTCAATCCTAGTACTATAACAACTTCATGGAATCCTACTAACCGATCCTTATAAGAATTCCTCATTCTCTTGTCACTTCTACCAACTTAACTTTCATGCATTATTACCAGGAAACTGACTTATTACTCATCGTAAAACCTTATCTCCTTCTTCATTCACATTTATAACCTTAGGTGGAATAAAAAGATCACCACTACCACAATAAGAAACATAAACCCTCTCCTTGTATCATTACTCAACTACTGTCGACAACATCGTTATCAAAACTGAAAAAGATCACTGAAAGAGCTTCGAGTGAAAGATCATAAGCACGATTCATTCAAGAGTTCTGATATAAGAATATGTATGACATAACATTATTTTGGTAGCCATTAAGATCAAATCATGAATTTTTGAGTCTGAGCGTACTATGAGACATGAGTGCTTATATGAATAGGTCCATATCATGAGGCTTATATTCATAAATTTATGGAGTAAGATTGAGATTAATGGGCTAAAGTATTTGCCCCTCATTCTGGGAACAGAGCATAGATTTGAATATCTCTGAAGTGCATGAGCATAGGTCATAGACGTAATTCTGAAATTAAAGGCGTCAACTAGATGTTGTAACGACTGAAATTTCAGGAGTACACTAGAGTATGAATGGATCGATATATCTCTTTAACTCTTTCTGAAGACATCACTATCTGATTCTCAACACATGATTTGGTTTCTCATCTAATCATCTCCCCCTTAGGTCTAAAGATGACACTTGAAGGCTATGGATCCATTACATCATCTCAAAATGGGTGTACATTCCCTTTACTCTAATATTCGGGAAAGGCTTATCTCATGGCTACTGAACTCTCCATAAGTAGGTAGTAAGACTCCTTCTAAGACCTCTTTATAAGATGCTTCTCTTAACCTCTTCTCATATAAAGCCGCTTAATCTAATTGTTAATAATATGACTTCTCCTTCTTAGCCTACCAATAACATCCTTGTATGTTCATATCAACCTAACTGGAGGAAACTTTGAACTATATTTAAGAGGCTCGTCATTCACTGTATAAAATCCTTTCTACCAAACTTTTAAGGGTTATAAATAATGCTTACATCAGTCAACTCCACATTAACAACTCAATTATGCTATCAACGCATAAATGAAAACAATAAACTTTATTAGAATCTCACTTACTACATACGATCTCAGGTACACCTATTAATACTCTTGTTAATCTAGTGACTTAGTCATACTTCATTTCTCTCATCTAAAATTCAGAATCTCTCACTTGTACCACTCATATTCATTGTAGCTAACATCTCAATTCCTCACCTACTATCTATCAATCCTACCAGATTAGATCTCAAAACTAACATCATCACCCTCATGTTGTCATTCTTTTGATCATGACACTCATCTGAAATTCAAGCTTAGTTTCTATTACTAAACATGGAAATCAATACGATTGCTCGCTTACTATATTAACTTAAAACTACTAGATAAAATTAAGAAACACTCGCCCTCTAAGACCTCATGACAAGTAGTAAATCTTTATCTCTCAGTCTACATACTTACAATTAACTGTCACATTTCCTTTCACAACTTAAGTGCTCTTTACCCATTCACTATACATCATTTCCAAATTAGTTCTATAACCCTCTGAATATCATAGGGTTCCCCCTTCAAAATCATAAGCCTATACTCTACTCTTCTATTAGACACCCACACTTAGTCTTTACTAACAAGATGGTATATCGACTTAAACTCCCTTCTAGTTAAAGTATACTCTAACTCATTCTGACTAGTAACTATTACTCTACATTCTATCATGAAATCTACACAAACTCATCCCTTTCTAGTCTACCCATATGGGAAAACTCCTCATTAATAACTTGCTGGGTGCATGAATATAATAAGATAATTTGCCTCATCACTATCTCCCTTTCTTAGATTAGTGAACCTCTGCATGCATTCTTCTAACTTTGGGCACTTTTACTACTACTTCTTATAACATCATAACTAATACTATATTTTCGGGTCAAAATATTACCCAAGCTCTAAAAAATAGTTTCTCATAAAGGTCTCAACTGAAGCAAGATTTAGATAAGAGAGTCTGGGAGTACATCTCATTTTTATCTCAATCGCACGATTCACATGAATAAGAGTGTATCCTTTAGAATCTCAACACTTAAGCTCACTCACGGGCTTCTCTCAAGCCCTTCTGCAGTCTCATGACTTCCTTAAGACTTTTGCTGAGATTAACTAATCGATAAGGATCTGGGCTTTGTTTTTCAACTACCTTTAGTATGACGGAAATCTGAGAAACGCACGAGTTTGAATAGGTTCCTTATGACACAGTTCTAATGCATGATTTAGAGTATTAAAGGAGGCAAACTTTTCTCAAATGTATGTAGTCCCTCGTTTATAGAAGTGGGGCCCTCACAACCATAAATAAGATTCTACTGACACGGCTTCATAGACACCCTAGGAAACTTGAACTCTGTTCTTTGATACCAAGTTTGTCATGACCCGGGCCTACACCCTGGACGTAACTGACAATCAAGAACCATTTATGATCCCCAAGCGAACCCTTGGCCTGGCTACATGACTTATATGACACTAAACAATACGTGAAAGCTTAAATTAAGTGAACACTTAGACATTTAAGAAATTCTTAAAATACTGTCTTACAAATACTTAACATAAGTCATAAGTTAAATAAAACATCCTGAGAAAACAATGGAAGCATCTAATTCTATCTGTCTATGAAGCCTCTAACAATATAAGATGGATGTCGGGACAAGACCCTGACACCTCCAATACTACTGAGTTGAAAATAGAGTCTCTCAGAAGCAAGGAGGCCTCACCAAAACTGTCTGCGAGTGAATAATGATCTCAACCGAACGCTTGCTGATGATCCTAAGCACCTGTATCTGTATCATAAAATTATGCAGGTCGAATGATGTCAGTACATTGAATGTACTGGTAAGTGATAAGGTTAGAGTAAACAATTAACCGGTTTGAATGATTGAAAGCAACATAATTGGATCAATACATGCATATGAAGTGAAAACCATTTTAGCTTTACAATAAGATATACAATGTAAGCAACATGAAAATAATATACTTTACTTTGTGGGGAGTTTCTCTAACCGAAAACCATTACTATGAGCCTAGCAATGATACAACATTTCACCCACGTTGCAAGGGCCATCCTATACCTTATCGGGGTATAGGATGATATTGTTACTATGGATCCATCTAATAGGCATTTTTAGAGGCAGTGAAGAGTCACATGAAGAATTAATGCTATCTTATCCTACGCTGGCTACCTATTTTATGGGACTACCGATTTATAAAAGACTCTAACCCATTTTGGTGCTTGATACTACTCCCAAAATAATTAATATAACTTTATGCTCAGTGTATTAAAATTTATTCTTTCTCTAGTTTGAGATAATTGCTCAAACAATCCTCTTAAAAGAGGTAATTGTTCTTGACATATTTTTGAACTCATAAACTCTTTTTAGAAATCAATTTTTTCATTTCTCAATGAAAAAATGATATATTTAGGAATACTTAGTTTCCTTAAACTTTACTCAACATAGTCTCTTTAAACTTTCACTTAAAACTCTGTTTAAGACACAATGATTGGATTTCAAAGACTCTTAAGACTTATAACTCAAAATAGGATTCATGCTGATAATATAGACATGAATGAACCAACTGAAGGATCTCAATAACAATATAGAAATTCTATACTTAGAACTCAAGGACTCAGGAACTCAAGAACTCAGAACTCAATGAGACTTCTCATCTCAAGAATACTCAATTCATAGGGTTCATGCGGGATTATGGACATGAACGACTCAGCTCAAGGATCCCAATAATAATATAGACTCATGAATACAACTCTTCTCATTCTCATTCTCATTTACTCAATACTTATTTCAATTCTATAGTTAATTACAAAAGACTTCTCAGAATGACTTAAAAAGGACCTCTTAAATTTCCTCTTAACCTTACTTTAATTCGAAGTGTAAATTAAGAGATGTGATTAGGATATGTAGGATCTATTAAAGATTAATAAAGACTTTAAGAGTTAATATCAAGAAGTGAACAAAGACACGATTCAAAGGAACACATACGGGACGAAGAAAAGAGAAGAAAAAGGGGGCAGGCGACCATGACGCATCAGTGGCGCGTCGCGCCAGCCCCAATAGTACTGGGAGTACTTTGGGGTGCACTGCTGACACAGGGCGCCAACCCTCCTTGCACTATGGGGGTGCATTGCCCCAGCCCGAACACAGAAATCCGACAAATTTTCTTGTTCAATTTTGGATTCTAATCATCTAGAATCGATTGGTTTCTTCCAAACTCTCTTTGATTGATAAACCAACACATTTTCAGTGAAATCTCACTCAAATTGTAACAAGTAACACCACTCATTCGCAAGACTCTCACCTCAACAACTCAAAACCTGCATTGTTAAAGAATGGGGCTAAAACTCAAGAACTCTTTAGGAATTTTTACATAAATAATTTCATGGATGAATTAATGGAAGAACTACATGATTGGTGTGAGGAAGAACAAGTCCATCACTATGGGAAACCTCACATACCTGGAAAGAATCATTGTTCTTGGGGAATTCCTCAATGCTTGAAAATGCTCTTTTCCTCTTCTTGAAACTTCGCTCTAAAAACCCTAAGTGTTTTGAAAGTGAATGGATATTTTTGAATATGATTAAACCCTTAATTGGGTCAGGAAAAACGTTCTAAGACAAGTGGATAAAAGGAAAAGACCAAAATACCCTTTCCTAAAATAAGTAGAATTCCTTAAATAGAGAGGCAACACTCAAACAGGCATATAGTTTTAGTCCGAGCTTGAAATTTAGAAAACTTGGTTGTGTTGGAAAGAGGACTCAAAGACCTTCGATTTGATAGGTCATGGGAAACCTAACTCTTTATGTGCTAAATTATATGATCGTTTGAAGTTGACCCAAGTAAATTGTCATAGTGAAACTCAATTGGAAAGAAAGTTTTCAACTAAACATTATGGTAGGGATTCTAGTGACCTTAATACCTAAGAAAATTTAGAATCACTCGGTACAATCTTATTCACAATGAATAATGGTTCGAGCCTTAACTTAGAAATTTTTGGGATGTTACATGATCCTTCATCCTCTAGGAAGGACAAGATGCCATATACTATCGATTTTTTGGACTTAATATAATGGTATCTTTATCCTTCAAGTGATGTTGAAATTGATTCTTCTATATGGTTATGTACCAGTCTTTTCTGCGTTCAAAGAAAAATTGTGAGTTTATAAATGGGGAAAAATATTTATAAAACAGGTACAGTTTTGAAAGAATTTCGAAAACACCAGAAAAGTTCACATTGTAGAAGATGTTGTTGAATCTTTGATCTTGGCACAATTTGAGACTTTGCAACATCTGACTGTGAGAGGTCTTTTCATTCTGATATGTGTCACAAATTTTTGAAAAAATTAAAATTTTCTACCCAGTATAGACTTCTGTTGATGTAGATTATAGATTGATTGCTATGAATCCTCTAGAAAAAAATTTCCCCAGTCATGATTTGCACGGCAATTCTCTTTGATAGAATTTTTGAGACACCCTTAAAAATTCTGCCTCAGTTACATAATCAAGGGAAAATGATAATTTTTATTAAGATAAGACTGAACTCCATAGGAGCGCCTACATATCCCCTCTTAAATGGGAATCAGGTATGACATAGTTCCAAATTACAAAGTAACGAGCATGAATCAAAACTTAGATGTAGTGTCTCCTCACTGAGAGACTATGTATGGACCTTGCCAGTTTGGTGAGAATTTTCCCTTTGCCTCATATTGATTTTGGAAGATCCGCTTCAAAACTAGTTGTCTAGCTGAGAAATGTATGGGCCTGACATTCTTGTTGAATGCTCTAGCCATTCTATTTTGATACAGTTGCCCATGAGAGACGACATTAATCCTTCTTTCGTCAATTAATGCCAAATTCTACGACCGAACTTGTACCCATTTGGCATCGCTCAGCTCCCCCTCTTGACTGATTCTCAGAGATGGTATCTCCACTTCAGCAGGTATCACAACCTCATAACTATATCCCAGAAAATATGGCATAGCCCAGGTAGAAGTTTTGATGGTAGTACGATATCCCAACAAAGCAAAGTGTAACTATCATGCTAATGCTTGTAATTGTCGATCATCTTGCGTAGTATCTTCTTGATGTTCTTGTTTGCAGCCTCAACTGCTCCATTCATCTATGACATATATGCTGCGGAATTCCAATGGGTGATCTTGAACTTCTCACATAATGCTTTCATCAAATAACTATTTAAGTTGGTTCCATTGTCGGTAATAATTGATTCAGGGATTCTGAACCTACAAATGATATTTTTTTACAAAGTCATCTACAACCTTCTTCATCACCGATTACTGAGATGTGGTTTCGACCCGCTTGGTAAATTAATCAATTACAATAAGAATGAATCAGTGTCCGTTGGATGCTGCCGGTTCGATTGGACCAATGACATACATGCCTTAAGCCGCAAATGGCCAAGGTGAATTAGTAACATGGAGTTCGTTGGGGGGAACTCAAATCATATCTTCATGAGTCTGACATTGATGACATTTCTGGACATAGCGAATACAGTTTGTCTCCATGGTGAACCAGAAATATCCTGATCTCAGAATCTTCTTCGCCAGAGTAAAACCATTCACGTGATGACCACATGTTCCTGTGTGTATCTCTTAAACTAACCTACTACCTTCTCCAACATCGACAAATCTTAGAAAACCCAAATCGGGAGTCCTCCAATAAAGGACTTCTCCGCTTCAAAAGAATTGATTTGGTAACATCTGAATCGTGTGTTTTTGCATACTTGATGCATCTTTTGGGTATTCACCATTCTTCAAATGTCCTTGAATATACTTGTACCAAGGCTTTCTATCGGGCTCTTCCTCAACATGGAAACAATATGTTGGTTGCTCATATATATATGGATGTAAATAGGGTCAATCTGATTATGATCCGGGTGTTGAATCATAGAGGATAAAGTGGCTAAGGCATCTGCAAATTCATTTTGGATCCTTGGCACATGCTTGAATTTTGTCTTGATGAACCTTTTGCACAATCTATTCACACACTCCAAATATGGTAGCAGCTTTCGATTCTTGGTTTCCCACTCCCCTCAAACTTGATAAATCAATAAGTTTTAATCTCCAATTATCAACATATATTTGACATCCAAGTCAATTGCCCGTCGGATTCCAAAAATGCAAGCTTCATATTCAGCCATATTATTTGAGCAAAGGAATCTGAGTTTCACCGATAGCTAATAATGTTGACCAGTTGGTAAGATCAGAACAGCTCTGATGCCAGACCTGCTTAAATTCTTAGCTCCATCAAGAAACATCCTCCAACCAATGTATTCTTCAAAGATGTCTTCCCCCACAAAAGCTACTTATTCATTCCGAAAGTAAGTCTTCAGAGGTTTATACTCATCATCTACAGGGTTCTCCACCAGATTATCTACCAATGCCTGTGCCTTCCTACTTTTTGTGTAACATACACTATGTAAAACTCGCTCAATAGTATCTGCCATTTAGCCAGTTTACATGTAGGCATGGGCTTTTGGAAAATATACTTCAGAGGACCCATCCTTGAGATCAGATAAGTAGTGTGTGAAGAGAGGTAGTGTCACAGCTTTTGGGAAACCCAAGTTAAAGAATAACAAGTACGTTCCAATAAAGAATATCGAGCTTCATATGATGTGTTCTTGCTCATGTAGTATATTTCCTTCTCTTTCTTTCCTGTTTCATCATGTTACCCCAAGATTCAGCTAATAGAATTGTACGATATTGATATGTATAACAATAATGGTTTACCATATTCAGGAGGAACCAACACAAGAGGATTTGAAAAATAGTATTTGATCTTGTCAAATTTTTGTTGACATTCGTCTGTCCATTTTACAGTAGCATCCTTCTTTAGCAGCTTGAAAATTGGCTCAAAGATGACAATAGACTGGGCTATGAAATGACTGATGTAGTTAAGTCATCCCAAGAAACTTATTACCTCTTTCATATTCTTCGCCAGAGGAAGATCACAAATGGCTTTGATTTTTGATGGATCCAATTCTATACCTCGTGCTTGACAATGAAACCCAATAGCTTTCCAACAGGAACACCAAAGACACATTTTGCAAGATTCAACTTCAAATTATACTTGCGCAGTCTAGCGAAGAACTTTAAAAGATCATCTAGATGATTCGCACCCTTCTTTGACTTGATGATGACATCATACGCATGAACTTTAATGTCCTTGTGGATCATGTAATGAAACAAGGTGTTCATCACTCTCATGTATGTAGCCCTAAAATTCTTTAACCCAAACGACATCACTTTGTAGTTGTAGACACCCCAAGGTATGATGAGAGCAGTTTTCTCAGGATTGTCCTTGTTCATCTCAATTTTATGATAACCAGCAAAGAAATCCACGAATGATTGTGTTTCATGCTTGGCACAATTGTCAATCAGGATGTGTATATTGGGCAATGGAAAATTTTTCTTAGGTCTAGCCTTGTTGAGATCCCGATAATCCACATAGACTCTGACTTTCTTGTCGTTCTTAGGCACCAGAACGACATTTACAAGCCAAGTTGGGTAGTCGGTCACTTGAAGGATTCCGACCTCTAATTTTTTTGATATTTCCTCCTTTATTTTCAAACTCAATCTCAGGATGGTATTTTCTGAGTTTCTACTTCACAGGAGGACAAGCTGGGTCGGTGGGTAATCGTTAAGCTACTATCAAAGTCCTTAGTCGTGTCATGTCTTCATAAGACCAAGAAAAAATATCTTTGTTCTCTATGAGACACTTGATATGCTCTTTCTTGTCATCTTTCGTCATATGGATACTTATCCGAGTTTCTTGTGTTACGTCAGAATTTTCCAGATTCACAATTTTTGTTTCTGCTAAGTTTGGATTGGGATTTTCCTCGAATTCCTCAACTTTTCTTATTAACTCTTCAGGGACTTCACTTTCTTTGACCTCTTATAAATTATTTATGTGAAGCTACGCTGTCTCATTATGTGCCATAGTCTCACATTCAACATTTTTATAACAAATTTTGCTAGAAGAAAACAACACATAGAATAATAAAGGATATTAAAAAATTGGAAAGAAAACTTTATTTCTCATAGCTAAACCTCAAAAGTAGCACTTGAAAAAAATGGAATTAAAAAAAATTAGAATTGAAAATTGTTTTTTTTTAAACGTTCAAAAATAGAGATAACAATAATCTTTCAAAGCTACCCAGATGCCCGGCGAGGTCTGGATGGAGTTGAAGTCCACTTGCTGATGGCGGCCTTTGCTTCTTTACTTCCTCTAGGGTCCCCTTTCTCCTCCTCTTTGATCACGACATTGGAACTCTTCTCTTCTTCCCTGGTCAAAGACAAACCCTTCATGCCTTCCAGAAGCTCATCAGTGACACCATCCATGAACCCGACAGATCGAAATGACTGGTACAGTGGTGGTCTGGGTTTCTTCAGTGGGTAATAGTACCCTGCTATAAGTGGTTGCCAATCAAGCCATTCTTCAGTAGTGTATTTATCTCCCAACCCAAAAGTGGTTGCGTGATGAGTGGGTTGTATGGGTTCAACTATTCCTTGTAATCTGGCCCCCAAACCTTTCCCATGTTCGAAACCAAACAGGAGCATCATGTCTATGATATTCTGGCTATACCATGGTTATACTTCAATATTGCCGACAAACTCCACCGTATGAAACATCTCTCCATCTAGATGATCTCACCCTTCGACCGCATAGATAGGATGCTCTCTTTCCCCATGGACTACCACATCTTCATGATCCCATTCAAAATTCAGGCACGGATGAAGAGTGGAAGGCACTGCTCCAGCCGTATGGATCTAAGGGTGACCCTACAATAGATTGTATGATGCTGGAATGTCCATGACTTGGAAAACTATAAGAAAAAAAAAGGTACCTGCACCAATGAGCATGTCCAAAGTTACCTCTGCAATAGTACCTCTTTGAGAACCATCAAATGCTCTCACACTCATCTTCCAATTTTGGATCTTTGAACTATCCACATCCAGTCTTGTAAGGGTGCTCAAGAGACAAATGTTCAAAGCAGAACCAGATCAACCAAAGCTTTAGTGACTAGCTTATTCTTATATTGAGTAGAAATATACAAAGTTTTGTTGTGGGACGTTCCTTCAAGCGATAACTCATCTTCATGAAAGGATATCATGTATGCTTCAAATACTTGCCCAACCATTTGGGCTACCTCTCCATGAGTGATGCCATTAGGGACATAGGCTTCACCTAGGACCTTCATAAGAGCATTCCGATGAGTTTCTGAAGATTGCAGCAAAGACAAAATGGATATTTGGGATGGGATTTTACTCAATTGATCAACAATAGAGTATTCCTTGGCTTGCACTTTCTTCCAGAAACATTGTTCTTCAAATTCTACAATCAGTGGGTTAGATTTTCTAGAGCTACCCTGAACCAGGTTCTCAGAAGTGTATATTCTCCCTGATCTGGTCACTCTTGCCGCAAAATCTGTTTTTTCCACCTTTGCTTTTCGTTTCCCATAATCACGCGGAAAAACATGGGTATCATACTTGATATGAGGAGATGGAGGCCTAGGCATAGTGACCTCCACCTCAAAAGGAGCATGCCTTTGCATTACAACAGGCGTTTGGGTGGCAACATTCAACATCTCTTCTAGTTCGAGGAACCAAATAGATCCCTCCAAATCCACCATATCACCAGCTTCTACCGTATTAACCTAGTGGTTAGGAAGAGGATTGCTTGTCATATTTTGCGCAGGATCCTTAAGCTGGATGACCTTTGTATCAATAAGCTTTTGAATTTTGTCTTTCAAAGATCTGCAAGATTCAGTGGTATGGCTTTTCATTTCTGAATGGTAAGAACAAACCTTTTTAGTGTCATACCACTTGTCATGTACATCTACAGGCAAAGCAGGGATTGGGGTAATGTAGCTAGCTTCTTTCAACCTTTCGTAAAACTTAGCTATGTGTTCAGCTAGAGGGGTATAGGTTTTTATGTGTCTTCTTTCAGAGGGAGGTCTATTTTTGTAGCTTGGTGGTTGAGTGGGTGGTGGGAACTGAAAGTATGTAGGTTGGGCATTGTAGACAGGATATGTTGGTTGTTGATATTATGGAGGAGGATTTTGGTAGTATGAAGGTATAGGATGGGGAGATGTAGGATACGGAGATGGAGGTGGGGTTGTCATTTGGTATTTATATGGGGTTTTCACTACTTGAGCCATCATCACAGAACCTGTTTCCTTTGTCTCTTGGTTCTCTGCCATTCCACCATATTGCAAGGCTTTATTGGTGGCTGGCAAAGCCTCTAAGTTGATGATGGTTCCATTTTTAATGTCTTCTTCAATTCTCTCACCCAACTAGATGATGTCTGCAAAACTTTTCTCAGCCATAAGCATCATTCTATCTTAGTATTGTGGTTCTTGGGAGCAAATGAGGTAATCTTTGATTTGAGACTCCTCCATAGGAGGTCTAGCTCTAGTAGCCTTAAACCTCCATTTAATGGATTTATCCCGGAAGGATTCACTAGGTGTTTTCTTCAGATTTTGGATATAAAACTAGTCAGGCGCATTTTCCACATTGAATACAAACCTATTCTTGAAATTCATAGCCATATCCACCCATTTGACCCATTTGCGAGGGTCTTGTTCAATGTACCATGATAAGGCTTCCCCTGTGAAACTCATCATGAAAAACTTCATTCATATTTTTTCATCCCTTTCCACTCCCACAAGCTTGTCACAATACATACACAAGTGGGCTTTAGGGTCTCCTATACCGTTGGACATCTCACATTTTGGGGGTTTGTACCCTTTAGGTAATTCCATATCTAGATGCATGCACAAATCTTCATAAATCATCCCCCCTAGCCGATTTCTTACCTTGACATGTTGAACTCTACTAGCCAGCTTATCCAACCTCTCGGACATGGCTTTTATCAGAATATCCTTTTGAGAGGATTCTGACTCATGGTAATTATGGGTTAAGGGAACGGCTTCAACAAATATAGGTTTAAGGGTGTGATTTCTAGGAGTATGGGTATATAAGGGGTTTGTAGCAGGTACATTCTAGTTTAAAGTTTTTTTAGTAATGCCTGGCTTGCTTTGCTGGTGGTAGTGATGAGATGGTATTTGGGTATTTTGAGGAGGAATATGGGTGGATTTTGGTTGCATTTGGGTGTGAGGTGGTGGGAAATTATTTGGATGAGTGGAGTTAGGTCGGGTTATATTATGAGGTGGAGGATTATTTGGTAATGTGGTTTGATTGGTGACGTGTAGGTTGTCCATGTGCTCCCCAAAAGGGGTGCCAAGAGAGGTGGATAATTTGGCCAAATAGCGCATGTTGGCCACCTCTTCCTCCAACTCCATAATTTTGCGTTCAAGTCTCAAAACCAGATCATTAGAGAGTTGTCCTCTCTCAGAAGTTTCAACCCTTTCATTGGTATTATTATTATCAATCATTTTCCTTTTTCTTTGCAACTTGCTCTTTAAGGAGGAGTAGAAAGATAAGTCCATTTTGATCTTGTATGGTCCAGGATGTAAAGACAGATCAACCTTAGGGAATGGTGAAAACAATAAAATCAACAGAAAAAGGATGTTAGGAGATTAGAACAATATTATAATAATAACATGTTTTTTGAAATAAATGCCCTAAATGCAAAGGACCTCGTTGAGCCAGAGATAGGCCTAAGATGACACATAAGTGATGCACAATAATTAATTCGAGCCATATTTTGCCAATTTGGAGTTTAGGGTTAGAGAAAAAAATAAAGAAAACCAAACTTTATTTATTGAATAAGATTCAATTTATTACATCATAATGAATAAAATTGCAAAATTGAAAATAGACTAAAGGGGCAAGGGGTAACATGGGGAAGAAAGCCCTAAAAAAAACTTCAATGAGGTTGGTCTCCAATGTTGGACACAATTTGCTCTCTCATATCTGGAGTTATGACATAGTCATAGTTGAGGAGACTGCGTGCCCATCTTCTCTCCCTTTCATCACCAAAACCAGGAAGACCCTCTATGCTCAAATCTCTATGTTCTGCATCTTCCAAGATCCATACATAATACTCAGGAAATGCAGAAACGTTGTTCTCAAACATCAATAGTTACATATTTTTTTCACCTTCACAGTATAATATCCACTTGTGGGATGTTTGGCCCAAATTTATACTCGTAATGGCCCATATGAGTTCGCAAGGATATCATTTGGATTTACTCGAACTGACAAAGGACTCGGAGAGGCGCATATGGTTGAACTCCATTCAAACCAATAATCTCAATAAATTAGAGCTCATCACCTCTTATGATGGCACGACGAGGCTTCAACCAATAATACTTCCATTGAATTTGACAACCCAAAAGTCCCCTCAAATACACGAACTACTCTTCCGTTCCTATAAGGGCAGGAAAATATTTCATCCTTTCGGGATGACTAAGAATTTTGTTCCCTACACCTTTCAAAATTTCTACCAATTCATCCCTTTTGTAGAAGTGTTCAACAGCCTAGAGTTGCAATAGGAAATTGCACCCTTCGAAGTATCTCTTACCCTTGGTGTATGCCGACAATGCCCTTATTATTTTTGCTAGTATGATGGGCACTATAGTCTTCTTGTCTAATTGGAGTCTGCCTCGAGCCATCATGTGAACCATATAACTCAGGCTATTGTAGATTTTTCCCTTTTCCGTAGGGGAAAACTAATGAACCTAGCAGTGAAATAACAAACACATTGAGACGATATATTTCCTACTTTTCAGCGGAGCAAGCAAATTCTCTATTAAAATTGTAACATCCCGCCTTAGAAAGAGATAAATTTAGAAAGAACTAATTTGAAAAGAGCGAATTTGAAATTTGTTCAAGTTAAACTTAAGAGTTGAGTTTTGGGTCAACTTCAAATGACCATAACTTTCAGTACAAGATGAGTTAGGTGGCCCATAAGATATCAAATGAAAGGTCTTGGAATCCTCTTCCCAACGCCATCAAGCTTGCTAAGTTTTGAGTTCGGATGAGGGAGATATGCCTGTTTGAAGTTATCTTATCCAGTTAAGGAAACTTACACGAATTAATAAGGGGTATTTTGATTTTTCCTTACCCCATCAGATTAAAACGAATTTAGAATATTGTGGGGTCAAATCTGATTTGGGTTAGTTTTACAAATCCTAAATTACGCTTAGGGTTTAGAGAGGAGTTCAAGAAGAGGAAAAGAGGAGAAAAGGAAGAACGAACAAGATCTCGTGCGAATCCAGGATTTGTTTCGCCAAATCAAGGTATGTAAGTTTTCATAGTGTTGGGTTCGTTCACACACACACCAATCATGATTTAAATAATTGAACTTCATCAATAAGATTGGAAATATTGAGTTCTTGATGAATTCTTGATGAGTTTCTTGAAGTTTGTGTTTCATTCTTTGATTTGAGGTTTCGTTGAGTTCTTGCGATGAGGATCTTGTGTTTGAGTATTGTTTGTGAGTAATTTAGAGTGGTTTTCATTGTAATTATGTTGGGTGTAAGAATCAATAAGATTTTGAGGGGAATCGTTTGATTCTAGAGGAGTTAGATAGGAAATTGAAGAAAGAAAATTCATCAAAAACTGGCATAGGGGTGGGGCACCGCGCCACTCAGTGCGCCCCAACTAGTGTTCTGTAGGTTGGGGCCTGGTACACCACGCCACTCACTGCGTCCCAACCCACCTTCAGTAGTTCAGGGACTGGCGCCCCGCGCCACTCAGTGCACCAAGGTCGCCAAGTCCCTACTCTTCTAACCTTCTTTTCGTGTGAGTTTCCTCGAATCGTACCTATGTTTTTTTACTTGATATACCCACTTAAAATCTTCGTTAAAGATCGAGAGATCATTCATAACATGAATCATAATCCTTGAATTCATAATTCATAATTCAAATTCAAGGTACAGTTAAGAGTAAAGTCTTGAGACTTCTTTCGAGTCATTTTGAGAAGTCTTTTACAATCTTTTAAAACTTGTTTTAAGACTTGAGTACTTGAGTTTGAGGATGAGGATAGTTGAGTTTCATTTTTCAAAATGAATATATGGGAACTAAGTAATCCAAGAGTAAATATTTTTACATTTAAAATGAGGGGAAACACCGATTTCAAAAGGAGTTCATGAGGAGTTTGGAGTACTATCTCTTTTAAGAGAAATTTTTTTGAGTAATAATCTCAAAGTTGAGGATGAGGAAATTCTTTTAAACATATGAGCTAAGTAATATTTTTGGTGTAGTATTGAGCACTGATATGGGGACGAGTTCAGATAACTCAAAGTCCTTATAAACCATGTAGCCAATGTGGGTAGAAAGGGTCATCATTTTTCGATGATTCTTTATTTCAATTTAAGCATAGCTTAGTAGATCTACTTAGTTGAGGATTTTTATACCTTGGCAAGGTATAGGATAGTTTTGGCAGCGTGGGTGAGACGATGTATCATCACATAGCTCATAGTGATGGTTGTCGATTAGAGAATCTGCCAAACAAAGTTATTTTGTATCTTTATATACAAACTGAGTTATTATTATATTTTTAAGTACATTGAGTTGTTATCTACTATTTTAAATTCTTTATATAAACTGCATTTTTATTGTTGTTTTATACTGCATTAAGTTAAGTACCCATGAGTTGAGGTTGAGTTGAGTAAAGTCGAGGTGAGTATGTTTCCTTTTTTATCAGTTCAAGCTTGCAGGTTATGTTCAGTGTTCCCCTTACATGCTCATACATTTCCTGTACTGACGTCATTTGGCCTGCATCTTTCATGATGCAGATACAGGTAACCAGGATCATCAACCAGAGCTTCGTTGATCCAGTTGAGTTCCAGATTTACTTAATGAGCCTCCTTACTTTCGGAGGATTCCCATTTACTTTTCAGTTTAGTTAGGATGTCGTGGGTCTTGTCCCGACTTCCATCCTAGTTGTTAGAGGCTTCATTGATAGATAGACAGTAGTAGTTCATGAGTCTTTTCTATTTCTTTGTTAGATGTTTTAAAGACTTGAGTTGCCTATTTCTGGCTAGTTGAATATTCTAATATATTCTGAGTTTATTATTTGAGACTTTTTATTTAAAGATTTGCATTTGAGTTTATTCTGTATTGAATAAGTCTTCATCTGAGTATTGAGCCAAGCCAAGGGTTCCCTTGGGGCCAACAATGATTCTCGAGTGTCGGCCATATCCAGGGTGTGGGATCGGGGTGTGACAAACTTGTTATCAGAGTACAAAGTTTAAGAGTCCTAGGGTGTCTATGAAGTCGTGTCTGTAGAGTCCTAGTTATCGGTGTGAAGCGCACCACATCTATAATTAGGAGGCTACAACATTTAGGAACTATCTTACTTCTTCCATACTTTTTCTGTGCGATAGAGTTCAACTCTATAAAGTTTCTTTCTAATTTGTGCTTGTGTGAATCTTTCGGATCATGCCTCCACGAAGAGCTATCCGAGGTCGTTCTGATAGGAGGAATGTTGATCATCAGGATAAAGGGGTACCTAATTCACCAGAAGTGCAACCACAAGGAGAGGTCACTAATGTTGAGTTCCGGGATGCTATCCGAAAGTAGAGTCAAGTGGTGACTAACTAAGCTGGGCAACAGAGACGGGTTCAATAGGATGTCACTGAGGATTCAAAAAACTTTGTGGAGGAATTACAAAAAGTTTTCGAGGTGATGCATGTGGCTGCTGTTGAGCGAGTGGAACTAGCTGCAATCCAAATGAAGGGTGTTGCTAGAGTATAGTACGACCAATGGAAAAAGAGTAGAGCTGAGGTTGCACCAATTGTGAGCTAGGTTGTGTTCGAAGAGGCCTTCATGGGGTGTTTCTTTCCCCGTGAACTGAGAGAGGCAAAGGTAAGAGAATTTGTCACTCTTAACCAGGAATCCCTGAGTGTGCATGAG
Source organism: Solanum etuberosum (assembly GCA_029582245.1). Lineage (NCBI taxonomy): Eukaryota > Viridiplantae > Streptophyta > Magnoliopsida > Solanales > Solanaceae > Solanum > Solanum etuberosum. The sequence continues at coordinate 149,873 of JAJONR010000326.1, forward strand.
GATAGCCTCAAGTTCACCTAACTTTCCCGTTATGATTTGGAGATGGTTGCTGATATGAGGAGCAGGATGACCTTGTTTGTATCTGGGTTGTCTTTCTTGTCAAGTAAGGAGGGCAAGGCAACTATGCTGATTAGAGATATGGACATAGCCAGGCTTATGATCCATGTGCAACACGTTGAGGAAGATAAGCTGAGGGATAGAGAAGAGTTCCGAAACAAGAAGGTTAAGACAATAGAAAATGAGTCCAGGCAGCAAAAGAGTACAATAAACTGGTCATCTTTTCAGCAAAAGCCAAATAGATCTGCTCTATCGTCTGCTAGTGCACCTGTACCAAGGAACAGAGGTGAGTTTAATAATCAGAATTATCAGAACTTCAGAGCTAGACATGTACAATCTCAAGGTAGTGTGACACAAAGAGGTAATGGGACTCCTACATGTGCTAAGTGTGGTAGGAACCACCTAGGAGCGTGTCTTGATGGATCCACTGGTTGCTTCAAGTCTGCTCAGAATGGCCACTTCATGATAAAGTTCCCAAAGAACAGGCAAGAAGGTTGTAATGGGGGTAATAGAGCCCAATCTTCTTTAGCGGCTCCGCTAGACAGAGCTGCACCTATAGGAGCTACTTTAGGAACATACGGAGGAGCAAATCATCTGTATGCTATCACTAGTGCCAAGAGAAAGAGAATTTGCCAGATGTTATCACTGGTATGATCGAAGTCTTTACTTTTGATGTTTATGCATTACTAGATCCAGGTGCGAGTCTATCTTTTGTGACTCCTTATGTTGCTATGAATTTTGATATCCTTCCTGAGCAACTTTTTGAGCCCTTCAGTGTTTCTATACCTGTTGGTGAGTCTATTCTAGCTGAGAGAGTTTATCATGATTGTACCATTTATGTCAATCACAAGGACACCATGGCTAACATAGTCGAGTTAGATATGGTAGACTTTGATGTTATTCTAGGTATGGACTGGCTTCATGCCTGTTATGCCTCAGTTGATTGTAGAACTCGAGTAGTTAAGTTTTAGTTTCCTAATGAGCCAGTTTTTGAGTGGAGGAGTAGTTCAGCTCTGCCTAAGGGTCGTTTTATTTCGTACCTTAAGGTAAGAAAGTTAGTTTCCAAGGGGTGCATCTATCACTTAGTCCAAATTAATAAATCTAGTGTTGAGACACCACATATTCAGTCAGTTCCAGTTGTGAGTGAGTTTATAGAGGTCTTTCTAGATGATCTTCCCGTAGTCCTTCCTGAGAGAGAAATAGACTTCGGTATAGATGTTCTTCCTGATACTCATCCTATCTCTATTCCGTCATATGGAATGGCTCCAGCTGAGTTGAAAGAGTTAAAAGAGCAGTTGAAAGAACTTCTTGATAGAGGTTTCATTCGACCAAGTGTCTCACCTTGGGGCGTTCCATTCTTATTTGTGAGGAAGAAAGATGGTTCTCTTAGGATGTGTATTGATTACTGCCAATGGAACAAGGTTACTATTAAGAATATGTATCCCATTTTGAGAATTGATGATCTTTTCGATCAACTTAGGGTGCCACCTATTTTTAAGATAGACCTCATATGAGGCTATCATCAGTTGAGAGTAAGAGAGAGTGATATTCCAAAGATAACATTTAGGACCCGCTATGGCCATTATGAGTTTCTAGTCGTATCCTTTGGTTTGACTAATGCTCTTGCATCGTTCATGGACCTTATAAACAGAGTGTTTAAGCCTTATCTTGATATGTTTGTTATTGTGTCCATTGATGACCTTCTGATTTATTCGAGGAATGAGGAGGGCCACGCTGGTCATCTCAGAGTAGTTCTCCAAACTCTCAATGATAGAGAGTTGTATGCCAAATTTTCTAAGTGTGAGTTTTGGCATAAGTCAGTGGCGTTCTTAGGCCACATTGTTTCTGGTGATGGGATTTGAGTTGACTCTCAGAAGATCGAGGCAGTGCAGAACTAGCCTAAACCCACATCTCCAACTGATATTAGGAGTTTCTTCGGATTGGTTGGTTATTATAGAAGGTTTGTCGAGGGTTTTTCATCTATTTCATCCCCATTGGCTAAGTTGACTAAGAAGACTGCAAAGTCTCAATGGTCTGAAGCTTGTGAGAAAAGCTTTTAGTAATTGAAAAATAGGTTGACTATTACCCTAGTGTTGACCTTACTAGAAGGTACGCAAGGTTTTGTTGTGTATTGTGATGCGTCCAGAGTTGGACTGGGTTGTGTATTGATGCAGAAAGACAAAGTTATAGCTTATGCCTCCAGACTGCATAATATTCACGAGAGGAATTACCCAACCCATTATCTAGAGTTGGCTACGGTAGTGTTTGCCTTGAAAATATGGCGTCACTATCTTTATGGTGTTCATGTTGATGGGTTCACCGATCACAAGAGTCTTTACTATGTATTCAGCCCGAAAGAGCTTAATCTCAGAAAGAGGAGATGGTTGGAGTTATACAAGGATTATGACATGAGTATTCTCTATCACCCAGGTAAGGCTAATGTTGTTGTTGATGCTTTGAGCAGGCTATCTATGGGTAGTACTTCCCATGTTGAGGAAGGCAAGAAAGAATTAGCAAAAGATGTGCACATACTTACACGTTTAGGAGTTCGGTTAATGGATTCCAACGAAGGAGGAGTAGTAGTTATGAATGGGGGTGAATCATCACTAGTGTCCGAAGTGAAAGAGAAATAAGACTAAGACCCTGTTTTGCTTGAATTGAAGGCAAATGTTCATAAGCAAAAAGTGATGGCTTTTGAACAAGGGGGAGATGGTGTATTGAGGTATCAAGGTAGGTTGTGTGTACCCAAGGTGGATGAACTCCAAGAGAGGATTATGGAGGAAGCTCATAGCTCCAGATACTCTATCCATCCGGGTTCCACCAAGATGTATCGTGACTTGAGAGAAGTCTATTGGTGGAGTAGTATGAAGAGGTGTATTGCAGAGTTCGTTGCTAAGTGCCCGAATTGCCAACAAGTCAAGGTAGAGCACCAGAGGCCCGGTGGTATGGCTCAGAACATAGAACTTCCAGAATGGAAGTGGGAGATGATCAATATGGATTTTATTACTGCTTTAACGCGGTCTCGCAGGCAGCATGATTCGATTAGGGTGATTGTAGATCGAATGACTAAATCAACCCATTTCTTACCGATAAAGACTACCTTTTCATAAGAAGATTATGCCAAGTTATATATTCAAGAGGTATTCAGACTTCATGGAGTTTCGGTGTCCATCATTTCAGATAGAGGTGCACAATTCACCGCACAATTCTGGAAGTCTTTCTAGAAAGGTTTGGGTTTGAAGGTAAATTTGAGTACTTCTTTCCGTCATCAGACTGATGGTCAAGAAGAGCGCACAATTAAGACTTAGAGGATATGTTGAGGGCGTGTATGATCGATATCAAGGGTAATTGGGATGATCACTTACATCTGTTTGAGTTTGCTTACAATAACAGTTATCACTCTAGCATCCAAATGGCTCCATATGAGGCTCTTTATAGGAGAAGATGTAGATATCATATTGGATGGTTTGAGGTTGGTGAGGTTGGGTTGATAGGACCAGACTTGGTTCATCAAGATATGGAGAAAGTGAAGACTATTCAAGAAAGGTTCAAAACAACGTAGAGTCGTCAGAAATCCTATACTGATGTTAGGAGAAGAGACTTAGAGTTTAAGGTGGATGATTGGGTGTATTTGAAGCTTTCAACCATGAAGGGTGTCATGAGGTTTCGTAAGAAGGGGAAACTCAGTCCCAGTATATTGGTCCATACAGGATATCCAAGAGGTTAGGGAATGTAGCCTATGAATTGGAGCTACCGTCAGAGTTAGCAGCAGTCCATCCGGTGTTTCACATTTCAATGTTGAAGAAGTTTATGGGCGATCCTTCACTTATTATACCTACTGAAAATATTGGTATTAAGGACAGCCTATCTTATGAGGAGGTACCCATTCAGATTCTAGATCGTCAGGTTCGCAAGTTGAGAACCAAGGAGGTAGCAACAGCCAAGGTCTTATGGAGGAATCAGTTTATTGAGTAAGCTACTTAGGAGGCTGAGGAGGATATGAGGAAGAGATACCCACATCTCTTTAAGTCAGGAGAAATTCCAAATCAAGGTAATAATTCTTTTCTTCATACTTTTTAAGTTGAAATGTTCTTTTAATTTGCATGTTGGGTGTTTGAGTTCGGTGTAGATGTTTCCACCTCATTTGTGCTTAGAGTATTCTCATTAGAGGACAAATATTACCAAGGGGGAGATATTGTAACATCCCGCCTTAGAAAGAGCTAAATTTAGAAAGAACTAATTTGGAAAGAGCCAATTTGAAATTTGTTCAAGTTAAGCTTAAGTTGTGAGTTTTGGGTCAACTTCAAACGACTATAACTTTCAGTACTGGATGAGTTAGGTGGCCCATAAGATATCAAATGAAAGTTCTTGGAATCCTCTTTCAAACGCCACCGAGTTTGCTAAGTTTTGTGTTCGGATGAGGGAGATATGTCTGTTTGAAGTTAGCATGTCTAATTAGGGAAAGTTACCTGAATTAATGAGGGGTATTTTGGTCTTTTCCTTACCCCTTCAGATTAAAATGTTTTTAGTAATATTTTGGGGTCAAATCTTATTAGGGTCAGTTTTACAAATCCTAGATTACGCTTAGGGTTTTGAGAGGAGTTCAAGAAGAGGAAAAGATGAGAATAGGAAGAACGAACAAGATCTCGTGCGAATCGAGGATTTTTTTCACCAAATCAAGGTATGTAAGTTTTCATAGTTTTGGGTTCGTTCACCCACACGCCAATCATGATTTACATATTCTAATTTCATCCATAAGATTGGAAATATTGAGTTCTTGATGAGTTTCTTGAAGTGTGTGTTTCATTCTTTGATATGAGGTTTTGTTGAGTTCTTGCGATGAGGATCTTGCGTTTGAATATTGTTCTTGAGTAATTTAGATTGGTTTTCGTTGTAATTATGTTGGGTCTAAGAATCCATAAGAGTTTGAGAGGAATCGTTCGATTCTAGAGGAATTAGACAGGAAATTGAAGCAAGAAAATTCATCAAAAATTGGGCATAGGGGTGGGGCGCCGGGCCACATAGTGCACCCCAACTAGTGTTTTGTAGGTTGGGGCCTGGCGCACCGCGCCACTCAGTGCGCCCCAACTCACCTTCAGTAGTTCAGGGGTTGGCGCCCCGCGCCACTCAGTGCGCCATGGTCACCAGGTCCCCAACCCTTCGGACCTTCTTTCCGTGTGACTTCCCTCGAATCGTACCTATGTTTTCTACTTGATATCCACACTTAAAATCTTCTTTAAATATAGAGAGATCATTCATAACATGAATCATAACCCTTGAATTCATAATTTAAATTCAAGGTAGAGTTAAGAGTAAAGTCTTGAGAGTTCTTTCGACTCATTTTGAGAAGTTTTTTACAATCTTTTAAAACTTGTTTTAAGACTTGAGTACTTGATTTTAAGGATAAGGAAAGTTGAGTTTCATTTTTCTAAATGAATATATGGGAAGTAAGTATTCCCAAGAGGAAATGTTTTTACATTTAAAATGAGGGAAAACAACGATTTCCAAAGGATTTCATGAGGAATTTTGAGTACTATCTCTTTAAGAGAAATATTTTGAGTAATAATTTCAAAGTTGAGGATGAGGAAATGTTTTTAAACATATGAGCTATATTATATATTGGGAGTAGTATTTAGCACCGATATGGGGACTAGTTCAGATAATTCAAAGTCCTCATAAACTATGTAGCCAACGTGGGTAGAAAGGATCATACTTTTTATATGGTTCATTATTGATTTTTAAGCATAGCTTAGTGGATCCACTTACTTATCCGGCAAGGTATAGGACAGTTCTGGCAGCGTTGGCAAGACAGAGTATCATCACATAGCTCATAGTGATGGTTGTCGGTTAGAGAATCTCCCAAACAGAGTTATTTTGTATCTTTATATAAAAACAGATTTATTATTGTATTTTTAAATACATTGAGTTATTATCTACTTTTTTAAATGCTTTATATAAACTACACTTTTATTGTTGTTTTATACTGCATTGAATTGAGTACCCATGAGTTTAGGTTGAGTTGAGTAGAGTGGAGGTGAGTATGTTTCCTTTTTATCGGTTCAAGCATGCAGGTTATGCTCAGTGTTCCCCTTACATGCTCGTACATTTCATGTACTAAATACATTTGGAAGGCATCTTTCATGATGCAGATACATGTAACCAGGATCATCAACCAGCGCTTTGTTGATCCAGTCGAGTTCCAGATTTGCTTGGTGAGCCTCCTTGCTTCTGGAGGATTCCCATTTACTTTTTAGTTTAGTTAGGATGTCGTGGGTCTTGTACCGATTTCCATCCAAGTTGTTAGAGGCTTTATAGATAGATAGACAGTAGTAGCAAGGGTTGTCGTGGTCTCCAAGAATCTTCTTCCGACCTCTGAGGTGGTCCGTCAAGTCCTCTAGCCTAGGGTAGTCAAAATAAAGGCAGAATTCTCTTGTCTTTTATTTCCCTTTTTTCTGAGAGAGATGTCGTCCTTCCAGTTCCTGATGAATTGATTCCGCCATCTATTTCATAATAATCACAAAAAGCATGCAGACATGAGATAAGAAATCCAGTGTTTCACTAAGATTTCGAATAGCGGTCCCGAATTCAAGTTGATTCTATTTCGACTCTTCCTAGAGAAAGACGATCAAACAATTCCCAATCATGGTCCTTGCGGATCGGATCATCCATATAATATACAAAAAGAAACTCTAGATATTTGAGATCTTTCTCTTTGAATAAGATCTCAATTCCAGCGACGGTTTCATTAGATATCTTACAACTAGAATCCCTCTTTTTTCCGATCCAGTTCCTCCACCAATGCGAACTCCAGTTAGATTCAAGCATGCTACACTTTTTAGTTATTTGGAGAACCCAAGTATGAGTCTTTTCCATTTCTTTGTTAGATGATTTAAAGACTTGAGTTTCCTATTTTTGGCTAGTTGAATATTCTATTATATTCTGAGTTTATTATTTGAGACTTCTTAGTTAAAGCTTTGCATTTGAGTTCATTCTGTATTGAGTAAGTCTTCCGCTGAGTATTGAGCCAAGCCAAGGGTTCATTTTGGGCCAGCAATGATTCTCATGGCCCTCTTCATCTGCAAAAATGTGAATATAAGAATTTTATAGAAATCCACATCCCTCTTTTAAATAATGTAAATCTCGATTATGGTACATTCCCATTTTTTCAGAAAAGACCTCGGGGATAATTTGTGTGCTACAATCATTTCACACTCCATGTAAGGAAGGTTGAGAAACCCGCCAACATCTTCAAATGTCGGGGTTAGTTCAAAATCCCTAAATTTGTAAAGCAACCTTTCGGGGTCCCAAAATTTTAACAAGGCCTTGATCAAGTGACGATTAGACTCGACGGGGATGAGGGAAGTAAGGCCATCCAATAATTCACGCGCATCTAGTTCTCGATCTCTCTCAATATCCTTCCACCAATTCCTTAGAATACGACTCACTCCGACCTGCCATTTGTGTGTTGGGGAAATGAAGAAAGGTCGTGACTCTGCAAAAAAGAAGCAACAAACAAATTCTAAACTTTAATTTGGCTGGATTTAATTATTATGATCACATTGACACGTATATGCATTTTGTCTAAAGGGTTTTGGGGATCCTTTAGACGATAGGGTGGCTACTAATAGTGTGGGTTGACACCAAGGGTCAAACCACCTAGGTTTTATGCAATATGTATGACCTAATTATGATTTCTAAGAGTTGGGTAGACACGGATTGAAGGTGTTCTATGCGAGAAGGCTCGTGGTTCCACGGTAGTAAGACTATCCGCATCTGCCACGCATATGCCGACTCTCTAATATAGGTTATTTGAAGAGGATTTTTTGAGATGTGCAAAGGGACAACATCACAAGAAAATAAAAATAAAAACAGGATCCCAATTGGGGGAATTATGAGTGGAATGACAGTTATCAAAGTAGTAACAATTCGCAACTAGATGGAAAGTGGTAACACAAATTTAAACTATGCTATTGTAATGAGGGTTATTACTCTGTATGCCCTGGAATCAATTCCTCCTCAGTTAGTAATTCCAGATGAAATAGAGGCTTTTGTCAGTCGGTTGCTAATGAACATTTTGAGACTTGTCAAAATGTTTCTTAAATGTTTCTTTAGAATCTGATGAGTTGACCAACATTATATAGCTAAAATTGGTCTGATTGTCACTGAGGTGTTTATATTACGACATGATCATGCTATTTCTATGCCTGGTTTGCACTGTATTTTTCCATGCTTATTCACGACTAGTAGTGAATATGGTAATGCATCAACGCGCCAAAATGGGCAGTCGGGTTGAATCTATTGATAACATCGGAACCTTAGTTGGTAGAGATGATCCAAGTCAATTGCTCATATCTTATGGGAAATCTGTCAATGCATCTCCTTCAAAACACATCTTTCTTGATCCACGACTCGATATCTTTAACAACATTTCATTCAACTTTGCAAATAATCAAAGTGTACTGAAGTCAAATATTTGCGTTTGCAAGATATATATCAAGAAGTTTCTCAATGAATGTACTATGAATTACTTCTTTTGAATAGAAATTGGGTCAAACTTACCATATTTTTTATTAATTTTTAATCCTGAGCATATATATGGTTATTGTGGATGAATGTGGCATTCAATGTGCATATTTGTATTTGAATTCAATGTGCATATCTAATTTTATTGACTGGAAAAATGAAAGGCAAGTGAAATCGCTCTTTACTCTCTATAAGTATTTCACTCTAGTAAGTAAAAGTGAAGTTAAGTTAAACTCAATCTGACACATCATCTAAAAATAATTATGAATTCGACCTTTGAACTACATGTGGCAAAAGAAAAGGAAAATCCATGGACTTATCCCATCATTTCCACCTTGTAGGAACTATGAGATCATCCGGACCCTTACGACATTCAGGGTCAGATCGATGATCATCGATAGACCGTTGACTCATTTTTAAAACCTGTGTTTTTAAGATTAAAGAATTGGGTGGAAAGGGTAAAAAGATGCTCTCTATCCAAGAATCCTTAATTTGAATGAGATTCTAACAAAGCATTGTGATTTATTTTAGCATGGTATGAAAATTTGTGCGTCTATATGCAACGAATCAATCAGTCGTTATTTAAATGCAGAGCCTCACTAATTTCTTGAATTTCGATGCCCAATTAAAATTTTGGGGAACACAACGGAATTATAAATATTGAATTGATCTGGAGCACAGCCGCTATAGCGGGCTGATGCGATCAGACCCCAATAAATTTGAGGTCTTTTATTTTTCTCTCACTTTCTAGGGAGAAAAGAGATTAAGGTTACTCCAAAAATTTCCCCAAGCCACTTTAAACTCGAGGGAATGTAGGTAAGAGATTTTTGAGAGAGAAAAGGGAAGACCCAATTATTCCCGGCCATCGTTCGACAAGATTCACTCCCAATGTGCAAGGATTTACATTCAAAGTTCTTTGGCAGTTGCTTGACACCCAGGTAGTCTTGGTTTCCTTAACTAAGTAGTTAGATTTGTAGTAATCCATGTAATATCTTATAGATTTTCGGGGGATTGCATGCATAGAACTTAGGGAACGGAATCTAGATGGGTAAATGTATGGTTAGATGTGGTTTTAGGCTGATGATGAATTGGATTTGTTATTGATGGTATTATGATGTGGCTGGGTGATATCCTTGAAAGGTAATTGTGGGTGAGTGGATTATGAGTGAAAATATTAGGGAAGGAACTACCTTGGTTAGCTGATGGTTGGTTTTTTTTCTGTGTATTTTATATGTGCAATTGTTAATTGTATAGTAGTACTGCATGCATGGTATATGGGTAGGGAATTCGGAAAGACTAAATGTGGAGTGAAGAGTTTTGACAATCGCATGTAATGAATGTGTCATCTAAATGTGCTAGTGTGTGTGATTCTATGTGGTTGTATTGTGTCATGTATGTTTCACTCCCCGAGCCTACACCCTGGACGTGGCTGGCACTCGAGAACCATTGCTGGCCCCAAGCGAACCCTTGGCCTGGCTTACTTATTCAGCGGAAGACTTAACTTAACAAAGATAAACCCATATAACTCAAGAATGTTAATAAGAAAGCATTCAACTAGCCAATAAGGCAAACTCAAGTCTTTAAACAACATATGAAATGAATAAGACTAAAGAACTATAACTATCCGTCAATGAAGCCTCTAAAACAAAAAAGGATGTTGGGAAAAGACCCCCGATTATCCTAACAACTTCAATACTAAAACAATGTAAAAGGAGTCCTCCGGAAAGCAATGAGGCTCACCAACTGACTCTAAGTGCTCAACTGGATCAACGAGGTGCTGGATGTTGATCCTGGTTACATGTGTCTGCATCAAAAAATGATGCAGGCCAAATGGAATCAGTACATTTAATGTACGAGTATGCTAGGGGAATACTAAACAAGACTCAGCTTGAAAGGAACACTTACCTTGGCTTTACTCAACTTATGAATAACTCAACTCAATGCAAAGTAAAAACATCAATAAAGGTGCAGTTTATACAAAGCATTTAAAACAGTAAATGACAACTCAATATATTTAAAGAAATACAATAACAACCCAATTACATATAAAGTAATATAATACTGTGGGAGTTTCTCTAATCGGCAACCACCACTATGAGCCTAAGTGATAATACATCGTCTTGCCCACGCTGCCAGAACTGTCCTATACTTTGCCGTCATATAGAACACCTTAACTAAGTGGATCCACTAGTCTATGCTTAAAAGCACTAAGGAGTCATCTAAAAAGTATGATCCTTTCTACCATGATGGCTACATGGTTTATGGAGACTTGAGTTATTATGAACTCGCGTCCCCATATCGGTTCTCAATACTACTCCCAAAATATACTCAGCTCATGTGTTTTAAAAACAAAACTTTTTCTTTGGTTTGAGATAATTACTCAAAACTTAGCTTAAAAGCTCTCTTGGAAATCGGTGTTTCCCTTTCTTGCTCAAATGTAAAAACATTTTTAACTCTTGGGAATACATAGTTCCCGTATACATTTCAAAGAAATGAACTTAACTCTTTACTCGTTGCTCAACTCAAAACTCAAGTCTTAAAACAAAGTTAAAACGTTTGTAAAAGACTTTTGGAAAACTCTATGAACTCCTCTTGACTTGACTCTTAACTTTCCTTGAATTGAATTATGGATTCAAGGTTCATGATCTTATGTTTATGGATGATTTCATGATTTTTAGACGTACCGTAGAGTATAGAAATCGACTAGAAAATATTGGTACGTTGCTAAGGAACTAGTACAGAAAGAAGTGGGAAAGGGTGGAAAGTTTGGCGTCCCTGGGGCTCTGAGCGATGTGGGGCACCAGAGGGCAAACTTCAGGAACTCACTTGGGGCGCTCTGGCTGGAGCGGAGCCCCAAAGGTCAAACTTCAGAGCCCTTGTTGGGGCGCTTTGGCTGGGGCAGCGCCCCAAGCCCCTGCCGAGGTGACTTCCGACTTTTCTTCTTCGTTTTTCAACTCTAAACCCTCTAATTTCACTTGGTTCTTTTCCCAAACACTTAGAATCAAATAAATCATCAATATGTGTAAGATTCTACTCAAAATCACACCTAAAATTGTGAATCAAACTCAAGAAACTTCAACAACAAAAACCCACAAGAATTCAAACGAATTTCATCAAGAACTCATAAGATTTGCTTTCAAAACAATACAACTTCGCTGAATTGAATCATGATTGGCGCGTGGGGGAACTAACCCTACGCTATGTGATCTCACATACCTCGTAGGGATTAACCCTTGGTGAAATCCACACGAAAATCTCCAAGAAATCGACGAATCTTGAACTTTCTTCTCCTTTCTCCTCTTTTCTCTTTTCTCCAAGCCCTAGCGTGGATTTTCAATTGACTAAATTGATCTAATTCTGATTAGACCCCAAATAAACCCCTAAAAAATAAATAAAATAATTTTGTAAGGAAAAGACAAAACTACCCTTCCAAAATCCGGATTAGATTTTCCTTATCTAAACAACCCAACTTCAAATGGGCATATCTCACTCATACGAACTCAGAATCGCACAAACTCGGTGGCGTTGGAAACAAAATTCCAAGATCTTTCCTACGGTATCTGGAAGCACACCTAAATCATCTTGAGCTAGGAGTTATGGTTGTTTGAAGTTGACCAAAAACTCCAACTTAACTTAACTTAACCAATCTTTTCCAGATTTTTATTATTTCCAAAAAAACCACTTTTTCTAATTCTAGAACTTTCTAGTTCTTTCAATTAGCGAGATGTTACAGTATGGTGTATGTGTTTTTATATATATATACTTATTGGATTGGGTGTCAAGCCGGCACATATATATTTTATTATTTGATCAGGTGTCACGCCGGTACATATAAAAATATATATATTCCTACATTGTTGGATTGGTTACCACATCGATGCATGTGTGGTTGTGTGTGTTGGTCTTTGAGGGACCGGGTCGGTATTTTTAAATGATGAGAGGTTTTTGAATAGGCTGGGGAAACATGATAAATAATGTAGGTGATGATTTGGAATTCTGGAAGTTCGAGCTATTTTATAACAATGGCTACAAATTGGTTGTATCTGCTTGCTAAGTTGGGGGTACCCGTTCATATGTCATATAATGGGAGTGTGTAAGGTAAGGAGAGGCAAGAAGTAGCATCTGGTGTTCAGGAAATTATTGTGTAACAGAGGGGTTTGTAAGCAACTAAGTTTCATTTTTGAAATATAGCAATCAAAAAAGGAAAATAGCAACAAACAATAATATTAATATTTGAAGGGTTTGTGCATATTACAATCTTTATGAAATCTAAGAAAAAAGATGTAATCATGTGATTCTTGTTTTCATGATAGTCAACTCAAGAGCTTCACTTTGTTCTTAAATCGATGAAATATTTGTGAAAACTTCACTACGGATGCAGAGTCAAGCTTTGATCACAATCAAAGAGATATGGGAACTTGTGGCTCATAACTTGGAGACGAAGAATCCTTTGTATGCATAAGATTTGCAGATCACCACTAAAGATTTCTATGTATTTCTCTACTTTTTTTTCTTCTTCTTTTTGGTCTTATGAAGACCCTTTTATATAGTTGTGAACTAGAGTTTTGGGGGTATTTTTGTCCTCAAGTAATTTTAGAGGACCTTGGGCTTCAAAAGCATGAATTGGGCTCATCTTGTCAACTTAACAAACTGACCCAAATATTATTTAGACTTTAGTTACATCATATAATTTTAACTTAAATATTAATCCAATTTTATTAACCAATAATTTGACTTTATTAATATATCATGAGCTGAAGGATTAATCCAAAATTCAATACGGATTTACCAATAAAATCCCATTGCCTACAAGATTAGGCTATGATCTTCTGTGAATGGAGTTGGCAGCGGAAGGATAGGGTGTGATGTAATGACCCTTTAGGTCATTTTATTAGTTTATTGATATTTTCAGTGTTAAGAGATTTCTTGTAGCGACCCTAAGTCATTGATGGTTTCTTGGGACTGACAGTTCGGTCACTGAGTCATTCGTTTGGATTTTGTGCAAGTTTCCATATTTTGGAGCCTTGGAAACTTGAACGGTTGACATCAATCGTTTTTTTATAAATACATCCTCAGTATGCAATTCTGACGGTTTCATTAGCTCCGAAATGACCATTTTAGTCTAGGGGCATGGTTGATTTAGGCCTCGAGACTTCTGTGTGAGTTTGTGCCGTTAGGCATTTTAACCTTGAATCTTAAGGCAAGGTTTGATTTCCGTCAACATTCTTGGTAAGCATTCTCATATGAGAATTTTATCAGCGTGGTTAGCTTTAGAATGTCAAGTTTGTTCTAGCAAAACCTTTCATGCGGTTCCCAAGGATTCTGGTTTTATTTTGAGCCTTCTCGTTGATTTTAGCTTAAAATAGAACATGGGTGTGGGACCCACTTTTCATCAAAACGACCTCAGACAGAAGTTTTAGTTATTTTGTTGAGTCAGGATTGCTGAATTCGATGGGCGAGCTTGTTTCGTTTGCACGCACGGGGTTCCGAATGAGTCTCGAGCACCCTGTTGGAGAATTCGATGCCTTAGCATATCAACAGGTGTGCTAGTTGTTGGTGCATCCATGTGAGGCTTACATGTGCGTACGCCTAGGGTCGCGTTTGCGGGGGGTTTTCTGCCAACCTCTGCATTCATAGATCCCAAGGCAACGTTCGCGATGCCTTGGAAACTAGTCTCATTTGCGTGGGGGTTCCGCATTCACAGAGCCCTAAGCCTCGCCTGCCCGTATTCAGGTTGGGGGTGCCACGTTCACGATGACCAGTTCACTGGTCTTTCAATTAAGGCTACTGACGCGATCAACCCCATTCCCCAATATTCCCAAAGCGATTTCTCCCTTATTTTAGCTTCGATTAAGGAGATTCGAAGTCCAGTGGATCTGTGTAGTTTGTGGCTATGTGGGGTACTGCTCGGAAGTCATTGGTGGACCTCATATTGAGGTAAAATTCATGTTTTACTGACTTCCTTGTCCCCAAATTATGTTCCATCTTGGAAGACAAGTTCGGGGTAATATTTTTGCCCTTTTGACCGAGTCAATTTCGAGATTCCTAGCAATCAATTTTGGTCCCTTTTACAATTGTTACAAAGTTGGGGTCTAAATGCCCGTAATTACTTTGTTATCGATAATTTGATAGTGTGACTATGTTTGGAGGCATTTCTGTAACACCTCATATTCAAAAAGATAGGAAGTTGCAGCTTTTTTTAGGATCTGGTGCCAATACCAACGGAGCCACCAACGACATATGGACTGACACATGGTCCCTAGGTAGCTCCATGGGTGGCCAATCCAACTTTTTCAAAAGTGTCAAGTTCCAGTACTTTTATATGGTTTACTAGGATGATATGTTGTCATATCCACGAGTCGTAGGTAGGTGTCGTAGGTGAGTCCCAGACTTAGAGAAAATTTTATAGTCAAAAGTTGAGACCCAAGACCAAGATGTACGACCCGTAGGTGGACCCACAGACTCTACATGGGTCTGTCATAGGGATTCCAAAATTAGTGGTCTTTGATCTCACCCACGCCCAACCAGGACAGTCCGTGGCCTGACTAACGGACTGTAGGTCTAGCCGTTGGTGAGGTCGGCGGTTATTTTTAAGAAGGGCTTTTGGGTGTTTTCTTAATTATTCTAACTCAATACTATGTCATTTTACCTTCTATCCTAGGCCCTATATAAACACTTTTACCCCAAATCAACTCATTCTCTCAAATTCCCAAAAGAAGATCAAGTCAGCCTCACAAATATTTCTCTCTCTAAAGTTTGAAGAAGAAAGCTAGGGTTTCAAGTCAAGTTTCGAATTCCACCATTGATTTCAAGCTTTTTGCATCAATTTATGATAGTATTCACCTATGGAGTCCTTTCCTCCATAGGGTTCCTAAATTCTCCTATTTTCACAACGCAAGATCTCCAATGGAAGTTTGGGTTTTTACTTAATCTCATGGGTTCTTTTCAATGATGATTTTATTGAATGATTTATGTCTTTTTATGCATGAATTGAATAAATTGCACGTTTCTAAGTTGAATCCCCATGAACCCATGTGAAATCCATATTTTCTATAATTGATCATATGATGAAGCTTTTGAATCATGAAAGATGAGTTTATAAAGATATGCATGTTGTTTATGAAATTGATGAAAAATGATTTAAGTTGCTTTGAGAGTAAATCATCCATGTTATTGTTGTGTTGTAAAAGGATTTTTCATATACACATGAAGGCATGATTGTGAAAGGTTTTCTCACATAAAGGATTATTAGAATTGAAAGGTTTTCTCAACTAAACTTTGAATCAAGATTAAGGAGTTATTCTTATGAAATCTAGCTTGGATTGGTTTCTTAATTTTACCTTTCCATGGATGATAATATGATTTTAGCTTGGATTGGCTATTTGATGTGCCTTCCGATGGATAAAAAGACAAGTTAAGATTAAAGACTATTTCGTGGAATTTACGCTTAGCACCGAGAGGATATTGAGATAGACGCTCTCTCGTAGCTTGAGGCCGGGTTTCTAGCATCAATCTCCTTATCCTATACCTATGTTCTCCCATAGGATGATTGTTGATAGACATTATCTAGTCGATCCACATAAGATAGAAATTCATGGTCGTACCTTCATAAGTAGGACACTCATTTTCGGTGTGGGGAAGACACTAAATTCCAGGTTAATAGCTCACATAGTCCTAAATGTAGGTTAAAGGTAAATCTCCCACAAGAATGAACTAAGGTTACTTCTAAAAGTATCTCACGAGTGTTTTACAGATGTTATCATGCATTGACCATGTTTTATGATTTATATTTTCTAAACCTTTTATCTCACGATTTAGCTTGGTCATTGCATGTCACGAAAAGGTCTATTTTAATATGATTTTATACTTTTATGAATTGCTATCATACTTGGTACATTTTTGTACTAGCACATACTTTTTTTCTATATTTTTATACTAATGTAGGGTCCAACGCTCCGATTTGGCATCCCCTTGGCTAAAGTTCAATATAGTAGAGTTGAAGATTGGTGAGTCCTCATGTTCCGAGGATCAAGCTTTATTGATTATTGTTTTTACTTCTTTGCAGTATTGTATATGATGTATGGGTTATATCCCGATCACTCTTGATGTACTAGATGGCTTTGAGACTATGTTAGACTTCCGCTACTTTTTATAACTTTTATGTTTTGAAATTGTCTTTTAAAATCTCTTAATTTTCTATTATCTTGTATGATGTATGATACGTGGCTTGTGTAGGGCCTCTCTGGGTCTTATACGCCATTTCACGTGTAGTGTGTACTTTGGGTCGTCACAAACTTGGTAATCAAAGCACAAGGTTTAGAAAGGTCCTAGGAAGTCTCATAAGACACGTCAAATAGTGTCTTGCTCATGAGTGTGAAACATGCCACATTTAAGTATGAGAGGCTATAAGATGTTTATGAAACTCCATTTCTTTCAATACTCAAAAGTAGTGCAATAGAGTTTAACTCTATAATATCTCTCTCATTATCGTTATCTGATGCTCTACAGGATATGGCCACTCGAAAGGCATATACCAGAAGGAATGTAGGAGATAATGTGGAACGAGAAGCTCCTCCTCTAGCTCCTAAAGTTCTGGTCAACCCTTTGGCCGAACAACTGACTAATGCAGAGTTTAGGGTTGCTTTTCAAGTGTTGGCTCAAGCCAATAGGGAGGTTGTGATCCCTGTGAACCCAAATGTGGGTATGGCAGCAACTAGAGTGAGAGACTTCACTAGAATGAATCCTCCGTAGTTTCATGGTTCTAAGGTTTAGGAAGACCCTCAAGAGTTTATTGATGAAGTGTATAAGTTTTTGATGATCATGGGAGTGATGCCGGTGGAAAAGGCGGAATTGGCTGCTTATCAACTTAAGGGTGTTGCTCAAATATGGTTCAACCAATGGAAAGAAGAGAGGGCGGAAGATGTGGGTCCTCCTTATTCAAAAAAAGGTCAAAGTCTCTTTCCTTGATAGGCTCTTTCCCCTTGAATTGAGAGAGGCAAAGGTTCTTGAATTCACCAACCTTCATCAAGGAAGTATGAGTGTGAAGGAATATGCTTCGAAATTCACATAATTATCTTGGTATGATCCTACTATGGTTACCGATCCTAGGGCAAGAATGAGTAAGTTTGTTTCGGGTGTGTACGAAATGGTGGTTAAGGAATGTCATACCTCCATGCTTATCAATGATATGGACATTTCTCGTCTCATGGTTCATTCTCAACAAATCAAAGAGGAGAAACTAAAGGAAAGGTCTAGGGAGGTAAATGGAGCCAAGACCAGTGATGGTGACTTTTCACAATCAAGGTCTGAGAGACATGGTCGTCCTATGTTTCGACAAAGGTTTTCCAGTCAAGGTTCCTCCAATGCTCCTCCTAAGTTCAACAAAGATATGGTGTCTAACCCAAAGCCTCAAGGAGGGAATGGTGGTGGATCCTCATTGTCCAGTTGTACTAGGTGTGGAAGGAAGCACGAGGGTAAGTGCTTAGTCGGCATGAATGGTTGCTTCAGTTGTAGTAAGAGTGGTCATAAAATAAGGGATTTTCCAATGTTGACGGCTAAGGGGATAGAAGGTAAGCAAGCTCTGCCTAGTGGTTCGGGTTCAAGTGCTCTAAAGCAAAACCAATTCTATGCACTTCAGACTCACCATGAGCAAGAGGGTTCTCCCGATGTGGTTACCGGTATGTTGAAAGTCTTCCAACTTGATGTTTATGATTTACTTGACCCCAGCGCTACCTTTTCTTTTTGACTCCATATGTCGCTATGAGGTTTGATTTTCTTCAAGATATGTTGTTAGATCCTTTCTCTGTCTCTACTCTAGTTGGTGATTCTATTATGGCTAAGAGGGTCTATAGAAAGTGTCCCGTTCCTTGACCCATAGAGTCACTCATGTTGATCTTGTAGATATATGCTAGATTTTGATGTTATCCTTGGTATGGATTGACTGCATTCATTTTATGCTTCTATTGATTGTAGAACCAGTGTAGTCAAGTTTCAGTTTCCAAATGAACCTATACTAGAGTGGAAAGAGGGAAACTCTATGCCTAAAAGTCAGTTTGTTTCTTGTATTAAAGCTAGTAAGATTATTTCTAAGGGTTGCATATACCATATTGTTCGGATAAGGGATATGGAATCCAAAGCCCCCACTCTTGAGTTGGTTCCCGTTGTTAATGAGTTTCCAAAACTCTTTACTGAAGATCTACCAGGTGTTCCTCTCGAAAGGGAAATAGAATTCGGTATTGACCTTCTCACAGATACACAACCTTTCTATATTCCTTCTTATCGTATGACTCCTGCAGAACTTAAGGAATTTAAGTACCAATTGAAGGATTTGTCGGATAAGGATTTCATCCGACCAAGTATCTATCCATGGGGTGTTCCTATTTTGTTTGTTAGGAAGAAAGATGGTTCACTCCGTATGTGTATTAACCACCGTCAATTGAATAAGGTTACAATTAAGAACAAATATCCTCTCCCAAGGATAGCTGATTTATTTGACCAACTTCAAGGGGAAAGTTACTTCACTAAGATTGACGTTCGATCGGGTTACCACCAATTGAGGGTAAAGGAGAATGACATTCAAACTCGGTACTGTCATTATGAGTTTTTTGTGATGTTGTTTGGTTTGACTAATGCTCCGGCCGTATTTATGGATTTGATGAATCGGGTGTTTAAACAATACCTTGATATGTTTGTGATTGTGTTCATTGATGATATATTAATATATTCATGGAAATAAAACGAGTATGCCTATCATTTGAGGATTGTGTTGTATGTCCTCAAGGAACAGCAACTCTTTGCAATGTTTAGCAAATATGAGTTTTCGTTAAGGTTTGTAGTTTTTCTTGGTCACATTGTTTCCAGTAAGGGTATTGAGGTAGATCCTAAGAAGATGGATGCGGTTAAGAGTTAGCCTAGACCTTTATCTGAATACTATAGAAGGTTTGTGAAAGGGTTTTCTTCCATTACCTCTCCATTGACGACATTGACCCAAAAGAAGGCTAAGTTCATATGGTCGGAAGCATGCGATAAGAGTTTTCACGAATTAAAAGATAGACTTACTTCCGCTCCGGTGTTGACTTTACTGGAAGGAACCAGTGAATTTATTGTTTATTTTGATGCTTTAAGAATTGGATTAGGATGTGTCCTTATGCAAAATAGGATAGTCATTGCCTATGCTTCAAGGCAACTTAAGATTCATGAAAAGAATTATCGTACCCATGATCTTGAACTAGTGGAGGTTGTGTTTGCCCTAAAGATCTGGAGGCATTACTTATATGGTGTACATGTCGATGTCCTGACCGACCACAAGAGTTTGGAATATGTGTTTGGACAGAAAGATCTGAATTTTCACCTAAAAAGATGGCTAGAGTTACTAAAGGATTATGACATGAATGTTCTCTATTACCCTGACAAGGAAAATGTGGTGGAGGATGCTCTTAGTCGACTATTTATGGGTAGTGTTGCTCATATTGAGGATGATAAAAAGGAGTTAGTTCGAGAAGTTCATAGATTAGCCCGATTGGGTGTTCGGTTAGTTGACTCTACCAAATGTGGGGTTATGATTCAGAAAATCTTTTGTGGCTGATATATAAGACAAGAAAGGTCCTGATCCGACTTTAGTTGAATTGAAGGAAGCGGTGCTTGAAAAGTCTGTAGAGGTTTTCTCACAAGGGGGAGATGGTGTGCTTAGGTATCAAGGTCGCTTGTGTGTTCCTAATGTTGATTACTTGAGAGGGTAAATCTTATCAGAATCCTATAGTTCTTGATATTTCATTCACCCGGAGCCACCAAGATGTACCGTGACTTGCGGGAGGTCTATTGGTGGAATGGGATGAATAAGGATATTGAAAATTTTGTGGCTAAGTGTCGTAATTATCAACAAATGAAAGTTGAGAATCAAAAGTCGAGAAGTTTATCTCAAGATATTAGCATTCGTACTTGGAAGTGGGATGATTTGAGTATGGACTTCATTGTTGGTTTACCACCCACCCGGCGGCAACATGACTCGATTTAGTCATTGTAGATCGAATGATGAAATCGGCTCAATTCATTTATGTCAAGATTTTTTATTCGGCGGATGATTATGCTAAGTTGTATTTGAGGGAAATTGTTAGGTTGCATGGAGTGCCCCTATCTAATATCTCCGATCGTGGTACCAAATTCACTTCCCAATTTTTGAAATCTTTCCAAAAGGGTCTTGGTACTCATGTTAAGCGTAGCACAACCTTTCATCCGCAAGCCGATGGGCAAGCAGAGCTTACTATCCAAACTTTGGGAGATATGTTGAGACCATGTGTAATTGACTTCAATGGTAATTGGAATTATCACTTGCCTTTGATTGAATTTGCGTATAATAATAACTATCACTCAAGCATTGGAATGGCTCCATTTGAGGCTCTATATGGTAGGAGGTGTAGATCTCCTATAGGTTGGTTCTAAGTGGGTGAAGTTTTCTTGATAGGTCCCAAATTGGTACATGAGGCTATGGAGAAATTTCGGCCCATTAGAGAAAGGTTAAAAATGGCTCAAAGTTTGACAAAAGTCCTATGCCGATGTTAGAAGAAGAGATCTTGAGTTTGATGTACATGATTGGCTCTACTTGAAACTTTCACCCATGAAGGGTGTAACGAGATTAGGAAAGAAAGTGAAGCTTAGTCTCCGCTATGTGGGCCCATATCAGATTTTAAGGGGAATTGCTAAGGTCACTTATGAACTCGATTTGCCTAATGACTTGGCATAGGTACATCCAATTTTCCATATCTCCTTGTTGAAGAAATGTGTTGGAAATACGGCATCCATAGTTCCCCTAGAAGGTTTGGGAGTTAGGGAGAATATTTCTTATGAGGATGTTCCGGTTGAAAATTTAGACCGACAAGTTAAGAAGTTGAGAAACAAAGAAATTTCTTCTGTAGAGGTTCTATGGAGGAATCAATTAGTTGAGGGTGCTATTTGGGAGGTCGAGGCCGATATGATGTCCTATTATCCTCATCTATTTCCTTAGGTCCCTACTCTAGCTTGAGGTATTTAGTTCCTCATGGTTTACTCTTTTGGTGTCATGTATCTTAGATATTCCAATGATTTCCTCATTATGCATGAATCATGAAAAGCTTAAATTTTTAAAAATACTAGTTAACTTGATTGATTTTTTCATGTTTATGCACATTTGAGTATGAGTTGCATATAGACTTCATGATATGATGTTTTGAACATGCATTAGCTTGGAGTTGATGTTTCCTCCTCGGATATGCGCATTTATGTGATTGCATTCATGTTGGATTGTTAGATTAAATTCCCACCCTCCTTATAATTTCTTGAATCTCATTCGAAAATGAATGTTCCCAAGGGGAAGATAAAGTAACATCCAGATTCAAAAAGATAGGAAAATGCAGCTTTTTTTATGATCTGTTGCCAGTACCAAAAAAGCCACCAACGGCCCATAGACTGACACACGGTCCGTAGGTAGCTCCATGGGTGGCTAGTCCAACTTTTTCAAAAGTGTCAAGTTCCATTAATTTTATACGGTTCACCAGGATGGTCTGTTGTCCTATCAGCGAGTCATAGACAGGTCTCGTAGGTGAGTCCTAGACTTGGAGAAATTTTAGAGTCAAAAGTTGAGACCCACGACCGATATGTACGACCCGTAGGTGGACCCACGTACTGTACATGGGTCCGTTGTTGGGAGTCCAGAATCAGTGGTCTCTGATCTCACCCATGACAAACCAGGACGGTCCACTACTTAAAAATGATCTTTAGCGGCAATTAATCAACCGTTATAGCTCAATTGCCGCTAAATATGTATTTTTAGCGGTAATTAGAACTCTTTGTATATGTCCCTAAAGCCTTTAGCGACATTGGATTTAATGGCACTTAACTAATGCCGGTAAGATTTTTGCAGTCTTTATTAATGTGTCTAATTATTAACGCTAAAAGTTGTTTTTGTTATAGTGGTCGTGATCTGACCAACGAACCATAGGTTTGGCCGTTGGTGAGGTCGGCAATTATTTTTAAGAAGGGCTTTTGGGTCTTTTCCTAATTATTCTTACCCTATACTATGTTGGTTAACCTTCTATCCTAGGCCCTATATAAACACTTTTACCCCCAAAATCACCTAATTCAATTCAATCTCTCAAATTTCCAAAAGAAGATCAAGTCATCCTCTCAAATATTTCTCTCTCTACAATTTGAAGAAGAAAGCTAGGGTATTAAGTCAAGTCTCCAATTCAACCATTGATTTCAAGATTTTAGCATCAAGGTATAATAGTATTAACCTATGGAGTCCTTTCGTCCATATGGTTGCTAAATTCCCCTATTTTCACACGATAGGATCTCTGATGGAAGTTAGGGTTTTTACTTAATCTCACAGGTTCTTTTCAATTATGATATTATTGATTGATTTGTGTCTTTTTATGCATGAATTGAAGAAATTGCATGTTTCTAAGTTGAATCACTATGAACCCATGAGAAATACATGTTTTCTATAATTGATCATATGATGAAGTTTTTGAATCATGAAAGATGAGTTTATGAAGATATGCATGATCTTTATGAAATTGATGAAAAAACTATTTAAGTTGCTTCCAGAGTAAAACATGCATGTTGTTGTTGTGTTGTGAAAGGATTTATCATAAACACATGAAGGCATCATTGTGAAAGGGTTTCTCACATAAAGGATTCTTAGAGTTGAAAGGTTTTCTCAACTAAACTTTGAATAAAGATTAAGGAGCTATTCTAATGAAACCTAGCTTGGATTGGTTGCTTAATTGTACCTTTCCATGAATGATATTATGACATTAGCTTGGATTTTCTATTTTATGTGCCTTTCCATGGATAATGAGACAAGTTAGGATTAAAGACTATTACGTGGGATTTACTCTTAGAGCCGAGATGATATTGAGATGGAAGCTCTCCCGTAGCTTGAGGCCGAGTTTCTAATAGCAATCTCCTTATCCAATACCTAAGTGCCCCCATAGGATGATTGTCTTAGATAGACATTAGCAAGTGCATTAACATAAGCTAGAAGTTCATGGTCTTACCTTTGAAAGTAGGACAGCTCTTTTCGGTGTGGGGTAGACACTGGATTCCATGTTAATAGCTCACATGGTCTTAAATGTCGGTTAAAGGTAAATCTCCCACAAGAATGAACTAAGTTTACTTCTATAAGTATTTCATGAATATTCTAAAGATGTTAGCTTGCATTGACCATATTTTATGATTTATGTTCTCTAAACCTTTTATCTCATGATTTAGCTTGGTTATTTCATGTCACGAAAAGGTCCCTTTTAACATGATTTAATACTTTTAAGCATGGATATCATACTTGGTACATTTTTTTACTAACCATACTATTTCTTACATTCTTATTCAAATGTAGGGTCTGACACTCCAATTTCGCATTCCCGTGGCTAGAGTTCACTAAAGTAGAGTTGAATATTGGTGAGTTCTCATGTTCCAAGGACCTAGCTTTATTTCTTATGGTCTTTACTTCTTTTCAGTATTGTAGGTGATTTACGGGTTACGTGCCGATCACTCTTGATGTAATAGATGGTTCTGAGACTATGTAAGACTTCCGCTACATTTTATAACTCTTATGTTTTTAAATTGCCTTTTAAAATCTCTTGATTCTCTATTATCTTGTTTATTGTATGCTAACTGGCTTGTGCAGGACCTCTCCCGGTCTCATACGCCATGTCACATCTAGGGTGTACTTTGGGTCGTGAAAGTTTCAAAAGCGGATAGCTCGTGTGCGGTGGATTCGGAGAACTAGTGTTCGGCATTGAGGTAGGTTTCTGTCAACTTTCTTGATTGAGCTACTTATATAATGCCTTGTATAGTGCAGCTCGGGCATAATGGGTAACATGTTGAATCATCACAAGACCCATAGTGATGGTTGCTAGTTAGAAAAACTTCCCAGTAAAGTGAAGTAAAATATACTTTTATATACATATTTCAGTTTAGTATTTTATTTTAATGCATTCTTACAGTAAGAACTTAAATGGTTTTCATTATGATTTATACTATATATTTAAGTTGAGTTACCTTCAAACTTTCAATTCAATTAACTGTTATTCAACTATATTACATACTTGTACATTCAATGTACTGATTTCATTCAATTTGCATCTTTTTAGCATGTAGATTTAGTTACTTAAGATCCTCAACAAGAGTTTCGTTGAGATCATTTCATCCGCTCGTTAGCTTTTGAGTGAGGTCTCCTTGCTTTCAGAGGACTCCCGTTTTTATGAGTTGTTAGTAGTAGCATTTTGAGGTGTCCTGGGTCTTATTCCAACACTCATCTTTATACGGTGCAGGATTCATAGATAGATAATTTTTTAAAGTCTTACTGTTTCAGATAACTTATTTAAAATTTATATTTTATATTCAGTATATTTAGAGAGTTTTGATTTCTTCATGTTTATGTACATTTGAGTATGAGCTGCATATAGACTTCATGATATGATGTTTTGAACATGCTTTAGCTTGGAGTTGATGTTTCCTCCTCGGATATGCGCATTTATGTGATTGCATTCATGTTGGATTGTTAGATTAAATTCCCACCCTCCTTATAAATTCTTGAATCTCATTCGAGAATGAATGTTCCCAAGGGGAAGATAAAGTAACATCCAGATTCAAAAAGATAGGAAATTGCAGCTTTTTTTAGGATCTGGTGCCAGTACCAAAAAAGCCACCAACGGCCCGTAGACTGACACACGGTCCGTAGGTAGCTCCATGGGTGGCTAGTCCAACTTTTTCAAAAGTGTCAAGTTCCATTAATATTATACGGTTCACCAGGATGGTCTGTTGTCCTATCAGCGAGTCATAGGCAGGTCTCGTAGGTGAGTCCTAGACTTGGACAAATTTTAGAGTCAAAAGTTGAGACCCACGACCGAGATGTACGACCCGTTGGTGGACCCACGTACTGTACATGGGTCCATTGTTGGGAGTCCAAAATCAGTGGTCTCTGATCTCACCCATGACAAACCAGGACGGTCCACTACTTAAAAATGATCTTTAGCGGCAATTA
Organism: Solanum etuberosum; assembly: GCA_029582245.1. Classification (NCBI taxonomy): domain Eukaryota; kingdom Viridiplantae; phylum Streptophyta; class Magnoliopsida; order Solanales; family Solanaceae; genus Solanum; species Solanum etuberosum. The sequence goes on from JAJONR010000326.1 coordinate 175,473, forward strand.
ATCAACCGTTATAGCTCAATTGCCGCTAAATATGTATTTTTAGCGGTAATTAGAACTCTTTGTATATGTCCCTAAAGCCTTTAGCGACATTGGATCTAATGGCACTTAACTAATGCCGGTAAGACTTTTGCAGTCTTTATTAATGTGTCTAATTATTAATGCTAAAAGTTGTTTTTGTTATAGTTGTCGTGATCTGACCAACGGACCATAGGTTTGGCCGTTAGTGAGGTCGGCAATTATTTTTAAGAAGGGCTTTTGGGTCTTTTCCTAATTATTCTTACCCAATACTATGTTGGTTAACCTTCTATCCTAGGCCTTATATAAACACTTTTACCCCCAAATTTACCCAATTCTATTCAATCTCTCAAATTTCCAAAAGAAGATCAAGTCATCCTCTCAAATATTTCTCTCTCTACAATTTGAAGAAGAAAGCTAGGGTATTAAGTCAAGTCTCCAATTCAACCATTGATTTCAAGATTTTAGCATCAAGTTATAATAGTATTAACCTATGGAGTCCTTTCGTCCATATGGTCACTAAATTCCCCTATTTTCACACGGTAGGATCTCTGATGGAAGTTAGGGTTTTCACTTAATCTCACACGTTCTTTTCAATTATGATATTATTGATTGATTTGTGTCTTTTTATGCATGAATTGAAGAAATTGCATGTTTCTAAGTTGAATCACCATGAACCCATGTGAAATACATGCTTTCTATAATTGATCATATGATGAAGTTTTTGAATCATGAAAGATGAGTTTATGAAGATATGCATGTTTTTTATAAAATTGATGAAGAACTATTTAAGTTGCTTTGAGAATAAAACATGCATGTTGTTGTTGTGTTGTGAAAGGATTTATCATATACACATGAAGGCATGATTGTGAAAGGTTTTTTCACATAAAGGATTCTTAGATTTGAAAGGTTTTCTCAACTAAACTTTGAATAAAGATTAAGGAGTTATTCTAAGGAAACCTAGCTTGGATTGGTTGCTTAATTGTACCTTTCCATGAATGATAATATTACTTTAGCTTGGATTGGCTATTTTATGTGCCTTTCCATGGATAATGAGACAAGTTAGGAGTAAAGGCTATTACGTAGGATTTACTTGTAGAGCCGAGATGATATTGAGATAGAAGCTCTCCTGTATCTTGAGGTCGAGTTTCTAGTGGCAATCTCCTTATCCCATACCTAAGTGCCCCCATAGGATGATTTTCTTAGATAGACAGTAGCTAGTGCATCCATATAAACTAGAAGTTCATGGTCTTACCTTTGAAAGTAGGACAACCCTTTTTGGTGTGGGGTAACATCAGATTCCATGTTAATAGCTCACATGGTCTTAAATGTCGGTTAAAGGCAAATCTCCCACAAGAATGAACTAATGTTACTTCTAAAAGTATTTCATGAATATTTTAAAGATTGGTAGGTTGCATTGACCATGTTTTATGATTTATGTTTTCTAAACCTTTTATCTCATGATTTAGCTTGGTCATTGATGTCACGAAAAGGTCCCTTTTAACATGATTTCATACCTTTAAGCATGACTATCATACTTGGTACATTTTTTACTAACCATACTCTTTCCTACATTCTTATACAAATGTAGGGTCCGACTGTCACGCCCCGAGCCTACACCTTGGGTGGGACTGGCACTCGAGAACCATTGCTGGCCCCAAGCGAATCCTTGGCCTGGCTTAACACTTAGCGGAAGACTTTACTCAACATAATTGTACTTTAAAAGTAAACTGAAAGCTAACTAAGAATGTATTATAATTACACATTCAATGGCCAAAGTGGCAACTCAAGTCTCAAGTATAACTGAAAAAGAAAAGTAAAAACTCATGAACTAACATCAACTAACTGTCTATGAAGCCTCTGACAACTGATATGGACGTCGGTACAAGACCCACGACATCCTAATGAACTAACTGATAAAACAATAAAAATGGATCCTCTGGAAGCTAGAAGGCTCACCAACAACTCTGAAGCTCAACTGGATCAACGATGCGTTGGATGCTGATCCTGGTTACGTGAATCTGCATCATAAAAAGATGCAGGCCAACTGGCATCAGTACATTGAATGTATGAGCATGCGAGGGGAATACTAAAACAAGACATAAGCTTGAAAGGAACTGGCAGAACATATTTGGTCTCAACTCAACTTAACTTATTTCAATATAAAGAAATAATATAAATGCATTATAAAGAAAATATTTTAAAACATGGATAACAAGTCTGTGTATTTAGAAATACAATAGTAACTCAGTCTGTATGCAAAGATACAATATAAACTCTGTTTGTATATAAAAATACAATTAACTCTGTGTATATAAGAATATAAAATACTTCTGTGGGAATTTCTCTGACCGACAACCATCGCTTAAGAGCTATGTGATGATACAACGTTTTGCCTCACGCTGCCAGGGCCGTCCTATACCTTTCCAGGGGTATAGAACCTAACTACTAAGTGGATCCACTAGTCTATGTTAAAAAGCACTAAGGAATCATCTAAAAAGCATGACCCTTTTCTACCCATGATGGCTACATGGTTTATGGGGGCTGTGAGTTGTTTGAACTCTCCCCCATATCGATGCTCTATACTACTCCCAAAATATACTAGCTCATATGTTTAAAAACATAACTTCTTTATATGGTTTGAGATAATTGGTCAAAACTTAGCTCAAAGGCTCTCTAGGAAATCAGTGTTTCCTCCCTTGCTTAATTGTCAAAGCATTTACTCTTTATTGAAAAATTAGCTCAAAGGCTCTATTGGAAATCGGTGTTTCCTTTCTTGTTTAAATGTAAAAATATCTACTCTTTGGGAATACATAGTCCCCATATAATCTTTTGAAGAAATGAACTTCACTCTTTACTCTTTGCTCAACTCAAAACTCAAGTCTTAAAACAAGTTTAAAGCATTTGTAAAAGACTTTTGAAAAGACTCAAGGAACTCTCTAGACTTGGCTCTTAACTTTCCCTGAATTTGAATTATGAATTCAAGGTCATGATTTGTGATAGGAAAGATATCATGATGATTAGGAGTGCTTTTAGATAGCTAAATATGAGAAACGATCAAGAAATCACTGTTTGGAAGCAAGTATGCGACGTGGAGATTCATTTAAATATTTGGTCGCGAAATAAATTTTGAGGCAGAAGGGTCCGTGACCTCTCCGTGACGCGGAGAGAAAAGTGCCAATCCTGAGGAACAGGTCCATGACACAGACCTGGTACCCAGATTTGCCTGACTTTTTTCTTCTTCGTTTTCTAACCCCAATTCACCTAAATTCGATTCTTTTTCTCAAATTCTCTTTCGATTCAGGTACCCAGTATATGTACATGAGAATCTAACTCAAATAACTCTAAAAATCGACACAATTATCTCAAGAACTCATCAATCTCAGCCCAATTCAAGAACACACATCAAGAACATCCAACTTCCAACCTTTTTAGGATGAATTCACGCTGAAATAAACATGTTTGGTGCGTGGGTGAACAAACCCAATGCTATGTGAACTCACATACCTCTTAGGGTTGAATCCTTGGCGAAATCCGCAATCAATTCCTCAAGAAATCGACGAATCTTGACCTTTCTTCTTTTTTTCTCCTCTTTAGTTCTTTTCTCTAAAACACTAGCGTATACTTTCAGTGTGTAAACTGAACCAATTCAGTTTAGACCCCTAAGTAATTACCAAAAACGAATTAAGCTAATTGGGTAGTGAAAAGACCATAATACCCTTCTAAGATCTGGTTTTGACTTTCTTTATCTAGACAGCCCGACTTCAAATAGGCATGTCTCCATCATACGAACTCGAAATTGAGAAAACCCGGTGGCATTGGAAATATAATTCAAAGATATTTCCTACGGTATCTTGTATCCCACCTAACTGATCCTGAGCTAGGAGTTATGGTCGTTTGAAGTTGACCCAAAACTCATACTTAGCTTAACTTTGTCAAACTTTCCAAATTTGATTATTTCCAAAAACGGTTTCTTTCTAATTCTAGTTCTTTCCAATAGCGAGGTGTTACAATATCTCCTCCTTGGGAACATTCGTCCTCGAATGAGATTACTCTTAGTAGGCTAAGGTGTAACATCTAACATCTAGCTCAAACACCCAACAAGAAAAATGTAATTACAACATGCCAACTTAAAATAAATGCCAAGAAAAAGATTTGTACCTTAATTTGGAACTTCTCCGGATTCGAAGAGATGTGGTATCTCTTCTTCATATCCTCTCGGCTTCCTAAGTAGCTTCTTCAACAAACTGATTTCTCCATAGAACTTTGACTGATGCTACCTCTTTCGTTCTCAACTTGCGAACTTGGCGATCTAGTATCTGAACATGAATCTCCTCATAAGATAAGCTATCCTTGATACCAATATCTTCAGTAGGTATGATAAGTGAAGGATCGCCCAAGCACTTTTTGAACATGGAAATGTGGAATACCAGATGAACCGCTGCTAACTCTTGTGGTAGCTCTAACTCATAAGCTACATTGCCAATCCACTTGGATATTCTGTAAGGACCAATTTACCGAGGATTAACTTTCCCCTTCTTACCAACTCTCATAACACCCTTCATGGGTGAAACTTTCAAGTAAACCCAATCATCTACTTCAAACTCTAAGTCTCTTCTCCTAACATCTGTATAGGATTTCTGACGACTCTGCATTGTTTTCAACCTCTCTTGAATAACCTTCACCTTTTCCATAGCTTGATGCACTAAGTCTGGTCCTATAAACCCAGCTTCACCAACTTCAAACCATCCTATAGGAGATCTGCATCTTCTCCCGTAAAGAGACTCATACGGAGCCATTTGGATGCTAGAGTGGTAACTATTGTTACAAGCAAACTCTATGAGAGGTAGGTGATCATCCCAATTACCCTTGAAATCAATCACGCAAGCTCTCAACATATATTCTAAAGTATGAATGGTGCGCCATGCTTGACCATCAGTCTGAGGATGAAAAGCAGTACTTAAGTTCACTTTTGAACCCAAACCTTTCTGGAATGACTTCCAAAATTGTGCAGTAAATTGTGCACCTCTATCTGAAATGATCGATACCGGAACCCCATGAAGTCTGACTACCTCTTGAATATATAACTTAGCATAATCCTCTGCTGAATGGGTAGTCTTTACCGGCAAAAAGTGGGCTGATTTAGTCATTCGATCTACAATCACCCAAATGGAATCATGCTGCCTGCGACACCTTGGTAAACCTGTGATGAAATCCATATTGATCATCTCCCACTTCCATTCCGGAATTTTTATATTCTGAGCCATACCACCGGGCCTTTGGTGCTCTACTTTAACATGTTGACAATTCGGGCATTTAGCAATGAACTCAGCAATACCTTTCTTCATACTATTCCACCAATATACTTCTCTCAAATCACGATACATCTTTGTGGAATCAGGATGGATAGAATATATGGAGCTATGAGTTTCCTCCATGATTCTCTCTTGAAGTTCATCCACCCTTGGCACACACAATCTACCTTGGTACTTCAATACACCATCTCCCCCTTGTTCAAAAGTCATTACTTTTTGCTTATGAACATTTGCCTTCAATTCAAGCACAATAGGATCTTGGTCTTGTTTCTCTTTCACTTCTGACACTAATGATGATTCAGCCACATTCATCACCACTACTCCTCCTTCAGTGGAATCCCTTAGTCGGACTCCTAATCGTGCAAGTCTGTGCACATCTTTTGCTAACTCACTACTAAAAAAATAGCGTTTAGCGACCGATATTTAGCGAAAAATTATATTCCGTCACTAAATACCGACGGATTTGCAACGGAATAACCATTTTGTTACAAAATTAACAAATAATTTTGTGAGTTATAATATAACGAAGGATTGACAACGGAATATTTATTTTGTCACTAAATATTAGCGCGGAATTTTGGCGCCTAATTTTCCCTACGGATTTAGCAACAAAGTAGGGGTGACAAATTTAATTAATATTTGGCGACGGAATTAGTGAAGGAAAAAAGGTTGCTAGACTTTTAAATATATTTTTATAAAATTTATATTATATAGTGACAAAAAAATCCGTCATTATAATTTATTCTAAATAAACAAATTTATTTGAAAGCGACGGTTGTTATAATTCGTCATTAAATCCGTTGCAATAATTTTTAAAGTCATATACTCTGGGGCACAAAATTTATTTTAACATTTTCAACTACAGAGCTTTTTTCTCCAAAAAAGACCTTCACACTCTCCACTTCAATAACATAGTAATAGTATGGAATAAGAAATTTCTTGAAGTGCTGAAATACGCCTCAATAATCTGCTGAAATAAGGAATTTCTTAGAGTGCATTCAAAAACTACATTGAGTAGCTTGAAGGAATGGCTTGCCTTCTACTAAGTCGCGTGACTTGAAACTGATTTTCTTCTTCTTCTATTACAGCCAGGGTCCCTTGCAAACTTAGTGCATAAAACTTCCCTTCAAAGATAATGGCATTGATGAATTGTATCAGCCTCTTAGGATCATCTGGATCAATGAGACCATTTTGTCTGCTTTCTTGTTTCATCCATTTTTGGTTTTTTCCAACCTGATAAACTACAAAAGCTGGAAAACAACAATGGCCACTACTTGGAAATAAAAATGTTTTTTTATGATCAGACGAGTAAGTAGCCCAACAACCATGGGCTCTGAAACTAATCAGAAAGCAATAATCAATAGGTACCTTTTCTCCTCCCACAATCGACCAAAGTGAATAGTAGTGAAAAGGCTTCCAAGGATCATAACGTGCCCTTCTTCTACCAGTGCACCTATAGCAACTAGCTTCTTCAAATGAGAAGTTGAAGGTATGCTGTTGAGTTTTGCAATAGTATAGAGGTTCATTTGAAAGTTCAAGCCATGGTGATTGTGCAATAGAATCACATTTTCTTGACACACATTTCCATGATTTAGAAATACCAGCAGTACCTATGGATTCAACTAGTTTTGAAGGTCTTGGTTGCTTTTTGAGATACTTGAGTAGCTTTTCAAGAAGATTTTTCCATTGGTCAACAGAAGCAGACTCTTCTTTAGATGAAGTTTTTGTTTCCTCCTATCATTTGGAGCCATGTATAGATAATGGTCGAAAAGAACAAAGTCTAATTCTGAGCTTGTCTGATGATCCAAAAAGTGCTTTTATAATCTAATCCTCCCTGTTCTAGCTGTTTATTTTATGAGCCTTAGGCTCCAAGAATCAAGATAGTTGACTTCTTTAGAAATTATTTTACATTTATGTTTTTGTTAATCAGTTACAAAATTAATATATAAGTCATCTAAATAGTCAACTCAACTATTTAACTGAAAGAAACTACCACTAACCTTGTTCTCTAAGGTTGATTCTTGAAATATAATAACTTCTGCATTTTATGCTTAAGGATTGTGTTACTAAAATTGAAGAAACTTAAATCACTATTCAAACAACTAGATAGTGAGTCTTATAAAGAGATTACTAATAAAATGAATGCATCCAGACAACAACTCGTTCATATTAAGTTTAGTTTGTATTTATACTGTTGTTGTTCCATGTTCTTGCTAATAACCAAGGTAATCTAATGTTAAAATGTTGCAGGAGCCTGCTGTTATAACCTTATCATCAGGGTCTTGTTGATATTCGCTTGAAGTAAGCCTCGCTCTTCATTTCTATCTCTGATTTAGCTCATGATTTAAGTCCCGGGGTATTTACTTTACTCAATCTAACTAGGATGAAGATTGTTGCCATTATCTTGAGACTATTCGAGTTAGAGCTTTTTTTAAGAGATTAGTGAAAAGTTTGGAGAATTCTTATTCTGTTGATGTGGGTGTTTTCTGTGATTAGTTCTTGCTGGAGGAATACATTCTAAATTTTAACTTGTTTATTGATTTTATTTGCTAGAAAAATGCAATTGATGGGGTGGGAAGAGGGGGAGGTTATTTGTATGAGAATGATGGGGTGGTGATGACAAGAGACCCAAAGCCAAGATTGAGGTGGACTGCTGAATTACATCAACAATTTGTTGATGCTGTCACTAAGCTTGGTGGTCCTGATAGTCAGTACTCTCTTTTATTTTTGTTTCATTTTATGATAATAAATGTTTGGCCATCTTTATCTACTTTTTGAGTTGGGGATTACTGAATTCACTTACAACAACAATAATAATATACTCAGTGTAATTCCACAAGTGAGGTCTGTGGATGGTGGTGGGTATGTAGACCTTACTTCTATACCTTGTGAAGGCAGATCAAAGAGTTTGCTTTCGAAAGACAATTGTTGAATTCATTTGTAGTTCCAATTTCCTAAATTACTTCTCTCAGACTTACAGTAGTGCAACTTTTAAGTAGTAATGAACAGTTGTTATGCTCCGATTCGACTGGTTCTTTGATTCATTTTAAGTTTGCAAGTTGGTTTGAAATGGAGTTATGTATGTAGTAGAGAGGTATAGTTGCAGCAAGATCAGTTGGACCATCAGTTTTATTATTCTTTGGAAAAAAATACTTTTTACAGCAATTTTAGCTCTTGATTGTTACTTTATCAATTAGATGAGTATATTCTATGCTATTTGGTTAATCTCAATGAGTCAACCATTAGATTGACCCCAATTTTGTTTCTGATATCCTGCTATTCATTGATCCTCTTTTAGATCGATGTCTTTTTTGAGATAAAAGTTGTTAGTTGAGTGACTGTCTGAGAAATTAACTTAGGGAATATGTGGAAAGGACTAAAATCATGTCAAGGATGCCAATTCTGCAAATTGGAGTATCGTCTTATCTCTGTTGCTTGAGATATCTTTGTTCACTTTTGACTTAGATTTGCTTCAGGAGGTAAACTAGATAGTTGAAATATGAATTTTACATGCTTTCACTTGCTTGTGCTAAGTGAATTCTTGCATTTGAAGTCATTTTCTGTTATACGTATGGTGATGTTTGATGGAAGATCTTGGATTTACAAAAGCAACTCCCAAATTAGTACTGAGGTTAATGGGCTTGAAGGGCTTGACACTATACCATTTGAAGAGTTATTTGCAGGTAAAAGTTTGTTTCTGCGCCTTGTTTTTTTCAATTTTTCTTCCTCTGATAACCACTTTCGATGTCTTTTACCTTGTATTTTCAGAAGTATAGACTTGGACAGCTGGCCAAGAAACAATATGCAGCTGAGGCAAACAAAGAGAACATCGGTGAGTTTGCAGTAGTTTTGAGAATTTCCAACAAAGAGCATACTAACGTGCTACTGAAAACCTTGCCTATTGATTGTATAAATAGTCAACTTTGTATGATCTTTGTATGTTTGTTAAGGCTTCTCGTGTGTAGATTCGTTATGATGAAATCTTATCATGATTGCATTGTGTTCTCCGATTTCACAGGGGACTCCTCTGGACAGTTTGGTTTGCATTCCTCAGGCCTCCTGCTACTAATGTGGACGAGGTTGATCCCTCAATTTCATGTGACGATCATATCCCTTAGTCTCCTGTAACTTTAGTTTTTGATATTTTCATATTTTTTTGGATACTACAAATTGTGTAGTAATATTTTGATGAACGTAGGTTCATTTAAGAGTAGTTGATATTTTGAACCAAAAATATGTGGTTTAGATTTTTCTATTTATATATTATGAATCATCTATGAGTATTATATTATATGAATGTTTGTTATTTTTGGAGTATTTAGTAATTTACATTTAATTAATTTCAGCAGTGCATATTTAAAATAAACAAATAAAATAATTTTAGAAGAATAATTTTTAGCAACAAATTTAGCGACTATTTGGTCGTTGCTATGAAAAGAATGTTGGCGACGGACTAGCGACGGACTATTAGTGGCCTAATATGTTGGCTCATACGACAGAATATGTTGCGACGGACTAGCGACCAAAATTTCATCGCAAATTTATCCAAAATGAAGAAATGGATTATGAAATTAGCAACGAAACTATATAAATATAATGACGAATCAGTTTGTCGCTAACAAGTGTCGACGGAAATCTTTCGTCACTATGACGTTGCTAAACTTGTGACGGAACTCATTTTTTCGTCACTAAGAGCTTATTAACGAGTGTAATAGTAACAGTCAACAATCCGTTGCTAATCTGTCACTAATCACGTTTAGTGATGAAATTTCATTGGATAGTGACGGATTGTGTCCGTCGGTAAACACTATTTTTTTTGTAGTGACTCTTTTTTATCTTCCTCAAAATGGGTAGTACTACCCATAGATAATCTACTCAAAGCATCAGCAACAACATTAGCCTTACCTGGGTGATAAAGAATACTCATGTCATAATCCTTGAGTAACTCTAACCACCTTCACTGTCTGAGATTAAGCTCTTTCTGAATAAACACTTACTGAAGACTCTTATGAGCAGTGAACACATCTACATGAATACCATAAAGAAAATGACGCCATATTTTCAAAGCAAATAGTACGGCAGCCAATTCTAAATCATGGGTTGGGTAATTCCCCTCATGAACCTTAAGCTGTCTGGAGGCATAAGTTATAACTTTGCCATTTTGCATTAACACACAACCCAAACAAATTCTAGACGCATCACAATATACAACAAAGCCTTGCGTACCCTCTGGTAAGGTCAATACTGGGGCAGTAGTCAACCTCTTTTTCAATTCCTGAAAGCTCTTCTCACAAGCTTCAGACCATTGAAACTTAACTGTTTTCTGAGTCAACTTAGTCAAAGGGGACGAAATGGATGAGAACCCCTCGACGAACCTTCTATAATATCCAGCCAACCCCAAGAAACTCCTAATATCAATTGGAGATGTGGGTCTAGGCCAATTCTGCACTGCCTCTATTTTTATAGAGTATCAACTCTAATTCCATCACCGGAAACAATGTGGCCTAGGAATGCCACAGACTCAAGCCAGAACTCACACTTAGAGAACTTAGCATACAACTCTCTATACTTTATAGTTTGGAGAACTATTCTTAGATGACTAGCATGATCTTCCTCATTCCTCGAATTGATTAGTATGTCATCAATGAATACAATAACAAACATATCTAAATAAGGCTTGAATACTCTATTCATAAGGTCCATGAACGTTGCAGGTGCATTAGTCAAACTAAAGGACATAACTAGGAACTCATAATGACCATAATGGGTCCTGAAAGCTGTCTTTGGAATATCACATTCTCTTACTCTCGCCTGATCTGAGGTCTATTTTCAAAAAACAAGTTGCACCCTGAAGTTGATCGAAGAGATCATCAATTCTCGGAAGAGGATACTTATTCCTGATGATAACCTTGTTCAACTGACGGTAATCTATACACATTTTAAGAGAATCATCCTTCTTTCTCACAAATAAGACCGGAGTTCCCCAAGGTGAGACACTTGGTCGAACAAAACCTTTCTCTAGGAGATCTTTCAACTGCTCTTTTAACTCTTTCAACTCTGCTGGTGCCATCCTATATGGCGGAATAGATATAGGACGAGTATCAGGAAGAATATATATATCGAAGTCTATTTCTCTCTCAGAAGGAATTCGGGAAGATCATCTAGAAAGACTTTTGGAAACTCTTTTACTACTGGAACTGACTGGTAGGAGGTATCTCAACACTAGAGTCATTAACTCGGACTAAGTGATAGACACACCCCTTGGAAACTAACTTCCTCGCCTTAAGGTGTGAAATAAAACAACCCTTAGGCACTGCTGAACTACTCTTCCCCTCTATAACTGGCTCATTAGGAAACTGGAACTTGACAACTCGAGTTCTACAATCAACTGAGGCATAACAGTCATGAAGCCAGTCCATACCTAGAATGACATCAAAATCTACCATGTCTAACTCAACTAAGTCAGCCATAGTGCTCTTGTGATTGATGGAAATGGTACAATCATGATAGACTCTCGCTGCTAGAATAGACTCAGCAACAGGTGTGGAAACACTGAAGGGCTCAAGAAGTTTCTCAAGAAGAACATCAAAATTCATCGCAACATAAGGAGTCACAAAATATAGACTCGCTCCTGGATCTAGCAAAGCATAAACATCAAGGTTAAACACTTGGATCATACCAGTGACAACATCTGGCAAATCCTCTTACTCTTGGCGATTAGTGATAGCATAAAGACGGTTTGCTTCTCCACCTGCCCCTGAAGTAGCTCCTCTAGATGCAGCTATGTCTGGTGGAGCAACTGAAGAAGATTGGGCTCTACTGCCCCCATTACCATACCCTGCTTGTTCTTAGGACACTCTTTAATAAAATGACTGTTCTGACCACACTTGAAGAAACCAGTGGAGCCATCACGACACACCCCTGAGTGGCTCCTACCACACTTAGGACATGCAGGACTCTTAGTACCCCCTTTTGCCATACTACCTTGAGAATGTGCAGGTCTAGCTCTGAAATTCTGGGAATTCTGATTTTAGAACTCACCTCTGTTTCTTGGTGCAGGTGCACTAGTAGATGATGGAGCATGTCCCTTTTGTTTCTGTTGGAAAGATGACCGGTTGGCATTGCTCCTCTGCTGCCCGGACTCATTCCCTGTCTTAGCTCTTTTGTTTCGAAATTCCTCTCTATCTTTCAACTTCTCTTCCTCAACCTGTTGCACATGGATCATCAGCATTGCTATGTCCATATCTCCTATCAGCATAGCTGCCTTGCCTTTCTTACTTGACAGACGAGACAACCCAGTAACAAACAAACTCATCCTTCCTCTCATGTCAGCAACCATCTCCGGAGCATAGCGGGAAAGTCGGGTGAAGTTCAGACTGTACTCATGAACACTCATAGATTCCTGCATAAGAGTGAGAAACTCTCGTACCTTTGCTTCTCTCAGCTCACGGGGAAATAAACACCTCATGAATGCACCCTCGAACACAGCCCAGCTCACTATTAGCGCATCCTCAGCCCTATTCTTTTTCCATTGGTCGAACCATATCCTAGCAACACTCTTCAGTTGATATGCAGCTAGTTCTACTCGTTCAGCATCGGTAACATGCATAATCTCAAAAACCTTCTGAAGCTCCTCAATAAAGTTTTATGGGTCCTCAGTGACACTTGAACCGGTGAAGCTTGGAGAGTTCATCCTTAAGAACTCACGGACCCTAGAAGTATCAGCCACATCGTGACGATTCTCTCTCTGTTGCCCAGCTTGGTTGGTCACAACTTGGCTCAACATCCGGATGGCCTCACGGAACTCTGCATTGGTGACCTCTCCTTGGGGTTTCACTTTTGGTGCATTAGGTACCCCTTGTTCCTCAACATTCCTTCTAGCCAGACGACCTCAAACAGCTCTTCGTGAAGGCATGATCTGAAAGACACGCGCAAGCATGAGTTAGAAAAGAGACTTTTATAGAGATATACTCTATCGCACGAAATGAGTATGAAAGAAGTGAGATAGTTCATAAAATGTTGCAGCCTCCTAATTATAGATGTGGCGCGCTTCACACTGATAACTAGGACTCTACACACACGACTTCATAGACTCCCTAGGACTCTTGAACTCTGTTCTCTGATACCAAGTTTGTCATGTCCCGAGCCTAAAACCCGGGAAGGACTGGCACTCGAGAACCATTGTTGGCCCCAAACAAACCCTTGGCCTAGCTTAACTCTTAGCGGAAGACTTTACTCAACATAATTGTACTTTGAAAGTAAGTTGAAAGCTAACTAAGAATGTATTATAAATAAACATTCAATGGCCAAAGTGGCAACTCAAGTCTCAAGCATAACTGAAAAAGAAAAGTAAAGAGTCATGAACTAACATCAACTAACTGTCTATGAAGCCTCTAATATCTAAGATGCACGTCGGTACAAGACCCACGACATCCTAATGAACTAACTGATAAAATAATAAAAAGGGACCTTCCGGAAGCAAGGATGCTCACCAACAACTCTGAAGCTCAATTGGATCAACGATGCGCTGGATGCTGATCCTGGTTACCTGAATCTGCATCATAAAAAGATGGAGGCCAACTGGCATCAGTACATTAAATGTACGAGCATGCGAGGGAAATACTAAAACAAGACATAAGCATGAAAGGAACTGGAAGAACATACCTGGTCTCAACTGAACTCAACTCAACTCATTTCAATATAAAGCAATAATATAAAGTTAGCTCAAAGGCTCTCTACGAAATCAATGTTTCCTCTCTTGCTTAATTGTTAAAGCATTTACTCTTTGCTGAAAAATTAGTTCAATGGCTTGGTTGGAAATCGGTGTTTCCTTTCTTTTTTAAATGTGATAACATTTACTCTTTGGGAATACATAGTCCCCATATACTCTTTTGAAGAAACGAACTTCACTCTTTACTCTTTGTTCAACTCAAAACTCAAGTCTTAAAACAAGTTAAAAGCATTTGTAAAAGACGTTTGAAAAGACTCAAGGAACTCTCTAGAATTGGATCTTAACTCTCCCTGAATTTGAATTATGAATTCAAGGTCATGATTTGTGATAGGGAAGATATCATGATGAATAGGAGTGCTTTTAGATAGCTAAACTTGAGAAACGATCAAGAAATCACTGTCTGGAAGCAAGTCCGCGATGCGGAGATGTATTTAAATTTTGGTCGTGAAATAAATTTTGAGGCAGAAGGGTCCGTGACCTCTCCGCGATGCGGAGAGAAAAGTACCAATCCTGAGGAATAGGTCCGCGACGCGGACCTGGTACCCAGATTTGCCCGACTTTTTCCTTTTTCATTTTCTAACCCCAATTCACCTAAATTCGATTCTTTTTCCCAAATTCTATTTCAATTCAGGTACCCAGTATATGAACATGAGAATCTAACTCAAACAACTCTAAAACTCGACACAATTATCTCAAGAACTCATCAATCTCAACCCAATTCAAGAACAAAAGCATATTCAAGAACACACATCAAGAACATAAAACTTCCAATCTTTTTAGGATGAATTCACGCTGAAATAGACATGTTTGGCACGTGGGTGAACAAACCCAACGCTATGTGAACTCACATACCTCTTAGGATTGAATCCTTGGCAAAATCCGCAATCAATTCCTCAAGAAATCGACGAATCTTGACCTTTCTTCTTATTTTCTCCTCTTGAGTTCTTTTCTCTAAAACCCAGCGTATACTTTGAGTGCGTAAACTGAACCAATTCAGTTTAGACTCCTAAGTAATTACCAAAAACGAATTAAGCTAATTGGGTAGTGAAAAGACCATAATACCCTTCTAATATCCGATTTTGATTTTCCTTATCTAGATAGCCCGACTTCAAATTGGCATATCTCCCTCATACGAACTCAAAATTGAGCAAAATCGGTGGCGTTGGAAAGATAATTCAAAGATCTTTCCTACTGTATCTTGTAGCCCACCTAACTAATCCTAATCTAGGAGTTGTAGTCATTTGAAGTTGACCCAAAACTCATACTTAGCTTAACTTTATCAAACTTTCCAAATTTGATTATTTCCAAAAACTGTTTCTTTCTAATTCTAGTTCTTTCAAATAGCGAGGTGTTACACCGACGCTCCAATTTGTCATCCCCGTGGCTAGAGTTTACTAAAGTAGAGTTGAAGATTGGTGAGTTCTCATGTTCCAAGGACCGAGCTTTATTGCTTATGGTCTTTAATTTTTTTCAGTATTGTATGTGATTTATGATTTACGTCCCGATCACTCTTGATGTAATAGATGGCTTTGAGACTATGTTAGACTTCCGCTACATTTTATAACTCTTATGTTTTTAAATTTCCTCTTAAAATCTCTTTATTTTCTATTATCTTTTATGTTGTATGCTAAGTGGCTTGTGTAGGGCCTCTCTTGGTCTTATACGCCATGTCACGTCTAGGGCGTACTTTGGGTCGTGAAAGTTTCAAAAGCGGATAGCTCGTGTGCGATGGATTCGGAGCACTCGTGTTCGCCATTGAGGTAGGTTTCTGTCAACTTTCTTGATTGAGATTCTTATATAATGCCTTGTATAGGGCAGCTCTGGCAAAGTGGTTAACACGTTGTATAATCACAAGGCTCATAGTGATGGTTGTCGGTTAGAAAAACTTCCCAGTAAAGTGAAATAAAATATACTTTCATAAACATATTTCAGTTTAGTATTTTCTATTAATGCATTCTTACAGTAAGAACGTAAATGGTTTTCATTATGATTTATACTATATATTTCAGTTAAGTTACCTTCAAATTTCAATTCATTTTATTTTTATTCAACTATATTACATACTTGTACATTCAATGTACTGATTTCATTCAACTTGCATCTTTTTAGTATGTAGATTCAGGTACTTAGGATCCTCAACAAGAGTTTCGTTGAGATCATTTCATCCGCTCGTTAGCTTTTGAGTGAGGTCTCCTTGCTTTCGGAGGACTCCAGTTTTTATGAGTTGTTAGTAGTAGCATTTTGAGGTGTCCTGGGTCTTATTCCAACACTCATCTTGATACGGTGGAGGTTTCATAGATAGACAATTTTTGAGAGCTTACCGTTTCAGATGTCTTATTTAAAATTTATATTTTATATTCAGTATATTCAGAGAGTTTTGATTTCTTCATATTTATGTACATTTGAGTATGAGTTGCATATAGACTTCATGATATGATGTTTTGAACATGCTTTAGCTTGGAGTTGATGTTTCCTCCTCGGATATGCGCATTTATGTGATTGCATTCATGTTGGACTGATAGATTAAATTCCCACCCTCCTTATGATTTCTTGAATCTCATTCTAGCACGAATGTTCCCAAGGAGGAGATAATGTAACACCCGAATTCAAAATGATCGGAAATTGCAGCTTTTTTAGGATCTGGTGCCAGTACCAACAAAGCCACCAACGGTCCGTAGGTAGCTAGTCCAACTTTTTCAAAAGTGTCAAGTTCTATTAATTTTATACGGTTCACCAAGACGGTTTGTTGTCCTATCAACGAGTCGTAGGCAGGTCTTGTAGGTGAGTCCTAGACTTGGAGAAATTTTAGAGTCAAAAATTCAGACCCACAACCAAGATGTACGACCCGTAGGTGAACCTACGTACCGTACATGGGTCCGTTGTTGGGAGTCCAAAATTAGCGGTCTCTGATCTCACCCACGACAAACCAGGACGGTCCACTACTTAAAAATGATCTTTAGCAGCAATTAATTAATGGTAATAGCTCAATTACTGCTAAATATGTATTTTTAGCGGTAATTAGCACTCTTTGTATATGTCCCTAAAGCCTTTAGAGACATTGGATCTAATGGCACTTAACTAATGCCGGTAAAGACTTTAGCACTCTTTATTAATGTGTCTATTTATTAACGCTAAAAAAATTTTTGGTTGTAGTGGTCCGTGATCTGACCAACGGACCGTAGGTTTGGCCGTTGGTGAGGTCGGCAATTATTTTTAAGAAGGGCTTTTGGATCTTTTCCTAATTATTATAACCCAGTACTATGTCGTTTAACCTTCTATCCTAGGCCCTATATAAACAATTTTACCTCCAAAATCACCCAATTCAATTCATTCTCTCAAATTCCCAAAAGAAGATCAAGTCATCCTCTCAAATATTTCTCTCTTTACAGTTTGAAGAAGAAAGCTAGGATATCAAGTCAAGTCTCCAATTCCACCATTGAATTTAAGATTTTGGCATCAAGGTATAATAGTATTCACCTATGAAGTCCTTTCGTCCATAGGGTTACTAAATTCCCCTATTTTCACACTGTAGGATCTCCAATGGAAGTTAGGGTTTTTACGTAATCTCGTTGGTTCTTTTCAATTATGATATTATTGATTGATTTGTGTCTTTTTATGCATGAATAGAAGAAATTGCATGTTTCTAAGTTGAATCACCATGAACCCATGTGAAATACATGTTTTCTATAATTGATCATATGATGAAGTTTTTGAATCATGAAAGATGAGTTTATGAAGATATGCATGTTCTTTATAAAATTGATAAAAAAAACTATTTAAGTTGCTTTGAGAGTAAAGCATGCATGTTGTTGTGTTGTGAAAGGATTTATCATATACACATGAAGGCATGATTGTGAAAGGTTTTCTCACATAAAGGATTCTTAGAGTTGAAAGGTTTTCTCAACTAAACTTTGAATAAAGATTAAGGAGCTATTCTAAGGAAACCTAGCTTGGATTGGTTGCTTAATTGTATCTTTCCATGAATGATAATAAGACTTTAGCTTGGATTGGCTATTTTATGTGCCTTTCCATGGATAATGAGACAAGTTAGGATTTAAGACTATTACGTGGGATTTACTCGTAGAGCCAAGATGATATTGAGATGGAAGCGCTCCCGTAGCTTGAGGCCGAGTTTCTAGTAGCAATCT
Organism: Solanum etuberosum; assembly: GCA_029582245.1. NCBI lineage: Eukaryota > Viridiplantae > Streptophyta > Magnoliopsida > Solanales > Solanaceae > Solanum > Solanum etuberosum. The sequence continues at coordinate 193,682 of JAJONR010000326.1, forward strand.
CCTTATCCCATACCTAAGTGCCCCCATAGGATGATTGTCTTAGATAGACATTATCTAGTGCATCCACATAAGCTAGAAGTTCATGATCTTACCTTTGAAAGTAGGACAGCCCTTTTCGGTGTGGGGTAGACACCGGATTCCATGTTAATAGCTCACATGGTCTTAAATATCGGTTAAAGGTAAATCCCCCACAAGAATAAACTAAGGTTACTTCTAGAAGTATTTTATGAATATTTTAAAGATGTTAGCTTGCATTGACCATGTTTTATAATATATGTTTTCTAAACCTTTTATCTTATGATTTAGCTTGGTCATTGCATGTCACGAAAATGTCCCTTTTAACATGATTTCATACTTTTAAGCATGGCTATCATACTTGGTACATTTTTTTTACTAACCATACTCTTTCCTACATTCTTATACAAATGTAGGGTCCGACGCTCCAATTTCGCATCCCTATGGCTAGAGTTCACTAAAGTAGAGTTGAAGATTGGTGAGTTCTCATGTTCCAAGGACCGAGATTTATTGCTTATGGTCTTTACTTCTTTTTAGTATTGTATGTGATTTACGGGTTACGTCCCGATAACTCTTGATGTAATAGATGGCTTTGAGACTATGTTAGACTTCCGCTACATTTTATAACTCTTATGTTTTAAAATTGCTTTTTAAAATCTCTTGATTTTCTATTATCCTGTATGTTGTATGCTAAGTGACTTGTGTAGGGCCTCTCCCGGTCTTATATGTCATGTTACGTCTAGGGTGTACTTTGGATCGTGAAAGATTCAAAAGTGGATAGCTCGTGTGCGGTGGATTCAGAGCACTCGTGTTCGGCATTGAGGTAGGTTTCTGTCAACTTTCTTGATTGAGCTTTATATATAATGCCTTGTATAGTGCAGCTCTGGCAAAGTGGGTAACACGTTGTATCATCAAGGCTCGTAGTGATAGTTGCCGGTTAGAAAAACTTCCCAGTAAAGTGAAGTAAAATATACTTTTATATACATATTTCAGTTTAGTATTTTCTATTAATTCATTCTTACAGTAAGAACTTAAATGGTTTTCATTATGATTTATACTATATATTTCAATTGAGTTACCTTCAGACTTTCAATTCAGTTAATTGTTATTCAACTATATTACATACTTGTACATTCAATGTACTAATTTCATTCAACTTGCATCTTTTAAGTATGTAGATTCAGGAACTTAGGATCCTCAACAAGAGTTTCGTTGAGATCATTTCATCTGCTCATTAGCTTTTGAGTGAGGTCTCCTTGCTTTCGGAGGACTCCAGTTTTTATGAGTTGTCAGTAGTAGCATTTTGAGGTGTCTTGGGTCTTATTCCAACACTCATCTTTATACGGTGGAGGTTTCATAGATAGACAATTTTTGAGAGTCTTACCGTTTCAGATGTCTTATTTATAATTTATATTTTATATTCAGTATATTCAGAGAGTTTTGAGATTCAGTAAATTGTGTTGTTACATATTTATTTGAGTTTGATGTTTGTGTATGCTTGAGTCAGTCTTCTTCTTGTAGTTAGCCACGATGAGGAATTGCTTGGGAGCCAACAATGGTTTTTGAGTGTCGACCACGTCCAGGGTGTAGGTTCGGGTCGTGAGAGATTGGTTGATATTCAATATTTATCAAATTTTTTATGCAATTCCATGATTTTATACACAAATTTTAACACAATCTGCAGTTCAAAATGCAACTTAGAAATTTATCATCAAAGACTTGTTTAAATGCATTTGTATGGATTATGGTGTATGTAGGTTCAATGTAAATTCTCTTAAAAAACATCATAGGAAAAAATTTCATGTTTGTGGGGGATTCCTTGAGCAGTAACCAATGGCAGTCACTAGCATGCATGCTTCATGCTGCAGTTTCAAATTCTAGTCAAACAATTGACAGCACAAAGGATCGTTCTATTCTCTCATTCCTGGTAGGTCCATTTAATCGGTTCCCCTCTATCATCTTTTATTTGATAGACTTGAATGCTATGTAATGATTTCGTTATTATTTGTTATGTTTGCATTGCGTCTGTGTGCTTTTTTAACATTGATTTGTATGAGTTACTTTAGCTGAGGTGTTTTGGAAATAATCTCTCTTCCTCCACGAGGTAGGGGTAAGGTCTGGGTACATCATAACCTCTCCAAACCCCACCTAGAGGGATTTACTGGATATGTTGTTGTTGATAAAAGTGCTCCAACATAGTTTCTTAAGAAGTGTGCAAAGTCAATAGTGTACAAGTATTGTTGGACAGAGGGAGTAATTACTAATAGATAAATTAAAATTTTAAATTCCACAAATACTTCATAAGATATACCATCAATTATTGATTATAACTTCCTTGCACTTTAAACTTATTAATACATTTATATTTTTAATTATTTATTTATAAGAACTTTGTGTGTATATTTATAAGCATATAAAATTTTCATGATATGTTTGGTTGTAGTGATTTATTTTAAATATATAAATAGTTGTCATTTGTCATCTTTTAAGAGTTAAATTATATGAACTTTAGGCAACATTCTAAGATATATTTCATTACCATATTAATATGAGATGCATTTATAGTACTTTTTGTGTAATATATGAATATCTAAATTGTATTTTAAGTAGTCTATTAGTTTAATTAAATTTAGCTTTGAAAATTAATCAAATAGGAGGAAGACACCAAAAATTAGTGTAATGTCAATAGTAACTTTTGTACCACATCCGAAGAAGACACAAAAAAATTACCATTTATAATACTCCCGCCGTTTCTATTTATATGTCACCATTTTTTATTTCACGTGCATTAAGAAATTAAGTAACTTTACTATTCTACCCTTATTTAAATTTTTTTGAAATCAACTTTTCAATCAATGAATATAAATTAATTTATTTTGATTAATTAACTTGACCAATGAATATGAATTATTCACTTTGTTTTTCTATGTTAATCAAATTTATATTTTCAAGGCTAATAACTCACAAGGATAAAATAGGAAGAATATTTTAATTTATGCATTGATTTTATGAAATGACAAGTATTATGGACCAACTATTTATAGTAAGGATGAAAAGTACTATGACTAAAAATATTGATAAAATGTAATTTCAAGGAGAAAATAATTTGACAAAAAAAAAAGCAATTAATTTGTCCCAAAAAATTGGAGCACGGGTGGGCACTGTGCGGGGTGAACAAAATAATTAGTTAGGAGACAAAAATTAATATTATTTACATGAAATTTCTTTAAAATTTATTAGAATAAATTCATGCAGTTTTATTTGCGAAAAAATTCGTAAAAAAATTCCTTTTTGTTAATTTTTACCAAAATTTTTGAGGTATTTTTAGTATTTTCTGCAAGAAAAATTCACAAGTAACATACATGCAAGAATTTAAATCCCTAGGTAAATTACTTGGGGATTTTAAAATTCGTAGGAAATAATTACCTACGAAGGTTTTATCGAGAAAATGATCAAAATGGTCTTTAATGTATGGGGTTTGAAGTGTTATGGTCCTTGATATATACCACTTAATTGAAATAGTCCTTCATGTATATAAAATATGATTATTTTAGTCCTAAGCCTTAAAACATAAAGGATGATGTTAAACTTAACGGAAGAAATGCATAATGGCTATATATCTTCGCTCCTCTATCTCTGCTCTTTCCCCTTCCTCTCCCTCCTTTTTGTTTCATCACTTCATTAGTAAGTAAGAAAAACCAAAATTGACTAGACAAAAGTAATCAATATTTATTTTAGGAAAATCCTAAAATAAATATAAATCAATACTTTGCTTCATATGGCCTTCAGAAGGATTCAGAAAATATTGGAGAAGAATTTCATAACAAAGAAATAGGACAGGCAATTCTACTTTTTTATATTATAAATTTTGATTATTTTTGTCTCGAAGCAAAACTTTTCATTATCTACATTCTAATTACACATATCTTTACCCGTTGTATACAAGTTTCTCCTACAACATAATGCAAAAGGTTGTTCGATAACTATTCTAGTTTTTTTAATATACAATTTCAACTACTTTTTCCTTGAGATAAAGCTTTTCATTATAAACACAATGACATTTTAGTCTAGTTTGTGTTTTGTTAGTCTACCAAAATCTTTCAACAATGAAATTTTAATAGACTTTAGTATGCTAATTATTGGAAAAATATAGAAAGTATTTGTCTATGCCTTATGCAAACATACAAGGGAAAAGTTTTTAAACTGATGATGTCCATAATAACGGAGAAGAGGAAAACTGAAATAATAAAAAGAAGGCGGACGCTAAAAATGGTAATGGGATGTCGAAAAATGAGGGGAAGAGTAAAAATTTAGACAAATTATTTGTGGATGAGGAGGTAATAACAGTGTAGAATCAAGAAAATCAACGCCGTTCACTATGGAAGATCATACGGTGTACAAAGAGCTTTCATTGTGACTCATTTATACAATGAAGGGTACTTTAAAGATTCAAACTTGGCAGGGGCGGATTTAATAAGACTCAAGGATTGTCACTTGACAATACTGCATCGAAAAAATTTACTAAATATGTATATACAATAAAAAGGGAGGTGCACGTAGTTCAATTGGTTTGGTGCTACGCACATTGGAATGTAATATTCAAAAAAAATCCTACATTGTAATTCTTCACTAGTAATAAATAAAATTTATTTACGAAAACAAGATTTTTTGTTTTACTTTTTTTAACCCATTATCAATGTAAATATTTTTACTTTTTAACTCTATTTGTAAGGAGATATATTTCATTATTGTTATAAATAAAAGGAAAATATTAAACTAAAAACAAAGAAAAGGAAAGAAAGAATAGTAATTATGTTTTTGCTTCTATCTTCTATCTCTTTATTTCACATAGAATGGAAGGCTTTATAAGCCTTCAAAATTGGAGTAGTATAATTGCTACAGTGATCTGCTTGGCCTCCAAGATGAGTGGGCTCCATCCACATGTACATCCAATTCTTTGTTTTACAACACTCGCCCTTGGATGTTCGTGTAAATGAAAAATTCTAGTAAAAGAAAAAATATGTATGGTTATAATTAAGACGCATTGTTTGCTGCCTCATTACAAAATGCTTGAAGGAAGATATTTGTAAGCTGATTGTGAGAACCTTCTTGCAGAGCTACTTGTAAGCTGCTTATAAAAATCTGCTTGTGTAAGCTATTTATAGGAACCTGTTTGTGGAACTACTTGTAAGTTGCATAGATGTACTTGTTGCGGAGTTGTTTGTAAGTTGCCTTCTTGATTTCAAGTTTATCTAGGAAACTATGTAATGGACATCACAATATAATGTATTTACTATTCATTGGATTTCTTCCATAGATAATGTGCCTCGTTAAAACCTTACTATGAAAAATCCTGTGGAAAAAAGTCCTAGTTAAGGAAAAAGAGTACACATATCTAGTAATACGCATTGAAAGTTGCCTCATTAAAAACCTTGCCAGGAAAACCCAGTGGGACAAAATCTTGATTAAGGAAAAATCAGTGCAACACGTATTATACTCCCCCTGATTAAGACATCACTTAGCAACCCAAAGATGACACATTTAATCTTATATCCCAGCTTCTCAAAGGTTGAAGTTGATAATGACTTGGTGAATACGAGTGTTGAACATCTGCTACATCCTTCTTTTGAAGATCATGAATAAAAAGAAGAACTTGGATGAAATATATTTTTCTAAGTCTTCTTTGATGTATCCTCCTCTTAATTAGTTGAGCACACGAGGCATTGTCTTCATATAATGTTGTTGGAATATCTCTTTTCAAAGGAAGGTCACATATTATCTGGGTATGTTTATTGATCTCAGCCAAATATATTATTGAAAATCACTCAATTCTTGATCTTGTCGACGTAGACAAATTTCTCGTTCGATTTGTTAGCAGCAACAATTGAGCACTGACGAACACTTTCAGTAAAATTGACTGTCTTGTGGAATGATTTGAAATGACAGTATTTCCAAATGAAAATATATAACTTTCATGAGTTCAAACTTCATAATTTCCTGCAAGTTCATGATCAATAAATCTGGACACATTTGATCAGAATAAATAATTTATATCAATATTTGATTCACTCTAATATTTTCACCGATAAGAGTGATGTTATATTTTGCATGCATACTAATAAAATTATTTATCATGAATAATAATAGCAGGATACATAAGTGCACCAATTGCACTATGACATGGTACTTTCTAACCACTTTAATGAGATCGAAATTGATCTTTATGTTATGCGATCTTACAACCATTGGGGTACTATTCAATGAAATCGCTTTATAACCTTTTTAACTCCTTCAAGAATTTTCATATAATATTTACTGTCTAGCTAGACACGATAATCATTCATCATGCGTATTCAAGTTTTTCATATATTGTCAGACTGAAAGTAATTCCATTGCATCCACCTTAGGAGAATACATCTCCATAAAATAATGTCAGGACTTTTGCGAAACTTTATTTTCAAATGCACAAGTCGTGCTTTATATTTTATAATTTTACTATCGCATAATAATTCATTTGTACCCCAGTGACATTATATCTTGGTATATGGACAATATAAGCCCAAAACATCACTTTTCCAAGTGAATAAAAATATACTTGAATTGTATTTTCTTTGGCCAATCATTTATCTATCAACTCTCAGCAGATTTAATATCAAGATCCTCATCACCATTTATAATTTTGAGTGTTATACTATATTAAATACATCGTCAACGGTTTATTTAATATCGATTCTTATGTGACATAACTTATCAAACTCTCTTTATTTTTCATCATTTTCAGGTACCTGAACCTTTGACATGGTTTTTATAAAGTGTTATGTCATGATGCTTTTTCTAAAGCACTTGCCTCATTATTATAACCATCTTGATCATTTGCTCCTTTTCTTCTTCAAGAAGTTTTATATTTCGAATCGATTAATTTATCACGCTTCAGGTGTGCCATAAATTATGTCCTTCAAGGACTTCTCATTGGAGCATTTATAACTGGATTATAACATAGGGTCAGCAAATGCGTCTGACAATTGACTTAAATTATCTCTTCAATGAGGATCATATCAATGATAATTCATTATGTATAACTTATTATAACTTATTTTTCAGTTGATTATCTCCCCCTAATGTTAGAGAATCTAACATTCACCCAACCTTATTTGGGGACTCATCTTTGTATATTGCGTAATGGTGGAGCAATGAAATAATATACCACACATTTAAATTTGTAGATGTGAATTATTTGGTTCCTGACCCTGAACCAATTGTTATAGGGGAACCTTGTTGACTTGATACGTGCAAGTGTTGCTACACTTTCAGCAACACATTCCATACAAAATTTCTTTTGGGAGTTTTCTTCTCATAACCAATGGTCTAGCTATAATTGGAGGCATATAATTTCTGCTTAAACCACTTGGATATTAACCAACATCATCACTATAATTTTATAATTTGAAATGTGCTCTTTATTTAAATTCGAGTAAACAACCTTTGCCAAAATCAAATTGAAAGTTGATGATAAATCACATGTGACCATAACATAGATGCATCTATATAATAGTAAATGGTCCACATGGTAGGTGAAAGGGCCCATATTCACCTTTTTATACATTTCAAAATTTCAGGAGATACAATCCCAACCTTAGCTGGTGCAATGATAATTTTATCATGAGAACAAACATCACAAGAGAATTCTTGAAGAATTAATTATTTCTTCACTATATATAACCACATGAATTCTCATTTATTTTCGTATCATATTTGAACCGGGATTGTCATCAACCGGTCATGCCAACTGATATTTATTTCAATAAACTTCTAGTTTATTCTGCATGTGATTCCATCATCATGTCTATATTTAGTTACCACAAACAACATGAAAACATAGGTAATCTTTCACATAAATATTTATAACCTATTTTGATTATATGAAGATCTTAAATCTTTTCGTATTTTACAGTCTCAATATAATTTATTTTTTTACTATTTCTTTGAAACTTAAAAAGTTTCTTTCGAGACTTACTATAATTCAAATATCATGAGCACTTTTATTTCTTCGGGTAGTAGCACATTAGCTAATCAAAGCTCACAATTAACATTAGATACTACCACATATTTCATAACATTTTGTGTGGTAAACATCTCTTTCAAGGAGAAATTTATATCATTATTGTCATGGTCAAAATCATAACAAGCAAAACTTGTTTCTTGATTTACTTTTGTCATTAGTATCTCCTCCCTTTTGTGTAATATCAAGGAAAATATTTTTGACATACAGAGATACATAATCAATGACAAATTATTATTTTTTGTGGTCAAGAATTACTTCCTTCTTTTGTCATTTCGGAAGTTCATCATAAAACGTACCACAATATTTGTGATGTACTAAAAGTACTTGACCAATGACCGTTTATACCAACATAAAATTTCTTTATTTCTCTCTAACCTCCCATAGGGGTGAGTTGTGGTATTTACTAAATCATACATGAGTATGTTTTTATTTATAATTTTCATTATCTCTTGACACATTCATTTTCAAGAATGGTCCACTTTTCATGATACTTACCACAAGTCACATTCTTTTCAAGGAATTGACCATAACCATATATACATGCTTCATAATTATTCCTTTCATTAGAAGTTCATTGTCATGCTTTGAAATTTATCAGATTCATATGACATACCTCGACATCACTTTTGAAAGTCAAGTGTATCACCACTTTTTCATCCTTTTCTTTGATGGAGGATTTATAAACTTATCAAATTATTAGGTCTCATAACAAACATATTTTTAATGACCTTTCATACCATTTTGATGACAAAAATTACCTTCATATTTTGAAGGACTATTTGAAAAAATTACAGTGTTCTTCATTTTTACCACAATGATGACTATTATTATTTTATCTTTTGTCACACCCACATTCATTATACAATCTCAATAGTCATTCTTTAGACTTATCATATACTGCTACCACATTCATTTTTGAGAATGGAGCAAAATCATGTGTTTCATAATTTTCATCAAGAGCACATTAGTTTGCTCAGTCATCATTATGTCATCACTATGGTGCATTAGGAATTAAATCCAACATCTTATCCTCTTTGATTCGATAAAACTTGAATTCATCATTTTACCCTTAACCAATGAGAAAATAAGCCAAGGTGTAACATGACACACCCATAAGCCTTTAAAAGAATATTACGTTCACTTATAGAAACAAAATAAATTTGCTTCTTTGTACTTCAATTCTCTTCTGAAACAAAATTGTTAGAATTACACAAATCGAAGTCTAAAATTGTTGGGGTAAAATAAATTAATGTATTCAATCTTTCTATAACACATGTAATACAATAAGTCATTCATATAGAAAAAAAATCAATGTAAAAGTCGAAACAAGAGGCTTAAAATGATTTCTTCATATTCTAGTGGAAATAATATTAAGACAAATTCTTTTCAAGTTATAGTTTTCCCCTTTTCTTTTTCACAGTCGTACAACTCCTTTACAAGGAGGGAGCATAGTTGTTTTAATATTTGCAACTTTTTTTCAATGACCCACATAACCTTTATAAGGAAAAAATAATATGAGATTTTCAAAAATGAAGAATATGCAATCAGATCTCAATAAGATATAAGAATTGAATAATAATAATATCATTATTTTTGTAAATTAAGAAGTATTTCCACCAATTTATTGATAAGTATGTGATTCAATATGAATCTTATGTGAGACATCTATTAATTGTCGGCAATATAAATATATTGATGATAAAAATCAAATTCTTTATGTGGTTCTAAAGAAAGTAACCTCATAGCAAAAAATAAATCCAAACTTGACTTACCTTGACTTTCATCTTACAAAATGTATTTGTATAAATATCTGAAAGCCACAATAAATTATTCATGGTGGCATATTGCAATATCAAGATCTTCAAGAATCATACTCTATTATCACAAGACCAAGAACAAGAAACAACACAACAACTTGATTAAATTCTTAAAATCAATATTATATATTATTGACCTTTTCAACTTCAAGAATCATGTTAAAGAACATACTAGCAATGATTTAATTAGTCCAATAATTTCATCTCACCTCAAGAAAATAGCCGATTAAAAGTAACTATAGATTTATAAAAAAAAATCAAGAACAAAAGAATTTTAGTGAAGACTATAAGAGAATGAAATCAATATGAGATTATATCAAACATATTACTTTTAATCACCCAGATCAATAAATTTATTATAAACTACTCAATGATGATATCTTTTTTTTTAGTGAAGAAATTAAATAAAAAAAATCTTTGGAGTAAGAGATCAAAATGTGGTTAGAAATTCGTGTTGATAACGTGTTATAAATAAAAGGAAAATATTAAACTAAAATAACAAAGAAAAGGAAGGAAAGAATAGTAATTATATTTTTTGTTCTATCTTCTATCTCTTTATTTCACATAGAATGGAAGGCCTTATAAGCCTTCAAACTTGGAGCAGTATACTTTCTACAGTGATCTACTTGGCCTCCAAGATGAGTGGGCCCCATCCACATGTACATCCAATTCTTTGTTTTACAATAATTATAGATTTGTGCAACAATCTAACATATTTAAGTGATATTTCCATGTGAATGAAAGGGGCATAATCCATTCTTCTAAAGATATCTTTCCTTTTTTTTCTTGTTTGGTTCCTACTGAGTGTTCAGTATTCATATTCGCATTGAAAATACCACATAAAGGGTAAAGACTCCCTAACAAAGACTCATGACGGCTCAAACCCAAGACATCAGATTAAGGACAGAGAAATATTTATCATTTCACTACGAGCCTTTTGGTGGCCAGAAGACCAATAATTTATAAGTATAGATAAAGTATAACTTCACCTTCCAAAATGTATCTAGTCATAGGAACCATAAATTCAAGAAAGTTAAATTATTGTGACTAGTGACAACAGAAGGAAAGACTTGAAAGTAACAACTAAGGGAATAAAGACTGGATGTTGGACCAACGTTTCCTCAAGCCATCCATCTGCATCATTGTTGTTACCAATTCATTGCGAGTGCTTTCTATCTTGCCACTTTTTTCTTGAGCTAACAACATGTTTTTGATCTTCTCGATACCCTTGCGTTCATCCATGGTTTCTTTCTGCCTAGTCCTTATATCTTGAAGTAATTCTTCCAACACTTGAGCTTGTTCCTCCATTTCCTTATACTCCGCCTTCCACCCTTCCTGTTTCTTATACTCCGCCTCATCCTCACTTGGGGCATCATATTCTTCTCTGTTGGCAGTCATGCTACTAGATGAATCTTTCGTAACGGAGGAAGATCTTCAATTTTCTACCTGTTATATTAGTTCATTGAGGTAAAGCATTGTTTAATTTGTGTTTTGTTGATCTACCAAAATATTTCAACAGTGACATTTTTGATAGAATTCAGTATGCTAATTATTGTAAAAAAGAAGGAAGTATTTTTTTATATCTTATGCAAATATAGAACTTGGCAGATAGCCTTAAAAAAGATAGAAGCTGACAGTTAGTTAAATGATAACGTTGAATCGTTGATGATGTTGCGGGGTTTGGAAAATAGAACCAACAACTGCTTCACCTCACTAAACCTAAGATTTTCCCTATATTCTCGGCAGATATCAATATATGACAGTGGGTCTACATCATACCCTTTCTACATGCGTATCCATATTTTATTATAGATCAATTGAGATTTCCGGACCCAAATACCCCGATAATTAAAAATCAAGTTTGCCTTTTCATTCATTCTTCTAAAACTAGCACACCCAAGCCATAAAAGAAAGGAAAGAGGGATTACACCACAGATATACAACAACATGCCTTGTGTAATCTCATAAATTGGGTCTAGAGAGGGTAGAGTGTATGCAGATTTTTATCCCTACCTTGTAGAGGTAGAGAGGTTTCCGCACATCAGCTTGAAATAAAGCAATTTGAAAAAAGGGAGCAACGCACAATATAGCGAGGAAAGAATAGTAATGAAGACAAGATAATGTGATAACTAAACCACAAAAAGCACAGGGGATCGAGATCAAAGAACAAGAAATTAAGATAATAGTGCCAATACCACCGCTAAGAAAGAACGTCCAAGTATGACCACCGATCCCATACCAAGGAAAGCGACAAAATGCTCAACTATCAACTAACCTTGTACCCTAATCTGCGACCTCCAAACCCCCTATCTAAGGTTATGGCCTCGGTAAGTTCAAGATGCACCATGTCTTTATCTAATGTCCTATCCCAATAATTCTTCGACCTTCCTCTACCTCTCTTGATGCCCACCATTGTTAACATCTAACACCTCCTCTCAAGACATCTACACTTCTCCATTTTACATGTCCAAACTATCTCAACCTCTCTTCTCTTATCGTATCCACCTATTACACAACTCCTACCTTGTCCCAAGTATATTCATTTCTAATCTTAACTTTATGTGTATGTCCACACATCAACCTCTAACATTCTCATCTTTGCAATTTTCATCTTCTAAACATATGATTTCTTGACTGGTCAACACTTTATCTCATACAACATAGTAGGTCTAACCACCACTCTATAGAGTTTACCTTTAAGTTTTGATGGTACCTTCTTATCGCACAAGACTTCAAAGGTGAGCCTCCATTTTGCTCATCCTGGAATTAATACGATGTGTGACATCCTCGTCGATCTTCATATTACCTTTAATTAATGACACTAGATACTTGGAACATCCTCTCTTTGAGATGACCTAAGCATCAAGCCTCACTTCTACGCCGACCTCATGCGTAGCTTTACTGAACTTAGACTCTAAGTATTTAATCTTGGTCCTGCTCAACCTTAACCCTTTAGTCTCTCCAGAGTTTGTCTCCCAAATTGGAGCCTACATTAACTCCACACCGAAGATATACATACATAACTCTTTTTATTGGAATCTAACGGCATACAACAAAGAAAAGGACCACATATAAACAAATAACCTCCATAGAACAGTTCAATAACCATAAATTTCTGACAAATCAAGGACCACATGATAAAAAAGAATTACTCATTGCATCCCAATTTATGTAGGCACCATTTGAGTTGGCACAAATTTTAAGAAAAATGGAGGACTTTTAAAAGGTGTCATCAGAAACAAACTTTGGATATTTTTGTGGCTATAAATCACTTTACTAAGGGTAAAAGAGGAATTTTAAATTTAAGTTATTTCTGACTATAAAAATGTGATATTCTTTTTGGGACAAAATTAAAAGAATAAGGTGCCACATAAATTGGTACAAAGAGAGTAGTAAATAAAGCCATTATAAGCGTCAACACAGAGAGAGTAAAAAAAAATCCACTTCAACGTGACTGGAGTAAAAAAAAAATCAGCTTCAGTAGATTAAAAACGCCTTTCTTTTTATTCAAAAAATTATCTATTACCATTGTAATCAAAATTATCAGAATCATGGAGGTGATGATCAAACTTTAGCACAATACTTTATTAGAAAAGTCCAGAATAATCCTTAGTATAAGATCAATGATATGAGCATATCAAAGATATGAGGGGAAACTCAAGCCTAATGTTAGCAAGTTAAAGATGAAAAGAGTTAAGAGGATTGTTTTGGATAGTGGTAGGTAGTTAGTTACTTAGATGATTACAATAGATTTGAGGCATATGCCCAAGAATTGAGATCAGAGAGTAATTTTGATTCTGATGTGGTGATATATATATCCAAGAAAGCCTTGGCAAAAGGAAAAAGAAGATTTCTTAGGATGTATGTGTGCTTCCAAGTAGTTAAATATGGCGTCGAAGATGGCGTTGAGACAATTAGTAGGACTGGATGGCTAATAAAATAATATATAAGCCACCATAGAGTTCCATCAATGCACCTCAGTCAGGTGGTACTCTAACATTTTAAGCTTGAATTTTCCCCTCATATTAGTTACAACACTAATCTATAGTGCTAGAAGAAACTTTGCTATGATGAATAATACTAGGAGAAATAACATTTTCTTCACCCTCATCTAGTGCAAATTGTTTAGTACATTTAATTCAATTCATAACAAATATTGAAGGATTCTAATACCTTCAACACATAGAACCACCAGGTGGCCTTGTTATTAACAACTACATCATCTCACCAAACCTTAGTATTTTGTTATATATATGACTATAGGTCTACCTCATAAACATTCCACACGTGTACCCATTTGTGAGGACTAGAAAAACAATATTGAACTGATGTTTAAAGCTCTATATGGAAAATTAGGTCAATCAGATCTAATCATTTCTTTCATAGAGTACAAATGCTACATATGCATCACAAATTTGACTTGGTGGAAATTATGGAACCATTTAAATAATCCAGTTACATTCAACAGTATAAAAGAAGACTAGGGATGGATGCAAATTACAATATAAATGGGCAGATGTAAGTTTTTGTTGAGGAAGATATTATGGTGGAGGTAATATCTGATGAAGAACAACAATAACTGTTAAATTGGTGTTTTCTAATGGGGTCCAAATTATTTGTACTTTGATTTATGCAAAGTGTTCACAGCAGGAAAGAATTATTTTATGGGAGGATATTTACTTCATCTCCTAGAGTATATCTCTCCCACAGCTCATAATGGAAGCTGAAGAAAAGATAGGGGGACTACCTATTTACCCCATTGAGATAAAAGACTTTTCTTGTTACATTAATTCTTATGAGCTGGTGGACATTAATTTTAAGGGGTGTCTATTAACCTTGTGGAATGGGAGGCCTGATCAGGGGTGTATCTTTAAAAGATTGAATAGGATGTGGTCAATCAACTTTTTCTTAGGGGAATGGGATATGTGGAACTAGAATATTCGCCCAGATCAGGGTCAGACCATGCACCTATGTTACGGTCATATGGGCTTTATAATGGTAAATTTCATAAACCATTTGAGTGTCTTAACTTCTGGACAGAAAAAGAGGATTTCAAGCAAGTGGTGTTGCAGAATTGGGTTGCAGACAGTGATGTTGTTGTTGTGAGGTTTAACATGAAAATGAAAAGAACCAAGCATGCATATCAATATGGAATAGGGAATGTAATGGGGATATTTTTAAGAAAATTATTATTAGAGAAGATATTGTGAGAATCAAAGAGCAACTATTTGAGGACTTCCCTAGTGCTTCTAATAGATATATCCTTAACAGAGCTCATGCTCAATATTACAAGTACTTGAAACTTGAAGAAGAGTTTTCGAGACAGAAAGTTGGTATCGAATGGTTCACAGAGGGAGACAAAAATACTAAATTTCTCCACAATCTTGTGAAGGAGAGAAGGAAAAGATTGGAAATTTCTAGAATTCAAAAGGCTAATGGCTCTTGGGAGGATGGGAATAAGGTGCTGGAGGAAGCTATGAGTTTTTACAAAGATTAATTTTCTAGTAGTTTTGAGGCAGATGATACTTCTCTGATTATCCCTTCTCTAGTTAATGAGGAAGACAATGCCTTGCTGAATAGGCAATCTAGTTATGAAGAAGTCAGAAAGGTGGTGTTTGAGTAGAACGGTGAAAGTGCTACATGATCATGATGGATTTATAGGGTTGGTAAAGACATATATGAGGTGGTGATTTCTTTCTTTTCTGGTATGACTGTATCCAAATCTATCTCACACTAATCTGGTTGTAATCCCTAAAAAGGAAGGGGTGATCTCCTTTTTCTTATTTTAGACCAATTAGTCTTAGTAATTTCTCAAATAATATCATCTCTAGGATTATTCATGATAGGCTAAAAGGACTGCTCTCTAAGCTTATCTCTTCTAATCAATCTAGCTTTGTTAGGGGTAGAAGTATTACTGAGAATGTCCTTCTTGCCCAAGAAATCATAGTGGATATCAGAAAGAGGAGTAAAACAACAAATGTATTGTTTAAACTTGACATGGCTAAAGCTTATGATATGGTGGATTAAGGCTTCCTAATGAAAGTTTTGGTTAAGATGGGTTTTGACAGACTTGTTACATACAAAATATGGAGATTGGTGGCCAAAAATTGGTATTTAGTGTTGATAAATGGACAAGCCTGTAATTTTTTTTCACTCTACTAGGGAGTCAAGCAAGGAGCCTAAGTGGAGTGAGGAGATCAATCACTTAGCCTATGTTAATGACACAATAATATGTGCTAGTGCTGATAGTTTCTCTTTAAAGGTGATTATGAAGACTTTACAGGTCTATGAAAAGCAATTTGGTCAAAAAATTAACAGAGAAAAAAATGATTTCTATGTTTATAACAAGGGTACACATGGGGACATCATAGTCATACAGGAGTGTTCTGGGTTCACTAGAGACTTATTTCCTCTTATGTACCTTGGATTCCCAATTGGGCATGCCAGGAAAAGGAAAGCTCATTTTTTCTGATCTTATGAAGAAGGTACAAAATAAAGTACAAGCATAGACGGGTAAGCTATTGTCTTTTGGAGGTAAAGTTGTTTTAATTAACAATGTTTTATAAAGTGTTCCAATATATCAATTATCGTCCACCATACCTCCTAAATGTGTGATACATGACCTTCAAAAAGTATTTTCTAGATTTATGTGGAACTTTATTGAGGTAGGAATAAACAAACACTGGGTAGCTTGGACAGATATATGTTTACCTAAAAAAGAAGGTGGTTTGGGTTTTAGATCTTTGTTTGATGTCTCTAAAGCACTTTTTACAAAACAGTAATGGAACTTTAGAATTTAAAATTCTATGTGGTCACATTTTATGTGGAATAAATATTTTAAAAGACCTCCAGTAGTGGAATTGAAAGGGGGTTCACAAACTTGGAAACATATGTTAATTGCCAGGGATGCTATTGACCAAGAGATTTGGTGGCAGCCTAATTGTGGGAATTCAAGCATCATGTTTGATAATTGGACTCAACTTGCAACTCTACATTAATATCTACATGTTTCCTATAGAAATGAATTCAGGATATTAATACACTAATGGAAGGAGGAAGCTGGAATGAAGAGTTACTAAAACATTTATTCCCTGAAGCTATGGTTGAACACATTGATAGAAAGGTTAACATTGTACAATAATCTGATGAAAATGACCATCCATACTGGATGCTAGAAGTCGCTGGCAAGTTTTCCATCAAGTCAGAATGGAATGTTATGAGGACATTTGGGGTTATACAAGAAGATTTTTTGAAGGTCTGGGAGAAAGGAGTTCCTTTCAAGATCTCTTTCTTTCTCTGGAGGTTAATCAAGAGGAGAATTTCTATAGTATAATTCCTAATCAGCATAGGTATTGAAGAGGAGGTGCATTGTTGTTGTTGTAACCTTATGATTAATGAGAGCTATCAAAATCTCTTTGTAGTATAACTAGCTTCCAAGAAGTTGTGGGGAATGCTTGCTAGTGCTGTTGGAATGGAGGGGCCATTTATACAACTCCAGGACACCATTTATAAATGGTGGAATACATATTGTGTCTCTAAATTGAAGCCTCTATTTAATGCTATCCCTTGTTTGATCTTATAGGAAATGTGGAAGAGGAAGAATAAACTGAAACATGGGGAGAAGATGACACTTGATAATATGGTGGCTGAAATAGATAGAAATATTCATAGAATAGCTACTGTAAGATACCCTTGGCCTAGAAATATTCCAGAAAAGTGGCCATGCCTGGTTAGATTCCTAGAGGGGTATAAACCATGTATTGTTTAAAGGGTGATCTATTGGAAGGCCCTCAATGCAGGATTCTACAAGTCTAAGACAAATGGAGCTTCTAAAGGAAACCCTGGCCCTAGTGCTGGTGGTTTCTGTTTTAGGGATTGGAAAGGTGATTTCATATTTGCTGCATCTCATTTTTTTGGGAGTAAGAACTATCCTAGAAGATGAGGCTATGGCATTGCAGAAAGGGCTTCTCTACTATTTAGAAAATCAATTGATTCCTGTTAGTATGGAGATTGACTCTTGTATTCTATCAAAGATTTTGGAAGGAGCATGGGATGTCCCTTGGTGCATTAGTCCTCTCATTAAGAAGATTAGGTGGTTGATGAGGAATGAACATGTGGAGGTGAATCATGTGTTGACAGAGGGTAACGAAGTTGTTGATTTTTTCACTAATATAATTTTATTTTTTGCAGGAATAGAAGATAAAGTATTTGAATCATTTCAGGAGGTCCCAAGAGAGGGGAAAGCACGGTTAATTTTAGATGCATAGAAAGTTCCTAACATTCGAATTACTAAAGTCGGAAACAAAATATTTGTCTTGTAGGGTAATAAAGGGGCAAAAGCTCATGTTGTTGCAAAGAAAGTGAGATAAGAAAACGACATCAAGACACTTAACCATATAGAATTGTATGGACCTTAATTTGACTGAGTTTTGACAATGGTATTAGCTCCATCGGAGCTCAACCTGTCAGATTTTTATCGAATTAGGGGATTTAAAATTGTGTAAGGTAAGAAATGGAAGAAGCAATTACTTATCTAGGAGAGGGTATGAATGAATCTGTAGAGTAATTCTCAGTAGGGGTACATGACATCAAACCAGACTGATGATGTTTAAACACTACAACAAAATTTACAAATAAGGAGCGGTAAAGAATAGCTACATTCAACTTACAGGAGATTATCTGAACTAAAATAAGTTGAGAGGTCTTCACCGAACAAGATTATATGACGCTAGTGAGAGGTTTCAGCATATGATGTGTAGTGTATCCAAGCTTGGTTTCTTTTCTTGGATCTGATTCTTGGTAAGAAGAGGGTAGCTTTCAGTTGTTCTTCCTTTAAAATGAATCCTACTAATACAGAGGTTGATATCTTCAAAACAATGTTCAGAGAAGACGGCGAAAACGGAGGGTCGGTGAATTCTCTGAAATTTTTCAGATGTCGGCGAAATTAAAGATGATTTTTTTTTCCTTTTTGGTCTAGGAATTAGGTTTATTTCCTCTTTATCTTTCTGGGTTTGATTTTGTTTTGGGGCGTTTTGGACCTGAACCAGTTTTGGAATTCCTTTTGTTTCTATAAAAGGTCACTCTTGGCCAACTTGAAAATTAAAAAAAATAAAATCTTTTAATATAGATGAACTAAGATTTCTGGACCCTAATACTCCATAATGTAAAATCAAGTTTGCCTTTTCATTCATTCTTCTGAAACTAACATATGCAATCCATAAAAGAACGGAAATAGGGACCACACCAGTGATATACGTACATAAAAATATATTGGAATGATGAAGTCTTAGGCTTAAATCTCAGTTGATGCCCTATTTCTACTGGGAGGTGTAGGTACCCCATTGAATTAGTAACCTAAATCTCAACAGATACCTCGTGGCTAGTTGGAAGTGTGGTAGGTACTCTGTGGAATTAGTCAAGGTGCACGAAAGTTAGTTTCAACACCACGGTCAATAAACAAACATAAATCGAAGCAAAGACAAAAACACTAGGAGATTTCTTCCTATTTTTCTTAGCCTTGGTGGCAGAGTTAGCTGTTGTTGGTTGGAGGTGATAAATATTCTATGGCACTAGTCGAGGTTTGCGCAAGTTCTTTCGAACACCACTAATATTGACAAAAGATATTGGATATAACAACATACAACAAATAAAAGGACCACGTACGAATAAATAACCCCCATCTACCAGTTCAATAACCATACAAATGAAGAAGGACCACATACAAAAAAGAATTGTTCTCTCCGACCCAATTTATGTGGCCAACATTTGAGTTGACACAAAGTTTAAGAAAAAAATGAAGACTTTTAAAATGTATTTTTCTAAAAAAAAGACCTTAGATATTTGTGTCTTTAAATCATTTCACTAAGAGTAAGTGAAATTGGAAAGTTATGTTATTTCTAATTAGAAATGTAACATTCTTCATGAAACAATCATAAAAGGAAAGGATGTCACATAATTGGGACAGAGGGAGTAGTAAACAAAGCCATTAAAAGCTTCAACATAGCTAGAGTAAAAAAATCAGCCTCAACAGAAAGCATTAAAAGCTTCAACATTACTGAAGTAAAAAATTATTATCTAAGGCCAAGTGTATGTAAATTCTAAACCATAAAAAGTTTAATAAAAACAACAACAACAACAACAAGAACAACAACAATAACAACAAGAACAACAACAACAACAATAATAACAACAACAACAACAACATACCTAGTGTAATCCTATAAGTGGAATCTAGGGAGGGTAGAGTGTATGCATACCTTACTACTACCTTGTGGAGGTTGAGAGACTATTTTCAAAAAATTAACCATCTCCAAGATGATGTTTCGGAATTCTCAGCTCAAATGCATCCAACCAAAATAGAAGAAGTTTATATGGTAACACCTTGAATTTGGAAAATGCAGTTTTTTTTGGGCTGGTGTGTGTATCTAAAGGTCCCACTTACGGACCTTAGAAGCTTCTATGGGTCGTAGGTGGCAACCATAGGTAGAGGCAAAATGAAATATTCAAAAAAAGTATTAGTACCCTTTTTTCAGTTTGACAGGATGGTCCGTCGTTCCTCTTACGAGTCGTGGGTAGGTCTCGTAGGTCACCCCCTGACATAATGAAATTTTAAAGCTAAAATTTGGGTTCTACGAATTGCATATACAGACCGTAGAAAGACCTACGAACTGTACATGGGATCTATCAAAAATGGGTCAATTTTAAGGTCCCAATAACCCATCGACGATTGACCATTATAGTCTGTCTAATTTAATATGTTAGATTTTGATGTTATTCTTGGTATGGATTGGCTACATTCATTTTATGCTTCTATTAATTGTAGAACCCGAGTAGTCAAGTTTCAGTTTCCAAATGAGCCCATCCTAGAGTGGAAAGGGGGAAACTCTATACCTAAGAGTCAGTTTGTCTCTTGTCTTAAAGCTACAAAAATGATTACTAAGGGCTGCATATATCTTCTTGTTTGGGTTAGGGATATGGATTCTGAAACCCCTACTCTTGAGTCGGTCCCCGTTGTGATTGAGTTTAGGGAAGTGTTTCCCGATGATTTAACTGGTGTTCCTCCCGATAGGGAAATAGACTTTGGTATTGACCTTCTCCAAGATACGCAACCTAACTTTATTCCTCCTTATCGTATGGACTCGGAAGAACTTAAGGAGTTAATATAGAAATTGAAAGATTTGTTAGATAAGGGTTTCATCTGACCAAGTATCTCTCCATTGGATGCTCCAGTTTTATTTTTTCGAAAGAAAGATGGTTCACTTCATACGTCTATTGACTATCACCAATTGAACAAGGTTACCATTAAGAATAAATATCCTCTCCCAAGGATAGTGATTTTTTTGATCAACTACAAAAAGCAAGTTACTTTTCTAAGATTGACCTCCAGTCGGGTTATCTCCCAATTAAGGGTGAAAGAAGATGACATTTCGAAAATGTCTATTCGAGCTCGGTATGGTCATTATGAGTTTTACGTAATATCCTTTGGCTTGACTAATGCTCCGGCCGCCTTTATGGATATGTTGAATAGGGTGTTTAGATGATAACTTGACATGTTTAGGATTGTGTTCATCAACGATATCTTGATTTACTCAAGGAGTGAAGATGTGCATAGCGATCATTTGAGGATAGTGTTTCAAGTTCTCAAGGACCAAAAACTCTTTGCAAAGTTTAGCAAATGTGAATTTTGGTTTAGATCTGTGGCTTTTCTTAATCATATTATTTTCGGTAAAGGTATTGAGGTAGATCCTTAGAAAACGGATGTGGTTAAGAGTTGCCTAGACCTCTATCCACTTTGGATATTCAAAGTTTATGTTACTATAGAAGGTTTGTTGAAGAGTTTTCTTCAATTGCCTCTCCATTGATGGCATTGACCCAAAAAAAGGTTAAGTTTGTATGGTCTGAAACATGTGAAAAGATTTTTCAAGAATTGAAAGATAGGCTTTGTAACACCTCAGAAATTAGCTCAGTCAGAAAAATAAAAAATTGGTGAACAACGGAGCCCTTCACGGGCCATGGTCCACCACACGAGCCGTTGGAAGGCTCGTAGAGGCAAGACTGAACCTCCCAAGCTCAGGCATCAGACCATGGAGCCCTCCACGGGCCGTGGGAGGGTCCGTGAACCTGAGCCAACAGACCACCAGCCCAAGTGAAGGACCACGGTGACCTTCACGGTCCGTGGCCCTTCACACGGGCTGTGGTAGGGCTCGTGGTCGGCCTCTCCCAGAACCAGTAGTCACTGGCCAAGAACCACGACCCACTTAACGATCCGTGGTCTACACGACGGACCGTCATTGGGTCGGTGAAAGGCCCCCGTCAGATTTTAAGTTAGGGGTCATTTGGTCTTATCCACTATGCGTTGGGCACCTAAACTATGTAGTTTTGGTCAGTTTAAGCCTAGTAACTTAATTAGATCTTTCCCTAATCGATCATTCTCCAAAAATTAATCAAACTTAGAGCAAAAGAGGAGAAAAGAGGCAACCCAAAACTCTCCAAGAACGTAGCAGGTTTTCTTCAGTTCCAGCCCCGAAATCGAAAGATTTCTCTGTGAAATTCATCACCAGGTATGTGGGATTTCACTAGTGGGTTCCTTTCATCCACTAGGTCCCTATAATTCAGTCAAATTCTTGATTCCCCTTATCTTGTTTAGACCTAGGGTTTCTAGAACTTTAGATAACTGTTGTGATTTAGCTGTTGTAGTATTTTTAATCAGATTATCATGTTTTCGTAGCATTGTTGCTTAGTTCCTTGCATCAAACTCAGAACCCTAGTTGTGTAGATTCGATTAGTTCATGAATTACACTAGTTAGGTCAGATATACATGCCTCAGATTTCGAATGTTTCATTATCAGTACTTAAATGTTGCATTCTATGTTAGAATGTCAGAATATTGAGCTATCCAGTATATTTCAGTTATGTTGTATTGTACACATTTTTAGTAGGAGTAGGCTTAACACCGAGTTGGACTAGGGTTCAGCGTACCCATATAGTCCCAGAACTACGTGCCCCCGTAGGAGTATAAGTCCCCTCTGTTGGGCATCAAATTTAGTGATCACGCCAGTCATGCCTTTATACCCTTGGCAAGGTATATTGGGTCCTCTCGATGCGGCACATACATCGGACTCCACGTTTAGCCCACATGGTATTATATCGGTTATTAGTAGCTCCCACAATCAGACTTTAGTGCATTTGACCAGATTTTCAGTTTACACCATGGTATTCAGTCAGCATGTCATACTCATGATTTAGTTCTTTGTCATTGCATTCAGTTTAGCTTCTCAGTTATCCTTGTAGTACTTACATTCACATTCAGTTATATCATTGCTCAGTTACGCGTTGTTCAGTTATATTCCATATCTAGCATGTTTGTACATTTCAAGAACAGACGCATACTCTGCGCTACATCCTTTCATGATGTAGGTTCAGGTACTCAACATCCGAATCACGCATAGATCGGTTCCCGATCTTCACTTCAGCAGCTTCAGTGGTGAGTCCTCATACTTCGAGGACAATAGACATATTTTCTAGATTCAGTCTTTTCATTTCAGTTTCAGTTTTGCTAATGTTATCTAGGGGCATGTCCCAGCAACTCTAGTTAGTTAGAGGCTTTTTCATACATAGTATTAGATTCAGCTCTAGATTTGAGTTTGATCTTTCAGTTGTTATTAAACTCTTAGTACATTTCTTATATTCAGATCCGTTTTGGGTATTCCCCACTTTCAGTTAATTATTGTTTTAAGTTTCCGCACAATATCTTGTTTAGTTATCCTTCAGTATGCTTATGATATGCCAGCTTCAGGGTTAGCTTGGGGTCACTCATGATCCTAGGTCCCGTGTTTACGTCAAAGGGGTAGCCTCGGTGCGTGAAAAACTTGATATCAGAGCAATAGCTTCAAGAGTCCTAGGATGTCTGAAAGCCGCACTAAGTAGAGTCTCTTTCATGGTTGTGAAGTTCACCACATCTAATGAGAGGGAGGCTACGAAGTGTTTTAGGAACACTTCACTTTCTTGCTATTCTTATCGTGCGTGGGTATAATCTCTTTTCAAATTCATCGTTATGCGTTTTAGATCATGCCTCCTTGTAAAGCTTACGTAAGGAATGCTAATGCACACAACGCTAACGCAGTTCCTCCAGTCCCAGACCATGAGGTTTCGAATGTAGAGTTTCAGAATGCTATCTAACTTTGGCTCAGAGTATGGCTAACCAGAACAATCAGCAGTCCCCAGTTCCTACTAATGTTAATAATGGGTCGGCAGCAACCAGGGTTCGAGGTTTCATTTGGATGAATCTGCCAGAGTTTCTAGGGTCGCAGGTTGGTGAGGACCCACAGAATTTCATTGATGAGGTTAAGAAGATCTTTGGAGTAATGCAAGTATGGTAATGATAGGGTAGAGTTGGCACTCTACTAGCTTAAGGATGTAGCTCATATTTGGTTTACTTACTGGAAAGAAAACAGGGTTACAGATGCAGCTTCTGTGACTTGGGAATGTTTTACTGGAGCTTTTCTGGATAGATTCTTCCCAAGGGAGTTAAGAGAGGCTAAAGCTTAGGAGTTTATGAAATTGAGGCAAGGTACAATGTCAGTCCAAGAGTACGGGCTGAAATTCACTCAACTCTCCAAGTATGCTCCACATATGGTTGCTGATTCGAGGGCACATATGAGTAAGTTTCTGTTTGGGGTATCTGACTTAGTGAAAACAAAGAGCAGGAATGCTATGTGGTTAGAGGAGATGAATATATCTAGGCTCATGAGTCATGCTCAGCAGGTTGAGGGAGATAAGCCTTGGGAAATGGATAAGGATAACAAGAAGGCTAGGACAGGCAACTATGAGTACTCTCAGCAGAAATCAGGTGGTGGAAATCGCTCACAGTTTCAGCAGAGGTCTAAAGCCCCAGTACCTTCATCAGCTAGTGCTCCATCCCCCAGGTTTCGATAGGATCAGAAGGGTAGGGCATCAGGCTCTAAGTCTCAGGGCATTACTTCAGGTAACAGTACTTTCCGAACTCATCCAAAGTGTGGTAAGAACCATCCGAGCGAGTGTCTTACGGGCAAGGAAGGATGCTTTGGGTGTGGTCAATCTAGCCATAGGTTGAGGGATTGCCCTTCTGCCAGGCAGGGGCAAGGAGGTAACAACACTAGGTCTCAGTCTACAGCTCCAGCAGCACCAGCAGGTCGCCCAACTCAGCAGGGTGCTTCATCTGGTACAAGTGGCGGTCAACGCCACAACAGGTTGTATGTTTTTCAGGCTCGCTAGCATCAGGAAGATTCTCCTGATGTGGTCACTGTTACGTTGCGAGTCTTTCATTTAGATATTCATGCATTGTTAGATCCAGGGGCTACTCTTTCCTTTGTAACTCTCTATATAGCAGTAAATTTTGGTGTAAGTCCAGAAACTCTTTCAGAACCCTTCTCAGTCTCTACTCCAGTTGGTGACCCAGCTATAGCTAGACGGGTATACAAAAATTGCCCTGTCACTGTCTCTCAGAAAGTCACCTCAACAGATCTTGTATAGTTAGAAATGGTAGATTTTGATATCATTGTAGGCATGGATTTGTTACATTCCTGTTATGCCTCAGTCGATTGTAGAAATAGGATCGTTCGGTTTCAGTTTCCAAATGAGCCAGTCTTAGAATGGAAGGCTAGTAGCTTAGTAGGTCTATTTATCTCTTACCTTTAGGCCAGAAAGATGATTTCCAAGGGGTATATCTATCATCTTGTTCAGGTTAAGGATTCAAACTCCAAAACCCCAACTCTTGAGTCAGTCTCAGTAGTAAATGAGTTTCCAAAAGTGTTTCCAGAAGATCTTCCCGGAGTTCCTACCGAAAGGGAAATTGACTTTGGAATAGATCTCCTTCCAGATACCCAGCCCATTTCGATTCCTCCTTACAGAATGGCTCCAGCTGAGCTTAAGGAATTGAAAGAACAGTTAAAGACCTTCTAGATAAGGGCTTCATCAGACTAGTATTTCCCTATGGGGTGCACCAGTGTTGTTCGTGAAAAAGAAAAATGGTTCTCTCGGAATGTGCATTGACTATCGTCAGTTGAACTAAGTCACCATCAAGAATAAGTATCCCATCCCCATGATTGATGACTTGTTCGACCAACTTCAGGGTGCTAGTTTCCTTTCTAAGATAAACCTCAGATCCGGCTATCATCAGCTCAGAGTCATAGATAGTGACAATCCGAAAACAGCCTTTAGGACTCAGTATGGTCACTATGAATTTGTAGTTATGTCTTTTGGACTAACAAATGCTCTTGCAGCTTTCATGGACTTAATGAACAGGGAGTTCAAACAGTATTTGGATTTGTTCGTTATTATCTTTATTGATGATATCCTCATTTATTCTAGAAGTGAGGAGGAGCATGTGACTCACCTGAGAGTTGTTCTGCAAACTCTTAAAGATCGCCAGTTATTCACTAAGTTCAGCAAATGTGAATTCTGGTTACAGTCTGTCGCTTTCCTTGGTCATGTGGTATCTAGCGAAGGAATCCGAGTAGAGGTTGTGAAGCAATGGCCCAGACCCACCTCTCCAATAGATATTAGAAGTTATTAGGTCTGGCAGGGTATTACAGGAGAATCGTTGAAGGATTTTCATCCATAGCTTCGCCATTGACTAAGTTGACTCAGATTAAGGTTAAGTTTCAGTGGTCAGATGAGTGTGAGAAAAGTTTCTCAGAACTGAAGACTAGGTTGACTACAGCTCCGTTCTTGACTCTACTAAATGGTTCAGACGGTTATGTAATCTATTGTGATGCATCCAGGGTCGGCCTAGGCTGTGTATTGATGTAGCGAGGTAAGGTCATAGCTTATGCTTCTAGACAGCTTAAGGTTCATAAGAAGAACTACCTGACTCATGACCTCGAGCTTGCAGCTCTAGTATTTGCCCTAAAGATTTGGATACATCACTTGTATGGTGTTCATGTTGATGTGTTCACAGATCATAAGAGCCTCCAGTATGTGTTCACCCAGAAAAAGTTGAATCTTCGTCAGAGGAGATGGCTTGAATTCCTCAATGACTATGATATGAATGTGCTTTATCATCCTGGTGAGGCCAATGTAGTAGCTGATGCTCTTAGAAGATTATCTATGGGTAGTGTAGCACATGTTGAGGAAGAAAGGAAAGAATTAGCAAAAGATGTTCACCGGCTTGCTCGCTTAGGGGTTGGTCTTGTGGACAGGGCAGATTATTGAGTGATAGTTCAGAATAGATCTGAATCTTCATTGGTAGTGGAGGTTAAGGAAAAACAAGATAGTGATCCCATATTGCTTCAGTTGAAAGGTGCAGTTCATCAGCAAAAAGTAGAGGTTTTCTCCCAAGGGGGAGATGGTGATTGATATATTCCATCAAGAGAAAGGAGGCAGACTGGTAAGAAGGCCAACCACATAGGGGGGTGAACCGAAAAACTCATCTTTTTGGAGCGGACCAATCTTCCGTGCCGCCCTGTGCTTCGTTACCAGGGTCGCTTGTGTGTTCCTAATGTGGGTGAGTTGAGGCAGCAGATCCTTACAAAGGCTCATAACTCCAGGTATTCCATTCATCCAGGTGCCACTAAGATGTACCGTGACCTACGGGAAGTCTTTTGGTGGAATGGCATGAAAAGGGACATAGCAGATTTTTGGCTAAGTGCCCCAATTGTCAACAAGTTAAGGTAGAACATCAGAAACCAGGAGGTATGACTCAAGAGATTAACATTCTTACATGGAAGTGGTAAGTGATAAACATGGACTTCATTACGGGTTTACCTCGTACTCGCAGACAACATGACTCTTTTTGGCTGTCAAGACTACAGATTCAGCAGAGGATTACGCTAAACTCTAAATTAATGAGATAGTCAGGTTGCATGGGGTTCCTTTGTCTATCATCTCATATAGAGGTCCTCAGTTTACCTCTCATTTCTGGAAGTCGTTTCAAAAAGGTCTTGGTACCCAGGTAAATCTCAGCACAACATTTCATCCACTGACGGATGGTCAGGCAGAGCGTACCATCCAGACCTTAGGGGACATTGTGAGAGCTTGTGTGATCGACTTCAAGGGTAGTTGGGATGATCACCTTCCTCTTATAGAGTTCGCCTACAACAATAGTTACCATTCCAATATTTAGATGGCCCCTTATGAGGCTTTATATGGGCATAGATGCAGATCTCCTATTGGTTGCTTTGAAGTAGGTGAAGCGGCATTGTTTGGGCCAAATTTGGTACATGAAGCTATGGAAAAAGTTCAGCTCATTAGAGATAGACTTAAGATAGCTCAGAGTCCTTAGAAGTCCTATGCAGATGTAAGGAGAAAGGAATTAGAGTTTGAAATTGATGATTGGGTTTTCCTGAAAGTGTCACCTATGAAGGAGGTGATGAGATTTGGCAAGAAAGGGAAGCTCAGTCCAAGATATGTATGTCTTTACAAGATCCTAAAAATGGTTGGTAATGTGGCATATGAGTTAGAGTTACCATCAGAACTAGCAGCCGTGCATCTAGTCTTTCACATTTCCTTGTTGAAGAAGTGTGTGGGGGATCCAGCATCGATAGTACCATTAGAGAGTGTGGCTGTGAAGGACAGTCTCACTTATTAAGAGGAGCCAGTTGAGATTCTTGACTGTTAGGTTCGTAGGTTGAGAAATAAAGAAGTAGCTTCAGTGAAGGTTTTGTGGAGGAGTCAGTATATAGAGGGAGCTACTTGGGAAGCAGAGGCAGCCATGAAGGCCAAGTACCCTCATCTATTTCCTTCCGATTCCATTTCAGCTTCAGGTAATAGTTCCTCTCCATTCTCTCATTTTACTCTTGCGTAAAATCAGTCTTAGTATCATTTTCCTTCAGTTGTTCTTGCATTTTCAGCATATTTGCATGTTCTTGGAACTCAGTTCAGTCAGAAATCAGTTTCTAGTACTTAGTGGTAGGGATTGCAGCTCCTTCCCTACATACTCAGCTAGTTTAGACTTCATTCGAGGACGAATGTTCCTAAGGGGGAGATATTGTAACACATCGGAACTTAGCTCAGACAGAACAGCAGAAAATTAGTGAACCACGGAGCCCTTCACGAGCCGTGGTCCACCACACGAGTCGTGGGAAGGCTCGTGGAGGCAAGAAAGAACCTCCAAAGCTCAGGCATCATACCACGGAGCCCTCCACGGGCCGTGGTCTTGATGACGGGCCATGGGAGGGTCCGTGAACCTGAGCAAGCAGACCATCAGCCCAAGCGAAGGACCACGGTGACCTTCACGGTCCGTGGCCCTTCACACGGGCCGTAGTCGGCCTCTCCCAGAACCAGTAGTCACTGGCCAAGAACCAAGACCCACTTGACGGGTCATGGTCCCCAGGACAGACCATCATTGGGTCCGTGAAAGGCCCTTGTCAGATTTTATGTTAGGGGTCATTTGGTCTTTTCCCCTATATGTTTGGCACCTAAACTACGTCGTTTAACCCCTATATTACGTAGTTTTGGTCAGTTTAAGCCTAGTAACTTAATCAAATATTTCCCTAATCAATCATTCTCAAAAAATCAATCAAACTTAGAACAAAATAGGAGAAAAGAGGCGACCCAAAACTCTCCAAGAATGCAGCAGGTTTTCATTAGTTCCAGCCCCGAAATCAAAAGATTTCTTCGTGAAGTTTGTCACCATGTATGTGGGATTTCATTAGTGGGTTCCTTTCATCCACTAGGTCCCTAGAATTCAGTCAAATTCTTTATTCCCTTTATCTTGTTTAGACCTAGGGTTTCTAGAAATTTAGATAATTGTTGCGATTTAGCTATTGTAGTATTGTTAATAAGATTATCATGTTTTCGTAGCAATCTTGCTTAGTTCCTTGCATCAAACTCAGAACTCTAGTTGTGTAGATTCGTTTAGTTCATGAATTACACTAGCTAGGTCAGATAAATAGATATACACGCCTCAGATTTCAAATGTTTCATTATCAGTACTTAAATGTTACATTCTCAGGTAGCATGTCAGAATATTGAGCTATCCAGTATATTTCAGTTATGTTGTATTGTACACATTTCTAGTGGGAGTAGGCTTAACACCGAGTTGGACTAGGGTTCAGCGTACCCGTATAGTCCCAGAACTGCGTGCCCCCATAGGAGTATAAGTCCCCTCTGTTGGGCATCAAATTTAGTGATCACGCCAGTCATGCCTTTATACCCCCTGGCAAGGTATATTGGATCCTCTCGATGGGGCGCATACATCAGACTCCACGTTTAGCTCACGTGGTTTTTTCGGTTATTAGTAGCTCCCATAGTCAGACTTTAGCGCATTTGACCAGGTTTTCAGTTTTCACAATGGTATTCAGTTAGCATGTCATACTCATGATTTAGTACTTGGTCATTGCATTCAATTTAGCTTCTCAGTTATCCTTGTAGTACTTACATTCACATTCAGTTATATCATTGCTCAGTTACGCTTTGCTCAGTTATATGTTTGTACAGTTATATTCCATATCTTGCTTGCTCAGTACATTCCAAGTACTGACGCATACTCTGCGCTACATCCTTTCATGATGTAGGTTCAGGTACTCAGCATCCGGATAACGCATAGATCGGTTCCCTATCTTCACTTTAGCAGCTTCAGTGGTGAGTCATCATACTTCGAGGACAATAGACATGTTTTCTAGATTCAGTGTTTTCATTTCAGTTTCAGTTTTGCTAGTGTTAGCTGGGGGCATGTTCCAGTAACTCTAATCAGTTAGAGGCTTTCCCAGACATAGCATTAGATTCAGCTTTAGATTTGAGTTTGATCTTTCAGTTGTTATTAAACTCTTAGTATATTTTTTATATTCAGATCAGTTTTGGGTATTCCCCACTTTCAGTTAATTATTGTTTTTAAGTTTCCACACAGTATCTTTATTTATTTATCCTTCAGTATGCTTATGATATGTCAGCTTCAGGGTTAGCTTGGGGTCACTCGTGATCCTAGGTCCCGTGTTTACGTCAAGGGGGTAGCCTCGCGGCGTGACAGGCTTACCTCTGCTTCGCTGTTGACTTTATCGGAAGGATCAAATGGATTTGTTGTGTATTGTGATGCTTCAGGAGTTGGTTTAGGGTATGTTATTATGCAAAATGGGAAAGTTATTTCCTATGCTTCACGGAAACTTAAGATTCATGAAAAAAACTACCCCACCTATGATTTAGAACTAGCATCAGTTGTGTTTTCCTTAAAGATTTAGAGGAATTACTTATATCGTATTCATGTTGATGTGTTTACTGTCCATGAAAGTTTGCAATATATGTTCAAGCAGAAATATCGAAATCACCGCCAAATGAGATGACTTGAGTTACTAAAGGATTATGATATGAGTGTCCTCTATCAGCTCATCAAGACGAACGTGGTGGCGGATGCTCTTAGTCGGTTATCAATAGTTAGTGTTACTCATCTTGAGGATGGTAAGAATGAACTTGTTGGAGATGTTCATAGATTGGCCCTATTGGGTGTTCGGTTGGTTGACTCTACCAAAGGCAGCGTTATGGTACATAATGATTCAGAATAGTCTTTTTGTCAGATGTGAAAGCCAAGAAAGGTTTTGATCCAACTTTTGTTGAATGGAAGGAAGCGGTGCTTAAGAAATCCGTTTAGGCTTTCTCCCAAGGGGGAGATGGTGTACTTCGGTATCAAGTTTGTTTTTGTGTTCCTAATGTTGATGATTTAAGGGAGAAGATCTTATCAGAAGCCTATAGTTCTCGATATTCCATTCACCCTAGATCTAGTAAGATGTATTGTGACTTGCGGAGGTCTATTGGTGGAATGGGACGAAGAAGGATATTATGGAATTTGTGGCAAAATATCCTAATTTTCAATAAGTTAAAGTTGAACTTCAAAGTCCGGGAAGTCTATCCCAAGATATTAGTATTCCTACTTGGAAGTGGGAAGCTTTTAATATGCATTTTATTGTTGGCTTACCCCGCACCCAAAAACAACATGACTCAATTTGGGTTATTGTGGATCGTATGGGGAAATCGTCTAATTTCATTCTCATTAAGGTTTCTTATTCGACAGAGGACTATGCTAAGTTTTACTTAAGAGAAATGGTTAGGTTGCATGGAGTGCCCTTATCCATTATCTTGGATCGTGGTACACAATTTATCTCTTAGTTTTGGTAATCTTTTCAAAAGGGTCTTGGTACTTGTGTTATGCTTAGTACAACCTTTCATCCACAAACCGATGGGAAAGCAAATCGTACTATCCAAACTTTGGAAGATATGTTGAGAGCTTGTGTGATTTACTTTAAGGGTAATTGGGATGATCATTTGCCTTAAATTGAGTCCGTTTACAATAATACCTATCATTCCACAACATTGGTATGGCTCCATTTAGGGCTCTTTACGGTAAAAGGTTTAGATCTCCTATAGGTTGGTTTGAAGTTGGTGAAGTTGCCTTGATAGGTCCCGAGTTGATATATGAGGCTATGGAGAAAGTTTGACTTATTAAAGAAAGTTTGAGAACAGTCGACAATAATCCTATGCCGATGTTAGAAGGAGATGCCTTGAGTTTGATGTTCATCAATGGGTCTACTTGAAAATCTCAACCATGAAGGGTGTGATGAGTTTTGGAAAGAAAAGGAAGCTTAGTCCATGTTATGTGGGCCCATATCAGATTTTGAAGTGTTTTGGTAAAGTTTCTTATGAACATGATTTGCCTAATGATTTGACATCGGTACATCCAGTTTTCCATGTCTCCTTGTTCAAGAAATGTCTTGGAGATCTGACATCCATTGTTCCCTTGGAAGGTTTGGAATTTAAGAAGAATCTTTCTTATAAAGAAGTTTCGGTTGAGATTTTGGATAGGCAAGTTAAGAAGTTGAGAAATAAGGAAGTTGCTTCTGTGAAGGTTCTTTGGTGGAATAAGTTAGTTGAGGGTGAAACTTGAGAGACCGAGGCCGATATGAAATCCTGTTATCCTCATCTCTTTCCCTCAGACCCCACTCTAGCTTGAGGTATTTCGTTCCTCATGGTCCATCCTTATGTCTTAGTCATTCTCATAATTCTTTAAGCATGCATGCTCATGAAAACTAGATTTTTGAGAAAATGATTTAACTTGATTGATTTCTCCATGTTTACGTGCACTTGAGTATGAGTTGCATATAGGCCTTATGAAATGATGTTGTTGTGAATATGCTTCAGCTTGGAGTCAACTTTTCCTCTTCGGATATGTGCATTTACTTGATTACATTCATGTTGGGTTGTAAGGTCTTCTCCCTATACTTCTTTTGATGTCTTGAGTTCCATTTCTTGGGTTGGTGCCTGTATCTACGGGTCATACTTACGGACTGTAGAAGCTTCTAAATTACCCGATTGAACTCATTCTCCTAATTTCCCAAAAGTTGATCAAGTTCTTCCCCAAAATTTCTCTCTTTAAAGCTTGAAGAAGAAGGCTAGGGTTTCAAGTTCAAGTCTCCAAATTTACCATTGATTGTGGGCTTTTAACATCAAGGTATGATAGTATTTGGAGTCCTTTCCTCCATAGGGTTCCTAAATTCTCCAATTTTACAACTTAGAATCTCCAATTGAAATTAGGATTGTATTCAATCTGATGGGTTCTTATCATTTATGATTCAGTTGATTGTTTTATGTCTTTGTATGCATGAATTGAGATAATTGCATGTTTTTAAGTTGAATTTACTTGGACCCATGCATGATCCATGATTTCTAGATTTGATCATATAATGAAGCTTTTGAATTATGAAAAATGAATTTATGAAGATATGCATGTTTCTTTATGAAATTGATGAAAATGATTTAAGGTTGCTTTGAGAGTAAAGCATCAATGTTGTTGTTGTTGTGAAAGAATTTTCTCATATAAAGGATTCATAAGGTTGAGAGGTTTTTCTCACCTAAGTTGAATCAAGATTTAGGAGCTATTCTAATTATCTCTAGCTTGGATTGGCTACTTGATTGTGCCCTTCCATGGTTAATAAGACAAGTTAAGATTAATGGTTATTCCAAGGGATTTATGCTTAGCACCGAGTGGACAAACGGCGATTACCCATGTCCCATAACTATGTGTCACCATAGTTTTGTCTTAGATAGATATTAGCTAGTGGATCCACCTAAGCTAGAAGTTTATAGTTCTTACCTTGGCAAGTAAGGACTTCTCTTTTCTGTGAGGAATAGACACCGGATTCTATGTTATAGCTCATATGGTCTATGTCGGTTAAAAGTAAATCTCCCACAATAATGAACTACGGTTACTTTCTAAAAGTATCTTAAATGAGTTTTAAAGATGTTTTGCTTGCATTAATCAGGGTTATGACTTATGTTTTCTAACATGTTATTTCATGATTTAGCTTTGTTATTGCATGTCATATAGAGTCTTTTTTGCATGATTTCATAACTTTTATGCATTGCTATCATACTTGGTACATTTCATGTACTAACGCATACTTGTGCCTACATTGTTTTACTAATGTTTGGTCTGACGTTCTACCTCCCATACTCGTGGCTAGTGACCCCTTTTAGACATTGATGATTGGTGAGTCCTCATGTTCCAAGGACTGAGACTCTTTTATTGCTTTCATGTCTTTTCTTTTTGGATGTTGTATGTGATATATGGGTTACATCCCAATCACTCCTTTGATGTAATAGAAGGTTTGAGACTTATGTTTAGACTTCTGCTACTTTTTATCAAACTCTTTTCTATTAAATGCTACTTTTAAAACTCTCTTGTTTCTATTATCTTGTATGATGTATGTCAAGTATCTTGTGTAGGGCCTCTCGAGGTCTTATACGCCATGTCACATCTAGGATGTACTTTGGATCGTGACACATATAAAGTAGTAAAAGTTTTTTAGCTTAATAACAAGACTCTGGAATTGATTTATCAAGAAGAATCTTTCAACATCCAATAAAGTTATGACCCACAATCTATCATTTGAAGTACAAAAGTTTAGCCCTAAATCACCTATCACCTCTAAGCTTCTAGGAAATAACGGATGCTTTGGGAAGAATAGATTGTATCAGGTGTTTAATTTCGTAAAATGAAAATGGGTTGGGTTTAATAAATGAGTAGGTTTTAATTTAATCCTGCATTAAAAAGTGACAAGATTAGGCTGACACATGACTATTTGAAGAACCAAATTTAACCTCAGCTAGTCTGTTAGTTTCACCAGTATGTTTGAGCCCAAAAAACGTGAATGAGCATATTTAGATCAAAAGGTTAACAAAGGGTATTTGTGAGTCATTTGCAATGTGTTAGGAGTATTTTTTTTTTTTGCTTTTTCCCCACTATTTTGAAGATCAAAATTTGACCTAGTTTGATTTGTTAGTTTCACAAGTATGTTTTAGCCCAAAAAAACTTAAGGGTATGCTTAGACTCAATAGGTTTACATAGGGCATTTGTGAGCCACTTTCAATATGTTAGGCTATCTTTAGCCCTTATTCAAACTTGAAAAAGTAATATGAAGTAATGTTTTCTTCCATCTGCATTTGAATGATTTAATTATGAAAAGTAAAATAAATCATTTACTAAACAACGAGTATTTCAAAAAAAAATAACAGGCAAAAATTTTAGGGGGAATTTTTTAGAGTCATTAGCACAAATGCCACATAATGTTTTCTTTGTCCTTCCACACTTGTTAATAATAAGTGGATAAAATTACTCTTCCCATCCATGTTGCTTAGGTTTCTTCCCCAATTCATCTTCTTTCCCAACTTTATCTTTCTCTACTCCTTTAAATTTCAAACCTAGAAGGTGCATGTCTCAACAATGGTGAATTAAAGAGATTTTAAACTATTTAAGTAATAAGAATAGTTTTATTTTCAACTAATTTTTCAAAAAGACAAAACTTCCTATTATATTCACTGTGCATATCTCGACTCATTGTGTATAGGATTTACCTCATAAGGCAAAGCCTATCTTGATGATTATTCTGTTTCTTTTTTCTGTCATAAAATTTTAACAACCTCTGCCTCGAGGTAAGACTTTCCATTAGATTTGATACATACTAATTTTGCCTCATAAGGAAAAAGTTACCTTGATAATTACTATCCATCATTTTTTTTTAAAAAATTCAACCACTTTTGCCTCGAGGCTAAACTTCCCATTATATACACTATGTATATCTTGTCTCATTGTATATAAATTTTGCCTCATAAGGCAAACTTAGGATTTATTTTTAAAGCAAAACACCTTATACTCTTTAACCAACAATACATGAGCAATTGTTCAGCACATGTTAAAGAATTGAAGTGTAAGTTGAGAAAAATGGAGGAAGAAGTGAAGGTTTTACCGGAGAAGAGGAAAAATGAGAAAGCTAATAGGAAGGAGTAAGTTAGAAATGCTAATTACATGAATTGTTTCTGAATCAGGAGGTTAAAAGTGTATCAAGAAAGTCAACACCGTTGACAATAGAGGTTCATACTGTTTACAAAAGCTTCCACCCGATATGGTGATGTTTGCGACTCATTTATACAATGAAGGGTACTTGAAAGACTCAAACTTTTTGTTAGGAAGAAGTTTGATATTACTTGTTTCGAGAATATATATGCCCTTGATTTTGTAAAGTATGTAGCTGGGCAGTTTGGTAGAGATCGCAAGCGATTGCTAAGTAAGGGTCAACATTTGTTATTTTCACACATTTTAATAATGGTGTTAGTCCGTTCTTTGCCTATTACATTTGTTCATTGAGGACTTGAGGTATATTATTGCCTAATTTGTGTTTTGTTGATCTACCAGAATCTTTCAACAATGACATTTCTAATAGAATTTAGTTTACTAATCATCATATCATCATCATATTCATTCATTTATATCTATCTATATAAAATAGGAGAAGTAAGAAGTGTCACATGTTAGCACCACAAAAAATTAAAAATTTAAAAAATAATCTAAAAACTGATTGTAGGAAAAAACAATAATTACCATTAAATTTTTTAAAAAAAAAACTTAATATAAAAAAAAAGAAAAAAAAGTCAAACGGTGGATTAGGGGAAATGGGGTGGTTTTTTTTTCCATTCTTTTTTTAAAAACCTATTAAAAACAATTTTAAAACCATTTATAAAAAAAATTACTACTAAAAAAGATTGTTTAAAATTGTGGATTCTAGGGAAAATGGGGTAGTTTTTTTCCCTTTCTTTTTCAATTTTTTTTTATAAATTCTATCCATATGACATGTCTTATTTTTAAGAATAGAAAGAAGAGACTTCCAATTTAAAAAAAAAAAAGGATATCACGTCCTTTAAAAAAAGAAACCTCAAAATTAACCACAAAAAAATACATAAATACTTAATTTAAAATTACAATTTCAAATACTAACTAATCTTATCCCTGAAAAGAATCTCAACTTCCTAACCCACATCTTTGAAAAAAATTATTATTCTTAATAACATCATTCACATCTTTTTAAATCAAACTCTTCATAAGCGAATCCAAACATTTGTAAAACAAAAATTACATTCAAACAAAAAATTTATTACATTCACGTGAGATCATAAAAGAAAATGAGGAAAAGTATAGTAGTGTATTGTATGTATATATGTCATTGTTCTTAATTGTTTGATATGAAATTATGTTGTTATAATTGAAGGAGGAGGACCACCATACTCTCCAGTGCAACAAAGAAGAAAAAGAAGAAACGCGTGATAGATAAATGGAGGAACTTTGAAGAATTTTATATCAATGGACCATGTATGTCAATCACTAATTAAATTTGTTTGGCGTTTCTCACTTATGTTATTTTCATATTCTTTTAACGATTTCAATAAGTGTTTCATTTTGTAAGAATAAAATCAATATAAATATTATGAGAATGATGATGAATACACATATTCTGTCACGACCCGAGCCTACATCCTGGACGTGGACGGCACTCAAGAACCATTGTTGGTCCCCAAGCGAACCCTCATCCTGGCTGACTACAAGCGGAAGACTAACTCAAGCATACAAAAGCTTAAAACTGGATAAAAAATCATAGAATTTAGATACAAAGCTTTAACTCAAATGATTAACTCTGAATATAATAGAATATTCAACTAGCCAAAATAGGCAACTCAAGGCTTTAAAACATTTGACAAAATAAATGAACACACTTCTCAAACTCTACTATCTATCTCTGAAGCCTCTACTATTACAGAAGGATATCGGGACAAGATCCACGATATCTCAAAACTACTAACTGTAAGGTAAAGGTAAAGTCCTCCGGAATATAAGAAGGCTCACCAAAGCTGACTTGAATATCACATGAACTCAACAAAATACCTGTTGATGATCTGAATACCTGTATCTACATCGTGAAACGATGTTGTAACACCCCGGATTCGAAAGACGGAACGTAGCAACTTTTAAGCAGCTTACAGGTGCCATCGATGGTTCATGGGTTGGACCACAGACCGTAGGTGGGTCCATGGAGAAGGCCACCCGAAACCCTCCTGGCCAGATCCACGACTGGACCTACGGACCGTGGTTCAGGGGTCCGTGGGTCAGGGCCAAAGTCTCTGACCAGACCGCGCTTGGCCAGGACGTACCATAGGTCCATCCACGGTTCGTCGGTCGGGGTTCCGTGGGTCACGCCTGGCGGTCACTTTTAGGGGCATATGGGTCTTTTTTGGTTTTAATTAAATCAAAGTGGTGTCGTTTTTCCTAAGTCTAGAACACCTATATAAGTATTTTTAACCCCCAAAATCCCCCATTCAAGTCATTCTCTCAAAATCCCAAAAGAATTCCGAAAACGCCTCTCAAATATTCTCTCTCTAGAAGTTAGAAGAAGAAGGAAGAATTTGAAGCTAGGTCAAGTTCAAGTCTCCAATCTTCAAGCTTGTGTGGGATTTTTAATAAAGATATTATGGCTTTTCATCCATGGAGTCCCCTAGATTTCTCCAATTGTGAAGATGAAATACCCAATTCTAGTTAGGGTTTCTTCCAATGTTGTGGGTATTAATGAATGTTGATCTAATTGAGTGGATAATGACTTTTTATGATTGAATTTATAGGAAATCATGTTTTTAGGATGAAATTACATGTACCCAGGCCTAGCCTATGTTTCTAGGTTAGAATTGATATAGTTTTATTGATGCCATGAAGGGAAACTTTGTGGGTTTAGGTTTATCCACATAGAATTGATGAATTATGATGATAATTTCTTTAAGAGTAAAGCTTATGATATGAATTGTAGGTAATTGATGTTGGTGTGGTGTAAGAGATACTTCCCACATAAATTGATTAAGTATGAATGTATGAATGTGAAAGGCTTTCTCACATGAATGATTCTAGGTTGAAAGGATTGCTCACCTAAAATGAATCTCGACTAAAAGACTATGTAATTGATGAGGCTAGAGGTGACTACCCATGACCTCCATATGGAAGGATGTGAGGTGATTTCCCATACTCCTTAGAATTGAATAAGAGGCAAGTCCCCGCGTTCTTATTATGATGAATGGACATGGAGGTGAGTACCTGTGTCATATGATGTGATTGTGGAGGTGAGTACCCATAATCTTAAATTAAGTAAGGCAAGAGTCGAGTACCCATTACACTTTGTAAGTAAGGCAAGAGGCGAGTACCCATTAGCCTTTGTAAGTAAGGCAAGAGGCGAGTACCCATTAGCCTTTGTAAGTAAGGCAAGAGGCGAGTACCCATTAGCCTTTATAATCTAGGCAAGAGGCGAATCCTCATGTCTTTAAAAGTAAGTATGAATAATGAGAACTATGACATGAAGAATGAATAGCTTGGATTGTTGCTTGAGATGCCTTCCATGAGGTAAGCTTGACTAGAGGCGGATGGCCTAAGTCTTGACTAGAGATGAGTAAGGTTACTTGAGGAGTATTCCTTTCTTGTTATGATGATGATTTATGTACATTGATTATACTTATGGTTTATATTGACTAACCATTATGTTTATGTTGTTTATGCTAGCCATCATATTTAGTACATGTTTGTACTAACGCATACTCTTGCCTACATTCTTAGCAAATGTAGGGTCCGGCGACATTGACACTCTTTCTCGTGGCTAGGATCATAGTAGATCAGGGATTGAAGATTTGGTGAGTCCTCATAGCATTCGAGGATTTGACCACCATGTTCCTTTATGTATTTTATTTCATGTTTGGACTATTGTCTGGGTTGTGTCCCAAGATTTATTCATGTGGTATTAGATGGTTTGAGACAATTGTATTAGACTTCCGCTTCATTTTATAAAGACTTCAATTGTATTAAAATGTTTTAAATTTCCGCTTATCTCTATTACTTTATGTTATGATATGCTAAGTGGCTTGAATGAGGCCTCTCGGGGTCTCGTATGCCTTGTTACATCTAGGGGGTACCCCTGGGTCGTGACAAACTTGGTAATCAGAGTACAAGGTTTAGAATGATTCTAGGATGTCTCAAACCACGTCAAGTAGAGTCTTGTCCATAAGTGTGAAGCACGCCACATTTATGAATGAGAGGCTACTAGATTTTTAGGAAACTTCACTTCTCTAAGTCGTGCCATGGAGTTTAAATCTATAAAGTTTTTCTCCTAATCCTTACCCGATGGTGTTCAGGATATGACTACCAGAAGGACTAATGCTAGAAGGAATGAGGGAGACAATGTGGGTCAAGAAGTTCCTCCCCGGGTTCCTCCTCAAGCTCTGATCGATCCTTTGGCTGAGAACGTAACAAATGCGGAGTTTAGGTCAGATTTTCAAGTGTTGGCTCAAGTCGTGACGGCACAAGCCAATAGAGAGGTGGTAGCTCCCGTGAACCCAAATGTGGGAAAGGTGGCGGCAAGAGTGAAGGACTTTACAAGGATGAACCCTCCAAAATTTTATGGCTCTAAAGTTGAGGAAGATCATCAAGAGCTTATCGATGAGGTCTATAATATACTTGCTATTATGGGAGTGACACTAGTAGAGAAGGCGGAATTGGCCGCTTATCAACTCAAAGGGGTTGCTTAGATTTGGTTCAATCAATTGAAAGAGGCAAGGATGAAAGGAGCGGGTCCTATAGAGTGGGTGATGAGTCTGAGATTTCAACTCATTTGGGCTTTGTTTTGATAGTATAAGTGTCCTCAAATGCCTAATTTATGCTCTAAACTGATGTTAAAGTGTTGATTTGCAGCTATGAAGGCTAAAGAGCAAGGCAAGGATATGATAGGACAAAAACGAACTAAAACGCTGAAGAAGTGAAGAAAGGCTATTCTGGTGATCACCAAGACCACTCGGCGCACCGCCGAGTGGCTCTTTAGCTCGCCCAAATTTCCAGCATGCCAACCCTGGGGAAGAACCAAGTTGGCGACAGAAATAGGCAGTTGGCGAATCGGCGATCGACTCCGCGATGGTCATTTAGACCGCACAAAGTTACAGGACCTGGGATGTTGAGGATGAATGCAAAATGACGATGTAAAGGAGAAAAAGGTGGATCGCTGAACCACTCGGTGAGGCGCGACTTATACCACCGAGTGGACTTTCAGGCCAAAACGCAGGCAACTATAAATTGGATTTTTTTTTAAAAAAATTAAGGAGTTCCCAGGAGTGCCCAGATAGTACTGATCCCCTAATTCTAGTTTTAGAGTTTTCTTCTAGTTTTTCAGTTCTTATTGTAAACTTTGAGGATTTCTAAGCTGAATTGTGAGGATTTGTAAGTGGGTTTTTGAATTTAATCACTTTTGAGCATTGTAAAGGCTCAGAGACTCTTACCCAGCTGATGGCTAATCTAGTTGGTAACTGCTTTTACCATTTTATGATGCTTAGCTAAAATCTCAATTCTTGGGGTGTGATCATGTGATTGTGGGTTGAATTAGCTTATGGGTATTGTTATTTACTAACTTAAATTTTGAATTGAAGTGGGTTTAATTGTTAGCTACGTTTTAATCTAAGAATTATAGTTGCAAATGCAATTCTAGTGTAGAGTTTTGGGCTTTCTTAAGAGAGAAGTTTTAGAACGAAAGCTTTCACCTAATGATTGTAGTTATTGGATTGATATGGGTTTAGCTCGAAAGAGTAAATCCTAAATCAGATTCTACCCATCTAGCTCAAGAGAGTGGATGAATTAAGGTGTGGGTTGTTCTTATTTGCTAAGCTTGTTGATGTTTGAAAGAAATCACTTGAATCGAGGTAGTTGTTCAAGAGAAAACTATCTTATTTATATACTAGCCTACCTATTGATATTTAGCTATTTTTTTAGTAATTTCAATTACTCGTACAGTGAAATTTACCCATAATCGATCACATCCCGAGAATTCCTCTCTATATTATTATTTCCCTCGTGTTTGATTGTATTGTAGCTGATAATTGATAATCCAAACCCCCCATCTGACATTCTTTGTCACCCCCTTAGACTTGTTTACATGTTTACGAT
This sequence comes from Solanum etuberosum, assembly GCA_029582245.1. Classification (NCBI taxonomy): domain Eukaryota; kingdom Viridiplantae; phylum Streptophyta; class Magnoliopsida; order Solanales; family Solanaceae; genus Solanum; species Solanum etuberosum. The sequence goes on from JAJONR010000326.1 coordinate 235,824, forward strand.
AATTTACATTCCTATAACTGAATAGATCATATTGTTACTTCATAACTGAATCTGAACAATTGTACCGCCCCCTGTGGGTTCGACCACAACTCTTCATTGGGTTTTATGTTGAATAACGACCGTCTTTACATCTAGAATTTTAAGAGGTGTAATCTGAGCGTTAATAAAAAATGGCACCGCTGCTGGGGAGTGGTGATGTTTAGAATTCTATTATTGAAGTTTGAATTGTGATATTTTTGTGTTATAGTTGAATCGACTTACTTTGTTTGTGTTTGTGTTTGTGTTTGTGTTCGTTGTGTTGAACAGAAGAAGAAATGAGCGTAAATGGGAGCAATGGTAGCTAAGTTGGCCACCAAGACGATATAGGGAATTTGAATGATGTTAACGACCTTATCCAATTGGGTGGTGTCGGGGCTATACGTCTACCTCCTTCTGAAGGGAACACTATTTTTCACATCACTAGCACAATGCTTCAGCTCCTACAATTGAAAGGGTTGTTTGGAGGGCTAGCTCATGAGGATCCCCATGAGCAAGTTTGGAATTTCGTTGACGTTTGTGGACCGTTCTCATTCAAGAACATTTCTCAAGAATCGTTCTGTCTTTGATTATTTCCATACTCTTTGATGGGAGAAACCACAAAGTGGTTGGCTGATCTTCCGAGAAACTCCATTACCACTTGGGATGAGTTGACCATAGCTTTCTATGTGAGGTACTTTCCCCCGTCAAGGATGATGACGTTAAGGGATAGCATTCAAGGGTACAAACACTTGGAAGGGGAACCAATCCACGAGATGTGGATGAGGTTTCAAAAGCTATTACTTCAGTGCACAACTCATGGGCTGCCCCACGATGTCTTGTTGCAATACTTTTACAGGAGTTTTGACTCGGTGAACAAAGGGGTTGTTAATCAACTTATTCCCGGTGGTATAATGCAACAGCGTTGGGAGGTCTCATCTCAACTCCTTGATCGCATGACCAAGATCAATAGAGCATGGTACACTCGTGAGGACCAAGTGTCTCCTTTCACCTTTAATATGACAAAAGAGCAGATCGATAAGGATCAAGAGAGAGACCAAACATGGCAAAAATGATGACCCAGCTGGACTTATTGTCGAAAAATGTGATGGGTAGTGGGTTGAAGAGTGTAAATGATGTGGGTGTTGGTGGAGCAAACCCCGAGGAAGCACATTTTTAAGTGTTGTACAACGAGGAAGTGAACTTCCTTGCAAATCAAAGAGGAGGTTTTCATCAAAATTATCAAAGGTCGGGTGGAAATCCGGGCTGGAAGAGAGATGATGGATGGAGAGATCGTGACAGAGAATAGGGTGATCGTAATGCCACTTGGAAAGAAAGAGAGGGTGACAAGGATAGGTACATCCCACCTCATGAGTGTCAAAAGCCCAAGGAACCAAGGGCGACTCGGAGAATGTCTGTACGGAAGACATGCTCTCACGCATTCTCAATAAGGTAGAGGGGTCTGATAAAGTCTTGTAAGAAATGAAAGAAGACGTCTCTACACTTAACCAGACGGTCACCTCACATTCAGTGTCAATCAAACAATTGGAGACACAAATGGGTCAAATCTCGATTCATTTGAATCCAAGGGCAAAAGGAGGGTTGCCTAGTGACACAATGGCAAATCCCAAAAACGAAGTTTGAGTGGGTATCTCTATCGTGCGACAACCTTAAATAAGGTGATTTTTGGGAGGCAACCCAAGTCTTTGATGTTTTTAAATTTTGTTTTTAAGTAACGGGTGTTGATTTTGCAGGTTGAAAAGTGAAAAGTGTTGGAAAATGGGCAATTAGGCGAGCCAAAATTCCAGTCGGTGACTCGCCGAAGAGGTCGGTGAGCCTGACTTGGACCGCCGTTGGAACCACCCAGCTTGATGGGGAATTCTGTAAAACTCGGCGAGCCAAAAACTCAGTCGGCGACTCACCGAACAGGTGAGCGAGCCCGACTTTATCCGCCGTTGGACCCGCAAAGGGCTGGGAGTTCTATAAAACTCGGTAAGCCAAAGCACCACTCGGCGCATCGTTGAGTGGGTAGGCGGGCACGACTTACTCGGCCAACTGGCGCGTGAACTGGAAGTTTTTAAAGGGTCAAACAGTTTTAAATTCAAAAATCCTTCATTTCTCTCTCATTTTCACCTCTCGAACTCTCACGCCGTATTATATTATTTAATTTTTGCATTTTTTGCTTTTGTTTGATTGGGATCTTTGCTCCGGATTGTGGAATTTCTTTGTCGCCTAGCTTTTCAAAGACTTTATCGGCATAAAGGTTGGTTTTTCGAACCCCAAAATTTATATGTGGTTGAACTCGAATGAAATCAGTATTTTGTTGTTGAATATTGTTTGGTAATCATCGAATAAGTGCTTGTTTGCCTAGTTTTAAGTGAAATCAAAATTAATCGGCCTTTAATAATGATTCATGTGTCTTTTCTTGTTGAAATCAAGTCGAAATTGGTGGGTTGTGCTACATTTGTGTTGGGTCTAGCAGGGTGAAGTCTGAGTAACCCCGAATTGTGCCGAATGTCATAGTTTGACCGATAATAGAGCGGTTGACGTAATTCTTAAGCGCAAAAGATGTCAAATGGCCAATTTTGGCCAAATCGGGGGAAGTCTGAGTACCCCGAAGGCATGGGTAGTATGGGTCTTGCTTTAATTTCATAGTGTAAGTTTTTAATTTTGATCTCGTGGGCTGCGGGTTTGATTTTGAAGAATGGCGTGAAAACTGGTACGATTGGGCCATTTGGCGAGCTGGGTTGAGCTCACCGAAGGGTTCGGCGGTTCACCTAAGTCACCCTAGATCGCCCTTAATTTCCTTAAATTTTTGAGTTTGATTCTGTGACTTTCGGCGATACGCCTGAGCACGCCGAGTTCACTCTGCGACTCACCGAAAGTACTTCTTGATCGCCCTTCTGCTCCCCTAATTTCTTAAAATACACTGTAACTTTCAGCGAGCTACTTTTAGTTCACCGATTGGTGTCGGAGATCCGTCGAAAGGCCCTGGACATCACCGACCAACTTCAAGTTTTTGGAATTTTTATGCTGGAACTTTTGGCGAGCCCGACTTGGCTCACCAACGTGATCCGACGACTCGCCGACCGGTTCAGCGAGTCTTTCTGCAACTCATTTTCTGCACTTTTTCTGGAACTTTTTCTAACATTTTTCTATGTTGTTTGCAGGAATGGCTAGACCCAAAGTTTCCAGAAGAGACATGCCGCCCCAAAAGCGGGCACGGGGAATGGTAATAAATGAGGAGGCAGCTGCTTCCATAGCAAAGGCCACGAAACTACCTACAAAGGGAGGCAAAGGCAAGGGCAAAGCGCCCGTGAGTGCGACGTCGAAGGAGGCTAGCCCAGATAGTGAGGGAGTATACGAGGCACAACTCACTACCTCCGACAGTGAGGGGGAATCGCAGAGTGATTCACAGGCTCCTATCTCTGAGCCTGAGGATAATCAGTTACTTGAGGCTAGGAGAACAGAGATACGCTCCAAGGCAATGAACGATCCGTCTAGGATCCTAGTGCCTCTAACGCCCACACCCTCAGCTTCAGCTCCAGTGCCTCCGCCAGCATAGACGGTGGTCCCAGCTCCACCAGTACAGGGTCCTCCTCCCCGATCACTCAACCGATTAAAGGCCGAGGGACTGAGGACCATATTAGAGGAGAAGAGATTGTCCATAGATGGTGTGGTGAACAAATATCCAGCAGTGTGGGACAATCTTAGATTCCACATATTCGAGGTTTTAACCAAGCCCTGTGGCCCATACATTCCTACTTGGGTCCGGGAGTTCTACTCTGCGTACAGTGACTTGGTGCCTCAGGGGAAAAAGAAGGCTGGTGCCGTCAAGCCGGTGGACTTTGTGGTGGTCCGAGGGAAGAAGGTTAAATACAGCAGTGATGATATAAATGTTCTATTCGACCGTGCCTCCGACTTTATATATGACTACCAGAGCATCATCACGATAAAGACTCTGGATGACTTAAAGGTTTGGTTGGCCCCCTACTCTCCGCCACCCAAAGGCGGCCTTTCTTGGGTCCATCATTGCTAGGAAGAGGCTTAATTTGGGTTTGATTATTGAGCAGGAGAACGCCATGAGGGCCAAGCAGCGCCTGACGTCTCTCTCATTTCCGGTGTTGATTACCGAGTTGTGTCAACGGGCCCGAGTTCAATGAGATGAGAAGAGGGATGTCGAGGTTACACCCATCTCTTCTACCGACATCCGGCGTATAGAGGCCGAGTACATGAGGGACGACGCTGACAGGAAGAGGGCAGCCCCAGTGGACACATCCCCGAGGTTGACATTGATATGATACCTGCAGGCAGTCATGCCTACTCCGACCACTGGGCCTTCAAGTACTTCCAGCTCCACTCCTTTCGATATTCCTGGCACTTCTGTTGCACCCCATCCCCCTATATTTGCTGCTGCTTCTGCTTCTAGGCCTCCGATCACCCAGGCGATGTTGTTCAAGATGGGGCATTTGGCCCCATCTGCCAATGTGCGTGCCTTCCGGCTAGAGGCCATTGTTCCTGGGATGTTCGAGAGAGCCATTGCTACTGCTTTGACACCCCTCAGAGCTTCTACTGATGCCCTCACTGTGAGAGTAGAGGTGTGTTAGAGAGAACAGGGAGCTACTGATGCGGTGACGACCTTGAGGTCAAAATTACTGGGTTGAGAAAAGATATGGACCAGCTGAAGTCCATTGATTTCACCTCACTATTTGGGATGGTGGAGATCCCAGATGACCCGAGCATAGATATTTCAGCTTGTTCTGAGGTGCCTCTGGCTACCACTGGAGATGAGGTTAGAGCTGATGACGCTGAGGGTGAGTCCGAGGCTGAGACGGACGAGGAGCAGCTTGGTGATCGAGAGGAGGTTGTTTAAGAGGACTTGGTTGACTTGGAAGGTGCCAGAGACTGCTAGACAGGCATCGCTTTGGGATATTTCCATGGTGGGCTCTAGTGGAGCGAAGGATGTTCAGACACCGGGCACTGATGCCCAGACAGAGGGAGCTGTGGATATGCACACTTCACCCCAGGCTTAGCCTGGAAGCATGATTCTTTTACCTCCTTTTTTGTCACTTTTTAGACTATTTTTTCGTAGTTGCATTTGAGGACAACTGCATATTTTGTTGGTGGGGTGCGGTATTTCCATACATACCTCTTTTTGTGGGTTGTTTTATGAATATTGATCGTAATTGAGTTTTGTGAACATTGAGCTTATTGGGTTATTTATATATTTTGGTTGTGGAATTGTGGCCCATTGTTTTGATAGAATATGGTTTTGAACCAAATTTAAAAAATTCCCACCTCTTTTGTGTGTGATTGTGGCTGTTATTATACAAATTTGAGTGTCGGTTGTGGTCAATACCGGTGACTTAAATAGTGCTCTTAATTGAACAAAATGAATGTGCGACTACGATGAGGCAAACGAAGTTACATAGGCAATATGTGAACTTTGAGCATCTTATTGTGACTAGCCGATTGTCGATGAAGTCTCTTGTGATGAATATTGCACGCTAGCTAGAAAGTGTGGAGTCTTGTTTGATAATTGTATCAATGCCTTATGTGGTGAGATAGTATGGAACATTGTGCTTGATGACACCTAGAATTTTCCCCGTTGGTTTGGTTGACTGAGTGATGCAAGCAATAGACATGATCTTAGGTAAAAAATTTGAAGAGTGAGCCAATTTGACAACATACCTCTTTGTGGCCAACCTTGTGAGAAGTGTGAACCTTGTTTGGCCCCTTTTGAGCCTAACCTTTTCTTGAAAGAAACTTGAACAATTGTTACCTCTTTTTAACCCTTCACCCATAACTTTCATGAAGAATGGTTTGTTTGAATAGTCAACTTAGGTCAAAAGCTAAGTTAGGGGTGTGGTGAAAAAGAAGGAGAATCAAGAAGTGTGAAATATTCCCCCGAGTTGGATTGTTTGGAAAAATAATGGAACCCCTCCATATAAAAAAAAGGAAGAAAAGAAATGAAAAAGAAGAAAGAAAAGAAAAAGACTGAAAAAGTTGTGAAATAAAGTTGTGAAAATAGAAAAAGAAATGGGGTATCCGGTGATTCATGTCTAGTTAAATAATATGGTGGATTATGATCATGTCTGAATGAGAAAGAGAAGGAGAAAATGATTTTCAAGCCATACTTCACGAAGGTGGAAGCCACTAAGCCTAAATTGACATACCTTTACACTCAGCCCCATTACAAGCGTTAAAAAGACCTTTGTGATCTTGAGTGAGCTGAAACGAATGTTGATTGGAAAATAAGGGCAAGCCTATGGGTGGAGTCATGCATGTGTTCATCTTTGTGAGTGTGAGAGTTGTATGCGATTCCGGAACCTTAAATTGTTGAGAGATATTGTGTGAATATGGAATCATCTTTGTTGTGAGGGCATTTGAATACATTTGTTGAACTTGAACTTGTATTTCAAGAAAGCATTATGAGCTTGAGTACTCTTGATGATGGTGAGTCACAATTTTAAACTTTGAGTGCACAATTGATCATTGTATGAGTAATTTGAACCTTGTTGTGTCCATTTATGTTGAGTCTTATGCAGCACTGTTTGTAGACATCCTTGTTGAACTGATTGATCTTGAGTTTTACTTGAGGACAAGCAAAAGTTTAAGTTGGGGGTGTTGATGAGTATGAGATTTCGACTCATTTGGGCTTTGTTTTGATAGTATAAGTGTCCTCAAATGTCTAATTTATGCTCTAAACTGATGTTAAAGTGTTGATTTGCAATTGTGAAGGCTAAAGATCAAGGCAAGGACATGGCAGGATAAAAAGGGACTAAAAAGATGAAGAAGTGAAGAAAAGAGATCCTGGTCATCGCCAAGACCACTCGGTGGTGTTTAGCTCGCCCAAAGTTCCAACATGCCAACCTTGGGGAAGAACCAAGTTGATGACATAAATGGACAGTCGGCGAATCACCGATCGACTCTGCGATGGCCACTTTGATCGCCCAAAGTTACAGGACCTGGGATGTTGAGGATGGATGCAAAATGGCGATGGAAAGGAGCAAAGGGCGGATCGCCGAACTACTCGGAGAGGGGTGACTTATACCGTCGAGTGGACTTTCAAGCCAAAACACAGGCAACTATAAATTGGATTTTAAAAGGAATTTTGAGGAGTCCCTAAGAGTCCCCAGATAGTACTAATCCCCTAGTTCTAGTTTTAGAGTTTTCTTCTAGTTTTTCAGTTCTTATTGTAAACATTTAGTATTTCTAAGCTGAATTGTGAGGATTTTCAAGTGGGATTTTGAATTCAATCACTTTGAAGCATTGTAAAGGCTCGGAGACTCTTACCCAGCTAATGGCTAATCTAGTTGGTAACTGTTTTTACCTTTTTATGATGCTTAGCTAAAACCCCAATTCTTGGGGTGTGATTATGTGATTATGGATTGAATTATCTTATGGGTATTTTTATTTACTGACTTAAATGCTGAATTGAAGTGGGTTTAATTGTTAGCAGCGTTTTAATCTAAGAATTGTAGTTGCAAATGCAATTCTAGTGTAGAGTTATGGGCTTGCTTGAGAGAGAAGTTTTAGAACCAAAGCTTTTAATTAATGATTGTAGTTATTGGGTTGATATGGGTTTAGCTCAAAAGAGCAAATCCTAAATCCGATTCTACCCATCTAGCTTGAGAGACTGGATGAATTAAGGTATGGGCTGTTCTTATTTGCTAAACTTCTTGATGTTCAAAAGAAATCACTTGAATCGGGGTAGTTGTTCGAGAGAAAACTATCTTACTTATATCCTAGCCTACCCATTGATATTTAGCTATTTGCTAGTAATTTCAATTACTCGTACAGTGAAATATACCCATAATCGATCACATCCCAAGAATTCCTCTCTATATTGTTATTTCCCTCGTGTTTGATTGTGTTGTAGCTGATAAATGACAATCCAAACCCCCCATCTGACATTCGTTGTCACCCCTTAGACTTGTTTACATGTTTACGATAATTTACATTCCTATAACCGAATAGATCACATTTTTACTTCATAACTGAATCTGAACAATTGTACCGCTCCCTGTGGGTTCGACCCCAACTCTTCGTTGGGTTTTATACTGAATAAAGATTGTATTTACATCTAGAATTGGAAGAGGTGTAATATGAGTGTTAATCAATGGGAAAGGTTCAAAAGTGCTTTTCTTGATAGATTCTACCCTCTTGAGATGACAGAGGCCAAAGTACTTGAGTTCATTAACCTTCGGCACGGAATTATGAGTGTAAGGGAATATGCTTTGAGGTTCACTCAACTATCTAAATATGCTCCTTCTATTATGGCGGATTGTAGAGCCAAGATGAGTAAGTTTGTGTCGGGGGTGTCTGACATGGTAGTGAAAGAGTGCTGCACCGCTATGCTTGTCCATGACATGGACATTTCTCCCCTTATGGTGCATTCCCAACAAATTCAAGAGGAAAAGCTCAAGGAAAGATCTAGGGAAGCAAAGAGGGCAAGGACGGATGATGGTAACTTTTCATATTCTAGATCCGGTGGACGAGGTCGTTCAAGGTTTCGGCAAAAGTTCTTCGGGCAAGGTTCTTCAAATGCTCCTATAAGGTCTAACAATGAAAGGGTGTCGAACCCTAAACCTCAAGGGGACGGTAGTAGGTCCTCAATGCCTACTTGTGCTAAATGTGGGAGAAATCATGAGGGTAAGTTTCTAGCGGACTCCAATGCTTGCTTTGGGTGTGGTAAGATGCGTCACAAGATAAGGGATTGTCCCTCGGTCGCTAAGAATGAGGGAGATACTCATCGTAGGGCTCAATCCTACTCTTCATCCGGTCCAAGTGGTTCGGGTGCGAATGCCTCTAAGCAAATCCGATTCTATGCGCTCCAGACTAGAGGTGATCAAGAGAGTTCGCCTGATGTGGCTACCGGTATGTTGAAAGTTTTCCAAATAGATGTATATGTTTTACTTGATCCCGATGCTACTTTGTCCTTTGTGACGCCCTATGTGGCTATGAGATTTGATGTGCTTCCTGAAGTGTTGCTAGAACCCTTTTTCTGCTTCTACCCCTGTTGGTGATTCTGTGTTGGCTGAGAGGGTATATAGAAAGTGTCCCATCTCCTTATACCATAGATTTACTCTTATTGACTTGGTAGAACTTGATATGTTAGACTTCGATGTCATCCTTGGTATGGATTGGTTACATTCATGCTATGCTTCTATGGATTGTAGAACTAGGGTGTTTAAGTTCCAATTCCCAAATGAGCCTATCCTAGAGTGGAAGAGGGGAAATTTTATGCCTAAGAGTCGGGTTATTTCTTGTCTTTAAGCTAGAAAGATGATTTCAAAGGGTTGCTTTTACCATCTAGTGAGGATTAGGGATGTAGATTTTGAAACCCCTTCTCTTTAGTCAGTCCTGATTGTAAAAGAGTTTCCGAAAGTGTTCCCAGATGATCTACCCGGTATTCCTCCTGAAAGGGAAATAGATTTCGATATTGACATTCTCCCGGATACGCAACTTATTTCTATTCCTCCCTATAGAATGGCTCCGGTGGAACTTAAGGAGTTGAAGAAACATATGAAAGATCTGTTAGATAAAGGTTTCATCCGACCAAGCATCTCACCATGGGGTGCTCCAGTGTTGTTCGTTAAGAAAAAGGATGGTTCACTCAAAATGTGCATCGACTATCGACAGTTGAACAAAGTGACTATTAAGAACAAGTATCCTCTCCCTGGGATTGATGATTTGTTTCACCAACTTCAAGGGACAAGTTATTTCTATAAAATTGATCTCCGATCGGGTTATCACCAATTGAGGGTGAAAGAAGAAGATATTCTGAAAATGGCTTTTAGAACCCGATATGGTCATTATGATTTTCTAGTAATGTCATTTTGTTTGACTAACGCTCCGGCGGCGTTTATGGACTTGATGAATAGAGTGTTTAGACAATACCTTGATATGTTTATGATTGTGTTCATTGATGATATTTTGATCTGCTCAAGGAGTGAGGATGAGCATATTGATCATTTGAGGATTGTGTTTCAAATCCTTAAGGAACAATAACTCTTTGCAAAGTTCAGCAAGTGTGAGTTTTGGCTAAGGTCTGTAGCTTTCCTTGGTCATATTGTTTCAAGCAAAGGTATAGAGGTAGACCCTAAGAAGACAGATGTGGTCAAGAGTTGGCCTAGACCTCTATCACCTTCGGACATTAGAAGTTTCTTGGGTTTGGCCAGTTATTATCGATGATTTGTTGAGGGTTTTTCTTCTATTGCCTCTCCATTGACGGCTTTGACTCAAAAGAAGGCTAAGTTTGTATGGTCCAAATTATGTGAAAAGAGCTTTCAAGAGTTGAAAGATAGACTTACTTCCACTCCGGTTTTGACTTTACCGAAAGGAACGGATGGTTTTGTGGTATATTGTGATGCCTGGATAATTAGGTTGGGATGTGTGCTTATGTAAAACGGAAAGGTAGCCTATGCTTCAAGGCAACTTAGGTTCATGAGAAGAATTATCCAATCCACGATCTTGAACTAGCGGCGGTGGTTTACGCCTTAAAAATATAGAGGCATTATTTGTATGGTGTGCATGTAGATATGTTCACCGACCACAAAATCTTGCAATATGTGTTTAATCAAAAAGATTTGAATCTTCGCCAAAGAAGGTGGCTTGATCTATTGAAGAATTATGATATGAGTGTTCTCTATCACCCCGGAAAGGCGAATGTAGTAGCGGATGCTCTTAGTAGGTTGTCTATGGGTAGTGTTGCTCACATTGATGATGATAAGAAGGAATTGGTACGAGAGGTACATAGATTAGCCCGTTTGGGTGTTCGATTGATGGACTCCACCAAGGGTGGTATTATGCTTCGCAATGGTTCCAAATCATCTTTTATGAGTGATATGAAAGCTAAACAATGTCTTGATCCGACTTTGGTAGAATTGAAGAAAGCGGTGCTCAAAAAGTCTGATGAGGTTTTCTCTCAAGGAAGAGATGGAGTATTTAGATACCAAGGTCGACTATGTGTTCCAAATGTTGATGACTTAAGGGAGAAAATCTTGACAGAAGCCTATAGTTCTCGATATTCCATTCACCCGGGAGCCACCAAGATGTACCGTGATTTTTGGGAGATCTATTGCTGGAATGGGATGAAGAAAGATATTGTGGGATTTGTGGCTAAGTGTCCAAATTGCCAACAAGTGAAGGTTGAGCATCAGAAATCGGGAGGTTTATCCCAAGACATTAGCATTCCTACTTGGAAGTGGGAAGACCTGAATATGGATTTTATAGTGGGGTTGCCACGTACTCGGTGACAATATGATTCGATTTGGGTTATAGTATACCGAATGACGAAATCGGCCCATTTCATTCCCATCAAAGTTTCTTATGTGGCGGAAGACTATGCCAAGTTGTATTTGAGGGAAATGGTAAGGTTGCATGGGATACCCTTGTCCATTATCTCCGATAGAGGTACTCAGTTTACTTCCCAATTTTGGAAGCCATTCCAGAAGGGTCTTGGCACTAATGTGAAGCTTAGCACGGCTTTTCACCAACAGACCGATGGGCAAGCGGGGTGAACGATCCAAACTTTAGAGGATATGTTGAGAGCATGTGTCATCGATTTCAAGGGAAGTTTGGATGATCACTTGTCGTTCATAGAGTTCGCTTATAATAATAGTTACCATTCTAGTATTAGTATGGCCCCTTTGAAGCTCTTTATGTTAGGAGGTGTAGATCTCCCATATAGGTGGTTTGAGGTGGGTGAGGTTGCCTTGATTCGACCCGAATTAATTCATGAGGCTATGGAAAAAGTATGGCTCATTAGAGAGAGGTTGAGAACGGCCCAAAGTCGACAAAAGTCCTATGCCGATGTTAGAAAAAGAGACCTTGAGTTTGAGGTTAGTGATTCGGTCTATTTGAAAATCTCACCCATGAAGGGTGTGATGAGATTTGGGAAGAAAGGGAAACTTAGTCCCCGATACGTAGGCCCGTATCAAATCTTGAGACGTGTTGGTAAGGTTGCTTACGAACTTGATTTGCCAAATGATTTGGCAATGGTGCATCCGGTGTTCCATGTCTCTATCCTTAAGAAGTGTGTTGGAGATCCGACATCCATAGTTCCCCTAGAAGGCTTGGGGGTTGATGAAAGTCTCTCTTATGAAGAAGTTCTGATTGAGATTCTAGACCGGCAAGTTAAGAGATTGAGAAACAAGAAACTTGCTTCCGTGAAGGTATTGTGGAGAAACCACTTAGTTGAGGGTGATACTTGGGAGGCCGAGGCCGATATGAAGTCCCGTTATCCTCATCTCATTCCTTCTACTCTAGCTTAAGGTAATGAGGTTCCTCTTGGTTTGTTTTATGATTTGAAGTCATGTGTGATTTAGATGTTCCCATGATTTTTTTATGTTATTCATGTTCATGAAAACTTGTGTTTTAAAAGAAAATGAGTTTATATGATTGATTTTCCTCATGTTGTAGTGCATTGATGTATGAGTTGCCTACAGACTTCATGAGACGAATTGATGAACATGCTTGAGATATGCTTTTTGAGATTGAATTGCATATGAGCTCCATGAGATTGTGTTGAGCATGCTTTTAAGTTTGGAGAAGGTAGTTCCTCCTTGAATATAGGAAATCTGAAAATTCCATGCATATTAGGTTGTTAGATGTAGTTCCTACTTTCTTATAGTGCATTGAGTATGTTTGTCCTGGAGTTGATGTTTCCTCCTTAGTTGTGTGCATTTTAATGTGTTGCATGCATGATGGGTTGCTAGTCTAGAGTCGTTTCCTTTAAGAGGTGTCTAGAACATCATTCGAGGACTAACGATCCCAAGGGAGAGATAATGTAACACCCCGAATTTGAAAGAGGGAATGTAGCAACTTTTCAGCAGGTTATAGGAGCCATCCACGGTGGCAAACCACGGTTCGTGGGTTAGACCACGGACCGTAGGTGGGTCCGTGGTGAGGGACACCCAAAACCCTCCAGGCCAGGTCCACGACTGTACCCACGGACCGTAGGTGGGTCCACGGTCTGTGGGTCAGGGCCAAAGTCTCTGACTAGACCACGCTTGACCAGGACGGACCGTAGGTCCATCCACAGTCCGTCGGTCGAGGTTCCGTGGGTCACGCCTGGCGGTCACTTTTAGGGGCATATGGGACTTTTCTGGTTTTAATTAAATCAAAGTGGTGTCGTTTTGCCTAAGTCTAGAACACCTATATAAGTATTTTTAACCCCCAAAATCCCCCATTCAAGTCATTCTCTCAAAATCCCAAAAGAATTCCCAAAACTCCTCTCAAATATTCTCTATCTAGAAGTAGGAAGAAGAAGGAAGAAATTGAAGCTAGGTCAAGTTCAAGTCTTCAATCTTCAAGCTTGTGTGGGATTTGTAATCAAGGTATGATGGCTTTTCATCCATGGATTCCTTCCATTCATAGAGTCCCCTAGATTTCCCCAATTGTCAAGATGAAATCCCCAATCCTAGTTAGGGTTTCTTCCAATGTTGTGGGTATTGATGAATGTTGATCCAATTGAGTGGATAATGATTGTTTATGATTGAATTTATAGGAAATCATGTTTTTCGGATGAAATTACATGTACCTATGCCTAACCTATGTTTCTAGGTTAGAATTCAAATAGTTGGATTGATTCCATGAAGGGAAACTTTATGGGTTTAGGTTTATCCACATATAATTGATGAATTATGATAATAATTGCTTTGAGAGTAAAGCTTAGGATATGAATTGAAGGTAATTGATGTTGGTGTGGTGGAAGAGATACTTCCCACATGAATTGATTAAGTATGAATGTATGAATGTGAAATGCTTTCTCACATGAATTATTCTTGGTTGAAAGGATTTCTCATCTAAAATGAATCTAGACTAAAAGACTGTGTAATTGATGAGGCTAGAGGCGACTACCCATGACCTCCATATGGAAGGATATGAGGTGATTTACCATACTCCCTAGAATTGAACAAGAGGCAAGTCTCCACGTTCTTATTATGATGAATGGACATGGAGGCGAGTACCAGTATCATATGATGTGATTGTGGAGGCGAGTACCCATAATATTAAAGTAAGTAAGGCAAGAGGAGAGTACCCACTAGCCTTTATAAGCTAGGCAAGAGGTGAACCCCCATGTCTTTAAAAGTAAGTATGAATAATGAGAACTATGACATGAAGAATGAATAGCTTGGATTGTTGCTTGAGATGCCTTCCATGAGGTCAGCTTGACTAGAGGCGGATGGCCCAAGTCTTGACTAGGGATGAGTAAGGTTACTTGAGGAGTATTCCTTTCTTATTATGATGATGATTTATGTACATTGATTATGCTTATGGTTTATATTGACTAACCATTATATTTATGTTGTTTATGCTAGCCATCATATTTAGTATATGTTTGTAGTAACGCATAATCTTGCCTACATTCTCATCAAATGAATGGGTCCGGTGACATTGACACTCTTTCTCGTGGCTAGGATCATAGCAGATCAAGGATTGAAGATTTGGTGAGTCCTCATAGCATTCGAGGATTTGACCACCATATTCCTTTATGTCTTTTATTTCATGTTTGGACTATTGTATGGGCTGTGTCCCAAGATTTATTCATGTGGTATTAGATGGTTTGAGACAATTGTATTAGACTTCCGCTTCCTTTTATAAAGACTTCGATTGTATTGAAATGTTTTAAATTTCCGCTTATCTCTATTACTTTATGTTATGATATGCTAAGTGACTTGTATGAAGCCTCTCGGGTCTCGTACGCCTTGCTACATCTAGGGGGTACCCCTGGGTCATGACAGATGCATGCCAAATGGCTCAGTACGTGGAATGTACAAGCATGTAAGGGGAATTCTAAAGCATAAACATAGGCTTGAACTTGATAAAAGAAAATATACTTGCCTCTTCTTAACTCACTTAACTCAACTCAATTCAAGAATAAGATACTCAACTCAAAGATATGATACTCCACTCAAAGGTACTCAACTCAAGATGCTCAACTCATCATACTCAAGGATAAAGCAACAGTAAAAGATGCAATATATATATATATATGGAAAGCTTTTAAAATAGTAGATAGCAACTCAATGTATTGAAGAATACAATAATAACTCAGTTTGTATATATAAAATATAATATAACTCTGTGGGAGTTTCTCAAATCGACAACCATCACTATTACTATGTGATGATACAGTGTCTTGCCCACGCTGCTAGAACTGTCCTATACTTTGCCGAGGTATAGAACCTCTCAACTAAGCGGATTCACTAGTCTATGCTAAAAAGCATTAAGGAATCATCTAAAAAGTATGACCCTTTCTACCCACGTTGGCTACATGATTTATGGAGACTTGAGTTATCTGAACTCTTCCCTATATCGGTGCTCAATACTACTCCTAAAAATATACTCAGCTCATATGTTTAAAAACATAACTCTTTCTGTGATTTGAGATTATTACTCAAAATCTTCCTCTTAAAAGAGATGGTACTCAAACTGCTCAAAACTCTTTTGGAAATCTCAGTTTCCTCTCATCTTAAATGTAAAATCATTTACTCTTGGAATACTTAATTCTCATATATCATTTTAAAGAAAATGAACTCAACTCTACTTGTAACACCCTGTATGCTAGAACTACCAAATTGCACATTTCAGAAATTGCAGGTTCCACCGACGGGAACCACCCACAGATCGTAGAGTGACCCACTGTCCGTTCTGGTGGTCCGTGGATGTCCACCTGCAGCCCTCCCCAGAAACAATCCAAAAATCCAGCTAAGGGTCCACCCACGCCAGGACCTACGGACCGTAGGTCAGACCACGGTCCGTGGTCCAGGACCGTAGGTCAGACCCTCAACTTTCAGCTCCCAGTCGCGAACGACGGCCGACTAGCACGGAATGTCGGTCCACTCACGGTCTGTCGGTCCGGTCCGTTGGTGACGCCGACAACATTTAAGTCAGGGGTCGTTTCGTCTTTTTCCTATGCGTTGGACCCCTAAACTACGTCGTTAACCCCTAAACTACGTAGTTTTTATCAGTTTAAGCCTAGTAACTTAATTAGAATCTACTAAGCAAATCATTCACCAAAAAATTAGAAAACTTAGAACGCAAAAGGAAAAAGAGTTGACCAACCCCTCTCCTAGAATGCAGCAGGTTTTCATCAGTTTCAGCTTTGAAATCGAAAGATTTCTCCGTGAAATTCATCACCAGGTATGTGAAATTTCACTAGTGGGTTCCTTTCGCCCATTAGGTCCCTAGATTTCAGTCAGAATCTTGATTCCCTTGATATTATCTAGACCTAGGGTTTCTTGAATGTTAGAAATTGTTGGGTTTTAGCTGCTAGAATGATTCAAATCAGATTATCATGTTGTTGCTTCAGTTCTTGCATGAAATTCAGAACCTTAGTTGTGTAGATTCATTTAGTTCATAAATTACACATGCTAGGTCAGTTTATTCAGTTATACATGCTCCAATTACGAAAGTTTCATTATCAATACATTAATGTTGCATTTTTAGTTAGCATGTCAGTACTTTGAGCTATCCAGTATTACAGAAATTCAGGCATAATGTGTTATTTACATAATCAGTTTGGAGTAGACTTAATACTGAGTTGGACTAGGGTCAGTCACCCTCATAGTCTGAGAACTACGTGCCCCCATATGTTTATAAGTCCCCTCTGTGGGCATTACATTTTAGTGATCATGTCAGTCATGCCTCTATACCTCTGGCAGGGTATATTGGGTCCTCTCAATGGGGCTTATACATCGGACTCCACATTTAGCTCATGTGGTTTTATGTCGGTTATTAGTAGCTCCCACAGTCATATTCTAGTGTAGTGACCAGGTTATTAGATATAGTTCAGTATTCAGTTTCATCATGTTATAAACTTGGTCATTGCATTCAGTTAGTTCATGTTCAGTATTTCTAATATAGTATCATGTTTATCTTACATCATTGCTCAGTTATATGCTTTGTTCAGTTAGGTATATTGTTCAGATTTATTCTATCATGCATGCTTAGTACCTTTCAAGTACTGACGCATACTCTGCACTACATCTTCTTGTGATGTAGGTTCAGGTCCTCAGCAGTCAGATCACGCATAGATCGATTCCCGATCTCAAGTTCAGCAGCATCAGTGTTGAGTTCTCATTCTTTGAGGACGATTGACATGATGATCCTTCTACTTCCAGTCTTTAGTTTCAGTTTTTGCTAGATTTAGCTGGGGCATGTCCCAGCATTTCTAGTCAGTTAGAGGCGACATAGTTAGATTCAGTTTTAGCTTGGAGTTTGATATTTCATTTGTCGTTAAACTCTCAGATTATATATCCAGATAGTTTATGGGTATTTCCCATCATTTCATTTTATCTCATGTTTAAGCTTCCGCACAGAATGATCTCATTTCAGTTATCATAGTATGCTTATGTTATGCCATCAGGGTTAGCTTGGGGTCACTCGTGATCCTAGGTCCCGTTTCCGCTTCCTGGGGGTAGCTCGGGGCGTGACACTACTCTTCCTCAACTCAGTGCGAAAGTTTTTTAAATAAGTTTTAAAACATTTGTAAAAAAACAGACTTCTTAAAATAGGGTGCAGGCTGAATTATGGACGTGAACGACTCAATTCAAGGTTTTCAATAACCATCATAGAACCAATACTTGGAACTCAACAACTCCAGAAATCAAGAAGTCAATGATACTACTCATCTCAATAATGCTCGACTCGGAGGGTTCATGCGGAATTATGGGCATGAACTACTCAACTCAAGGACTCAATGATACCTGTCATCTCAAGACTGCTCGACTCATAGGGTTCATGCAGAATTATGGGCATGAACTACTCAACTCAAGGACCTTCATGGGTAACATGTAGTAGCCCCATGATTAGGAATATAATCTAAAATGATTAGGAACTCAATACTCAAGACTTAG